>VWZY01007650.1:922192-940807 GCA_013399075.1 Chloroceryle aenea | reverse complement strand
ATTATAACGCTTATTGCTTAACTGGGATATTAAGCATTATTAGTATTAATACCCAGGTAAGGCTTATGAGCCTTAATGCTGGTAGTGAATGCGTCACATGGCTGTTGGGTATCTGGCGTTCACCCTGACAGCCCCACACTCTGCTCTCCCCCAGTATGAGAAGATCTTGAAGCTGACCTCTGATGCCAAGCTAGGTGAGCGCTGCTGCCCCACACCCAGCCGGGATTCCCCCAGGGAGCTGCCCTCTGGGGATGGGCAGTTGTCTGGTAGGGGATGTGGCAGATCTGATCCTTCATCCTGCCCGCAGAGTCGGGGGATGTGAAGGCGACCATTGCTGTCCTCAGCTTCATCCTTTCCAGTGCCGCCAAGCACAACGTGGACAGCGAGTCCCTGTCGAGCGAGCTGCAGCAGCTGGGACTGCCCAAAGGTGGGCGGGACCCTTGGGGTGGCACTGTGGGCTGGACCTGGTGGGATGTGTCAGGGCTGAGCTGTCAGCTCCTGATGTCACCACCTTCATGCCCAGATCCAGTGTGAGATGGCAGCTATGCTGGCCCCCATCACCTCCTCTCTGTGCTGTCCCTCTCCGGGGGCTTTACCGGCATTTGGCTGCAGTGGGCTGGTGTGAGCAGGTGGGTTTCTCGTCTCTCCTGGGCAGAGCATGCCAGCAGTTTGTGCCGGTCGTATGAGGAGAAGCAGAGCTCCCTCCAGGACAGGCTCCGGGCCTGCAGCATGAGATGTGAGTGCAGCGGCCTGGGGAGGTTTGGGGTCAGGGTCTTTCATTTGTGCCCAAATGTGCCAGCTGACACTGCTCACCCATCCATCCTAGTGAGCCGGCTGGGCTCGGTGTCCTGGCGGGTGGATTACACCCTCAGCTCCAGCGAACTGCGGGAGGTCAATGAGCCCCTCGTGCACCTGACCTTCAACGTGCAGGATGGGGAGCGCAGTCAGATGGAAGCTGTCCCCATGGCCCTTTCAGCTGACAAGTTCCGGGTGCTGCTGGCAGGTGAGACCAGAGGAAGGATCCCTGGCTCCGGGGTGATGCTGCAACAGCTCCCTCCCCNGAGGTGCCCTTCTCCAGCGCGGCCTACGGCATCACGGCCACTTCCCGCGGCAAGGAGCTGCGGCTGACGCTGTCCCCGCTGGGCCCCGGCGAGCCCCAGCACATCGTCTTTCGCTTCGGCATGTCGGGCTCTTTCNACCCTTCTGTGAGGAGCCGGGAGGATGGCGGTGGACACTGGTGCTGGATTGCAGGCCTGGGTGGGTAGGGAGGGGGGAAGCTGGGGGCTGCTCTCCCTGACCTCCTGCCCGTGGTGAAGCTGTCCGGAGGAGGAAGCTCTAATAAAAGTGGCGATGGCCGAGCCGAGCTGCGTCCCGCCTGTTTCTTCTCCCCNGCTGTCGGAGCGATGCCCGAGTGCCCGGAGCTGCACCTGGCCGGGCGGTACATCAACGAGGCGTGCGGCGGGCTGGTGTTCTCGGGATGCGTGGAGCGCTCGGCGGTGGGCAGGGGCCCGGAGGTGCCCTTCTCCAGCGCGGCCTACGGCATCACGGCCACTTCCCGCGGCAAGGAGCTGCGGCTGACGCTGTCCCCGCTGGGCCCCGGCGAGCCCCAGCACATCGTCTTTCGCTTCGGCATGTCGGGCTCTTTCCGGCTGTGCCTCGCCGCCCAGCTGCCCCGCCATGCCCACCTCCGCTTCCTCACGGGGGAGACACCCCCGCGAGCCCTCTGCTTCATCGACGCCCGGCGCTNCGACGCCCGGCGCTTCGGATCGTGGCGGTTGGGGGATGCCTGGCAGCCGGACCGCGGGCCCTGCGTCCTCACCGAGTACCAGGCCTTCAGGTTAGCGTCCAGCACCCACAGCCTGGCCCGAGGGAATGTTCCCCCACTTTGTTTCATCTACATTTTTTGTTTTGCTTTGTTTGTACATCCCTGATTCCTTGTGCAGGGAGAATGTGCTGAAGAACATAGATGACAAGGCTTTTGACAAGCCTATCTGTGAGGCCCTCTTAAACCAAAAGTTTTTCAATGGAATTGGGAATTACCTCCGCGCTGAGATCCTGTACAGGTAAGGTGGGCTGAGCATCTGCTTACTTGCTGTGGAGGTTTGATCCCTAGAGCTTGACATCTCCTTGGCTAAGCCACCTGGGTGTCCTCTGTCTGGAGGACGTGGGTGAGTGCCAGGACTGAGAGTTCAGGCTTGTGTGTAACAGATGGACTCTCTCAGGTTGAAGATTCCGCCATTTGAAAAGGCTCGGACTGTGCTGGAGGCTCTGAAGGATCAGGAGCAGGCAAGGAGGAAGAAGGTGGGGAACCACTGCTTCTTTCACAGGCTCAGAAAGGGGCATGTCTCCAGACAGGTGCCATACCAGGGGTTTGACTGGGAAATCTCAGCAGCTCCCTTGGGTCTCAGGAGCCTCTTGTGTGCAGAGAGACAGACTGAGCTGAGAAACATTCCTGATTTGGGTTTGGGTGCAGTAGAAGTGGCAGTGGTTCAGTTTGCTTCCAGCCCAGAATCTGGGCTCAGCCGAATGCCCAGCACTGGCTCTGCTTTGGGACTTTGCTGGGCGCGAAGCTCTGGTTCAGATCTGCTGTTTCAGGCTTGTTCCAGCCCAGGGTTTGGGGACAGTTTCAGTTCATGTTTGGTTCCTCGCATGGGTGGGGCAGAACTCCCACAGCCTCTGCCTGTGCCACTGTCAGGTGGGATTTGCTGCCCCAAGTCTTTGCCAACCCAACAGCAGGCAGATTCCCTTCACAACTGTAACACTTGTTGCATGGGATACTTCTCCTCAAGCATTTTTCTGTCCTTTGCCATAAACAGACACGTCTGAGCACATCTGCCCCTCCAGTGGAGCAGCAAACAGGGTGTAGCAGTTCTGGCACCTCACGCGTGCAGCGCTCGTTTGCATGTGGCAAGGATGACTGGCTGTGACAGCTCCCCAGGCACATGCCTGGGTGCTGTGCTGGTGCTTGGCTGTGCCCGGCTTCTGCCATCAGGAAGCCTCTGTGTGTATTTGGTGTGGGTGGAGAGGAAGGGGTGAAGGAAACTAACACCTTGCAAGCTGAAAATCTCTGGGGTAGGCTGCAGACATGTCTGCAGGGACGATACCATGACCTCAGGGGAGAGGAGGTGGCTATTATAAAGGAGGCTGAAAACAAAACTATACAGCTTGAAGACTGGTTTTACAAACTGCTGGTTTCTGTTTCATCCCTGTGTAGCTATGAGGAACATGCTAATGCACAGTTCAAAGCCTACAGCTGGGTGAGCTCACAGCTGGCATGGTAGCATTTGGCTGTTGTTGGGGAGAGCCTGAGGAGACTGGGGTGGCTGGCAGGTGAATTCCCACCCCTTCTCCACCCCCGCAGGATCCTTCCCTAACGCTGAGCAAGAAGCTGAAGTTGATGCGGGAGAACCCAGATCTCCTGAAGCTGTGCCACACCGTGCCCATGGAGGTCATCGCAACAGGTGAGGCGACAGGATAGGGACAACAGGGGATGGCAGGGAGGCCTGAGCTTTGCATTCCCAGCCCTTCTGGGAGGGCATCCTGACACTTGGGAGGGCACCCCAGTCACTGCTTCCTCTCTACTTCTGTCCTTTCCCTCTCTCCCTTCCCAGAGAAAAACCTCTTGGATCCAGATCACTCGGATAACTACGCTGCGTTCAAGAACTGGCTTCAGTGTTACTTGGTGCCTGGCATGAGCTCCCTGCGTGNTGGTGGGCAGTCTGGAGGAGAGGGGCTGATGTCAGGGAGAGGGAGCTCAGGTGGTCTGCCAGCCCTTTTCTTCCACCCCTGTTCCCTGTGTCTGAGTGAGGTGCTATGGTGGAGCCTTATAGAAGAAGTAGGGGCTGAGAGGAGAGTCCCCAAGGCACAGGGTCAGCTCAGCTCCCCAGGGAAACATGGCCATTTCTCTATCCCTGTCTTGGCTGTGGAGAGGAGAAAGGGCACAGTCTGGTACTGCTACCTGCAGAGTGACTGACCCCCTGCCAACGCTCTGTCGCCTTCTTTGCAGGGAGAGCCTGGCCCCATGGCTCCCAAAGGTGAGTATTCGCTCTCCTCCCTGCGAGACCCACTCTTGCTCGGGGAGGGCTGGAGCCCAGGAAGCTCCCTCTCCTTGGGGTGCTGACGGGCCTGTGACAGCTTGTGGCATTGGGAATGGAGCCTACTGTGCCCAAGACTTCCGACCTCCACACTCACCTGCCTGGGCACCTTGCAGGGTCCCCTTCCTTGTCTGGCTGCTGGGAGGCAGAGGGTGTGCTCTTCCTGGGGTGTGAGCCTGAACCCAGCAGTATTTTGGCAAGGGAGGGAGGCTGGAGGGGTAGTAGAGAAGCCTCCTCAAGCCCTCCTCTACCCCTGTGCCAATTCCTCAGTGCTCAGCTCACACATCACCCTGGACAGTGTACATGACAGGACAGTGTGCCACAGCCTGTCCTTGGGGGTGCAGGCTCTCTCTGCCTCATCTCCCCCTCACCCTGCCTAACTTGGGCACATCTCTTCATGCAGGGCAGGCACCCCGCAAGAAATGCGCTCAGCTGAAGGCAGATCCCGAGGCTCCAGGCCCCAAGGTAACAAGCTTTGTGGTCCTGGCTCCTGCTAGGTCTAGAGGTTGCTGTCTTCCCTTGAGTAGGCTGCTCCCAAATTCATGATGGGGCTCCTGCCTGGAGTTTCTCATGACCTGGTGGTCCAAGGACACTTCTGCTCAGCTCCAATGTCCACCCAGGTCACCACACGTGCCTCAAAACGGCACCCCAGAGCTGCAGCGAAACCCTCAAAGTCAGCTGAAGAGAAGGAGGAGGAGGTGGGTGAGGAGGTGAGGAAGGGACGTGCTTGCAGGAGGAGGAAGATGACCACTACTTTGGCCTCATCTGAGCCCAAGATGCTGGTCAAAGCCAAAAGAAGCCTCCGGACATCTGCACAAAAGGGCAGAGGTGAGGCTGGCAACCCCTGGGGCTTTCAAACCCTCCAGGCAGGGGCTGTGGGAGTCCATCCTCCTATTAAGGGCATGCCCAAAGGCAAGAGGGGGAGTTTTGTGGAGCAAACCCAGGCACCCTCTCACCCTTGGACTGCTCATTTCCCTCTCGTCTCCCAGGTGCAGCTTCTGCTGTGTGAGGACCACACACGGCATTTTAACTTGCACAGAAGGAGCTCAGGAATGGCGAAGCTGTCAGCCTGGGTTACTGCTGGAGAGAGATGCCATGGCTGGATCGAGATGCCATGGCTGGATCCTGCCCCCGGGGGGAGAAGCTGGGCTTGGTGATGGGGTTGATTTATCCAGCATCTTTCTGCTGTCCCCAGGCATTTGAGGGGGTTAAAGGTCATGGTCCACAGGTTGTGCTGAACTCTGACCCTTCCCTCTGCCTAAAAGTGGATTCCCTCTTCCTTTCCCTCTTCCCTTTCTGGCTGCTGCCTAGATCACTGTTTTTAGCTAATAAACTATTTTTGTGTAGAAATCACCGTGCTAAGGCTAGTCCCTCTCTGCCCAGCCTCTTCCCCAGAGGGGCTGGAGTAGGCTTCCCCTTGATCTTGCCCCCAAAATAAAGGTAAGCTCTGCCAGTCCCAGGAGCAGAGTCCTGCTGAGGAGGAGAATATGAAAGCAGCAGCTACAACAAAGGCCCGGGGAAGAGGCAGATCAGTGCAGTTGTCTGCAAATAAGAAAACAGGTTGGAGCTTGTTGCCCTGTAATTCTCTGCTTTACTTGTGTTCCCTTTCTGCAAGGGCAGTGCAAGAGGCTGGCGACAGTAAAGGGGAATGACTGCAGTGTGTGTGTGTCTTGACACTCACTGCTCTGGTCCAGCCATGATGAAGATTGAGACACAGGAACCACTCTGGAAAGATGCTGCTCCCCAAACCCTGCTGGGGTTAAAGCAGAGCCCATGTGGAGCCAGCCAGCCTGTCCCACAACCTTGCCCACTTCAGTGAGCTGGGAACTCGCTCAGACCCTCTTTCCCAAGGTAGGCAGGGGGAAACTGTCCTCCTTTCCTAAAGAATGTGTTTGTTCTCTCATGCTGCTTTCCGATGGCTGGGTAGGAGGCTCTTCCATGGAACCACTGCCTCCTTGCACAGCTCTTGAGACCAGGGAAGCCTCAGGCTGTGATTTGAGCTGACTGTGCTGGTCCAGATGGATGGTGTCACTTCCTCAGGATGAAGAGGACGGAGAGCACGTGGAAGGGTGTGAAGGAAAGCCTTACACCCTGCTGCTCCAGGAGCAGGTGGCCCTGGGCCACCGGCTGCTCCAGGAGGTCGCAGCTGGGGAAGAAAGCAGCAGGTGAGGCTGATGTGGCCAGTCTCCATCCCCACAGGTGCCCAGCCCACCCCAGCAGACTTACAGCATTGCCTCCTTAACAGGGAGGGAGGTCTGGAGCCAGGCGACAACTGTGCTGCCATGCGCCTCATACAGCCTAACCACCACAGCCTTGGGTCTGTCCTCAGCCTTTGGGGGAGTTTAGAGAAGTAAGACACAGAAAAAAGCATCATCAGAATACAGCCCAACCCATGATTGCAGCAAAATGGCTTTGCCTGTGCCCACACGTATTCCCGACCCGCTGCAGTGCAGCACTAATGACTGTGGCTGCAGTACCCACGTACAGAGAATCCCAGACTGATGGGGGTTGGAAGGGACCTCTGGACATCATCTGGTCCAACTCCTTCTCCAGCAGGGTCACCCAGAGCAGGGCGCTCAAGATTGCATTGTCTGGGCAGGTCTGGAATCTCTTCAGAGAAGGAGACTCCACAACCTCTCTGGGCAGCCTGGGCCAGGCCCTGCCACCCTCACAGCAAAGAAGTTTCTCCTCCTGTTCAGGTGGAACCTCCTGGGTTCCAGTTTGTGCCCATCGCCCCTTGTCCTGTCACTGGGCACCACTGACAAGAGTCTGGCCCCATCATGTTGCCCCCAAAGGACCCTTTAGCTCTTGATCCGCATTGATCAGATGCCCCCTCAGGCTTCTCTTCTCCAGCTGAACAGCCCCAGCGGTCCCGGCCCTTCCNCAGCACAGAGATGTTCCAGGCCCCTCAGAATCTCTGTAGCCTCTGCTGAACTCTCTCCAGTAGTTCCTTGTCTCTCTTAAACTGGGCAGCCCAGGACTGGACACAATACTCCACTTGTGGCCTCACTAGGGCAGAACAGAGGGGGAAGAGAATGTCCTTTGACCTGCTGACCACACTTCTGAATGCACCCCAGGAGACCACTGGCCTTCTTGTCCACGAGGGCACATAGATGTTTTGTGGTGAACTTGTCCACCAGGACTCACAGGTCCTTCTCACAGAGCTGCTCTCCATCATCACTGGTGCAGGTGCCTACCTGGGCAACCAGAGAGGTGTGTGAGTACCTCCTGTCTTCACCTCTCAGGACATGCAAACCAGCAGAATGACTGTTTCCGCTCAGCTGAGCCTGCCTGTCACCCAGCATGGGGAAAAGAGCAAGTGATGCTCATCAACCACAGTTTAACTCATCTGCCCTGGGAACTTGCCTGCTTGACAGTCTCCAACACAACTGCAGGCGTGCTGACAGAAAAGGCGCTCCAGGCTGGACACTGCACAGAGCTTTCTGGGACCACATGGAGGGGGAAATTCAAGTTGTAGGCATGCTGGATCACACCAGCGTCCTGGAAGGACCCTGCAACACAAGAACCTCTAGAGAGCCTCTACACATGCACAGCCAGAGATATGCTGACCCTAAGGGTCTCCACCCTGCACATCACAAGGTCTGTCTCTGCCCATCATTGCTCACCCAGGTGAGGCATCACAGCGTAGGTGAACCGGTGGTGTGCCATGTCAGCCGTGGCATCAGGGGACTTGGGTGACCTCAGCCTGAGGCAATAAGAGATAGGTGAGGCTGGTGTCTCAGCAGCACCCTCTGTCACCCAGTGCAGAGCCAGAGGAGTGCTGTGACAAGAAGACTGCCTTCTGTTGTGACCTCGAGGCTAGGCCCTGAGGTGGAAGCCAATGTGCTGCTGGTTTCTGGCAACAGTAAACAGACCCTGAGGCTAGAAAGTTTGAAGGCTGTTTTCCAGGGAAACTTGTGGCTGATGCAGTCAAACTAAAATATGTTTCCCTTTGCTTTGTACACATGCCTAAGACCACTGTTCCTTCCCTCTCCTTAAGCTTTCTCTCCTTGGATATGTTTTGGCTAGAAGCAGGAAAATTACTTGATGCAAATGTGGATCTGATCTCTCCTGAATTATCTATGAGCATAACTCAAAAGGAATTACATTATCTTAATTCACCCAGAAGTTCTCAGGTTACAGCCAGCCATGTAGGCCAATCGCAAACTATTTCCTTATTAGCGTGATGATTTAGGACCAAGCATTGCTTGACTTCCAAGAGACACCTCAGAAGAGGTTGCTGCAGCTTCACCCTCAGCCCAACCTCAACTCACAGCGAGAGGCTGAGGACATTCCCATGGGCTGATGCCCCATATTTGCAATCATTCAGTAGTGCCACCCCAAAGCCATGCTCCGAGAGATCCATCCACTTGTGAGCCCACACCTGCAGGATACACCAAGGGACATATTCACCACCTACAGCTACTGCCTGGGAGCAGAAGCAGCCCCAGCACAGGAGGAGCAGTTCAAGTCTTAGGCCCAGACCACCTCCCCTCTCACCTCAAATCGAGCCCAGTCCCAGGACGTGTTCCAGTGTGTTGGCCGTTGTAGGTGTCCAAACTGGATCTCATAGGTGGCGTTTGTGCTCCGGACCTGCACAGGGAACTCCACCTTCAAGAACTTGTGAGCCTCCTTCCACTCAACCTAAATGCAGTAGCAAAAGGTTATCACCATGGGGGGCTGACAGGCAGAGGCTGTACTTATCTATCATTCCCCAGCCAGACCAGGCACAACAAAACCACTCTGGAGCCTGAACACAGATGAACCAGTGGGTCTCTTCCATCCACCTTAGAGCTGCCTTCCCTTAAGGCAGAGTGGGACAGGCACTGGGGGGTCCAGGGTAGGAAACAGGAAGGGGAAGGTAACTTGGACATGAGGTTTAGCTCCCCAGGGCCGTGCCTGCCCAGCTCAGATGGTTGTATAGTGCAGCAGGTGCTGACCAAACCTGGGTGAGGAAGTGGAGGTACGGGCACATGGCATCCAGGATGATCTCCTGTGTTAAGGTGCTGCTTTCCCCAATCTGCAGAGAGAAGCTTGCGCTTCCCCGCAGGCCCCCAGCCAGGGTGACTTCCAGAGGCTTCAGCAGCATTGTCACTGGCTTCCTAGAGAAAGGGACAAAAGCAGAGCCAGTCTCAGATCCAGGTTCCCAAACCCCAGTCCAGCCTCCCATGCACATGCATCTCCAGAGCAAATGCTCTGTCACAGCTTTTGATCCATCTACAACTGACAGGCAGGCAAGAACCTCAAAGCAAAGTCAAAACCCAAGTACTGCACGTGCTGCTCCTCTACCTGGTTTCCAAGTGATAATCCATCACGTCCCAGGCATCCCAGTACAGAGGAACATCATCAAAGAGTGCAAACTGGTTGGCATAGCAGCCATATGAGACTGACTCTCTGGAAAAAAGTGGAACAGAAAAACAGCAGTGTAAGAAGAACTGGAAGGAGAGAGGGGGGTGCCGTAAGAAGACCCAAGAGAGGTTTGAGGAGCCCAGTTCCAGTAAGGGGGTGATAGACACACCTCTGGGAATCCACCAGCCGCAGCGAGGTCAGGCGTCCCATTGTATCCAGGCAGACTGAAATCACCCCATTGTCCATGGTGATGGAGCCATCCTCCTTGGGGGAAAAAGGACAGAAATGGATTGCATGGACACACACCTGCGGGAATTGAGTGCCCCAGCCACAGATCTAGTTGCCACATGCTCGATTCCTTTGATTCCTCTCCAGTCAACCTCTGCAGCAGGGTACACCGATTTGAGAACCACCACCACTGTGCTCACCTGTTTCCTCACTGACACAGGCTGAGGAGGCAGCAATGGCTCCCTCACTGAAGCATAGCCCATGCTGGGGACAGTCACCAGAGCTGGAAAGCAAAGAGGTTCTGCTCCAACACCTACCCAACACCTACCCCAGGCCTAAGCCCAAGTCATGCTATGCTTCCCTGCTGCTCTCATATCAGACCAACTTCCTCTCATACCCTCCTCCTCTTCATCCATAGCTCAGGAACAACTGGAAATTTGGTAACATCCCAAGGAGTGATTTGACAAGTCAGTAAACCCTCCCAGGGCAGGGAGTGGCTGAGTATTAAAGCTGCTGTTAGCTGCCTCTGCCCCTGTAAAAATTCTGATGCAAGTTCTCCCCAAGTCAGACATACCTAAAGTCTCTGCTCCAGCTGGTCCAGTCCTGGAGATCACCTCGGTCCGTTCCCATGGCAAAGTGTTCAACACAAGGGTGCTGCTGGAGCTCCCTGGATTGGGCTGCAGCAGTTCCCTGCACAAGGATTTCACTGCCTCCTCCTTTAGCTGAGCACCAGCGCTGCAGATCTCTGAGCAACAAAAGGGCCCCTGTTGAACCCTGACAGGATGTTTCTCACATCTGAGAGTTTCTGGCATTCCCATGCAATGTACATTCACTTTAGCTACTACCCAGCAACAATTACTAATTATCAATAATATCAGTAAGTGATTAAAGTTTATAATTATTCTTAACTTTGTTATTACAGAATTATGAGTTATGCCAGCTCAGCTGGAAAACTGCAGTAATAAAACAGCGATAATAAAGCTACTGCAAGTGCCTGTGGGCAGGCAGAAGCCAACATTTGCTGGGGTCTATGCTGGCATGCCAGCAGCAAGCAGGAAAGTCAATCACTCGGGGTGCTTTTTAATCCCTTGGCTAACAATTCCCTGTTGAGTTAGCCCCGTAACAGACACAGTGCGGCACAGGATGGGCCCACAGTCCCTGGCAGCCCAGAATGGAAACCTCTGCAGCCCCACCAGGCACAACCCAACAGAGAAGTTCCCTCTCAGTCAGACTCCCTGTCCACCTGCATAGTATTGCAGGGCATCCTCCACCACGAGCTGGATACAGCTGCCTGGCAACACATCGTGGAACTGGTTGAGCAGCAATAACCTAAAACAGAGAACAGAAAGCAGGTGAGGAAGCAGAGGAGAGCACTGGATTTGTCCTGGCTTACCAAGCCCCATTTGCAAGATGAACAAACTATTCCTTATCCCTGCCATCAGCCAACATTTTAGAAAAGGATTATTTTTCCACAGCATCCTTTAAATCCCTTTATGGGAAGATGCTTAGGGCTTGTCAACTGCCATCTGAGTAAACCACAAGCACTGATTTTTTATCCCCCAGGGCCACCAAGTATATTGTTGCACAAGTTCAGACAAGTCAAAAATGTCAAGGAAGATGCTTAGGAGCTGGGGAGTGGTACCCCAAGAGCAGCCAGCTCTCCTGCTCAAGTCCCCAGCTGCATCATCTCCTGGTACCACCAGCACTCCTGTAGGGCCTCACCTCCAGAGGCGCTGCAGCTGGCTGGCAGGATACTGGAACGTGCTGTCCCATGCCAGGGCCAAGGTGCTGAGGACTTCGACATCGTGGAGTATTCGCTCACACTCCCGATTCCCCTTTTTTATCTGGTGTCAAAGCAAGCAGAGAAGTAAGACACTTAGGAAATTGGTATTCTAGGAGGGGATCTTTCCCACTAGCAGCAAAAGCCCAGCTCCAGTGCAGGAAGGTTGGCTGTTTGTAGATGTCATGAGTTTGCCATTACCAGAGAGTTACTTTTTGCCACAGATGGAACTGCAACTGCCAGTCCAGGACAAAGCTTCCCCTGTCTCTGTTCTCACCTTCCTCCCCTTTTCCTGATTCTTCACCCAAGCTCTGCAACTATCTGCTACAGTGAAGGATGTGCCAGCTCTTGACTGAGGGGGAGCTGCTGTGTCTAGGCTTCTTCCTCACCCCTTAAGAAAGTCTGACAGTTTTGGATACAAGGCGGCTCCCACTGTTGACATCTAAAGGGCCCTGTCTGAGCCCTGGAGCAACTTGAGCAGCAGAGAAGTGAGAAGGGTCACATTGCCCCAGGTGCAGAGAGACCACTGTCCCCATCCCATGTGCACAGTCACCTGGGCTTGGGTGGTGTATGTGCCATTGTGCAGCTCGAGGAAGAGCTCTCCCACCCAGGTGCACAGCTGTGATGACTCCTTCTCCAGGACAGAAAAGAGGAGGTCAGGAGTGGAGAACTGAACCCTGTTGGAGAGATGCACAAACAGTGCTGAGCCAGGGGAGAAGCCTGTGACACAGCTAATGGGACATCTTGACCAGAAAAGTGACAGCCCCAGAACCAAGGCCTCAGAAACCCCAACGCTACCACACACAGCATTTCCCCCAACCTCCTCCTCCTGTGCCCTGCCACTCCATGCTGCCTGCCATGGAGATCTGGACTGCCTAGGTTGGGACTGACGGCCAGGCATTGCTGCTGGACTCCCCATTCACCCCACGGGTCTACCATGGGCTCACAAATAGTTCAAGATTGCCTCGAATAACTGTTCTTACAGCTCTTGATGATGGCGACTCTTACCTCCCTGACAAACATTCCTTGCCCTGTTCGCTCCCTGCCCTCCTTCACACACCCTTTCTTCTGGCATGGCTGAAGGCCAGGCCCGGCTCAGCTCAAAGCAAGTGCTCCTGCAAGGACAGAAGAAAGGGAGCTCTCTTCTCACCTTGGCAGCCCATCTGTGTCACTCATTCTCTTAATCCTGTCCAGCATCTGCTGCGTGGGGCCCCCTCCTCCATCCCCAAAGCCAAAGAGGAAAGCGCTGTGGTTCACACGGCCTTTGTCCTTGTTGTTCTTCACTGTTTTCAGCATCTAGAGGGATTTTTGGACAGATGCAATCCCCATGCACTCAGCCCCAGCTCCCCACAAGAAAGCCAGGTCAGCCTTTACGGTGTAAAGCCCAATCCTGCCCCTCTTCCCCAAACTGCCAAAATCAGGCACAGACACATCTCAGAGGCAGGTAACTGACTGCCAGGCACCCAAAGAGTTTTTGTCCAGCAATGCCACCAGCTATCCCACTCCCTTCCCAGGCAATGCCCTCTGCTAGCAACCTCAGAGCTGGCCTCAATATGGGCTGGCACTTCACATGCAGGTCTGGCAACCTCACTCACCTCCTCTACTCGCCCCTGCATCCCATAGGAGTCACCAGGGGGGAAATGGGTCAGGACCCTGGAACCATCAATGCCTTCCCAGAAAAAGGTGTGATGCTGGAAAGAAGCCAAAGGAAAGCACAAAGTGTTGTACAGCACACCCTGAATGACACAGGGCCAAAATGCTAAAGCACAGCTCCACTTTTCCCAGGAGTTCCCAAAAGGAAATCTCTGGTTTTGCCAGTACCAGGGAGACATAAATTCACCCTTAGCTCAGTTTTTCAAGGCTCCCAAGCTCATCTTGGCCAGAACCTTTGTCATCAGGAACAGGCACTTCAGAGACCCCTGAGGATTCAGATGGGGCCTTCACTTCCTCCCCCCAGGGCTGCAGGATTCCTGGACAGATCAAGGTAAGGGGACAGCTACACAAGGACAGAAATTGCCACAAGGGCAGGGGACAGCAGAGGAGAAGCTGGGTTTATTCTGTTAGACCTGCACGCAAGTCACAGTTTCACATCTGGAAGCAGAAGGAATTTGTAGGTCAGGGGCCCAGCGGGGATCTCTAAACCGCATCCTTTCTCTCTCATAATGCCTGACAGGACATTGCTACCACCATAAACTGGTGGATTCTGAAAGAAGAGCTGGTGTCAGCTGAGCTGAAGGACTGGCTCAACCCGTGGAACCAACAGGTCCAGCCCTGCAGACAGACTCTAGAAACTGCAAGTCCATCGCCCCCAGGAAGAAGGGAAGCACAGCTCACCGGGAAGGTGTTCACCAGGTTCCAGCTGAGCTTCTGGGTGAGGAACCGCCTGATCCCACAGCCACGCATCAGCTGAGGCAGCTGGGCTGAGTATCCAAACGTGTCTGGCAGCCAGAACTGGGAGCAGAGGCGACAGCAGCAGAGAGACACATGCATCACAAAAAATGCAGGCCAAGGTGAGGCACCACAGACACCCTGACACATAGCAAGAGGTAGAAGGAAGTGGAGGGCCAGGAAGCTGTGCTGGAAAAGAGCTGAGTACCTCCAAGCAGATCCGGCCAAACTGCTCCTGGAAAAAACGCTGTCCCTGGAGGAACTGCCGCACCATGGACTCCCCGCTGGGCAGGTTCCCATCCTGGGGGTAAGGCAGAGGAAGCCACTGTGGCAAGGCCAGCACTGGGGAAGGGGCAGTCTTGGAGCACCCCATTCCCACACACCATCATCCTGACCCAACTGATCCCAGATCTGGAAGGATCTGAACAGAGCTTGGCAGAGGTGGAAAGAGGAACAGAGCTCAGCCAGGCGAGAGCAAAGCTCCTTTCTCAGGGAAGGGAATAATTTAGGAGTGGGATGGTGGGTTTTTTTGAGGCTAGACACTGTAGACAGATGCTTTTTTCTGGGGCCAGCGAACATCACCAACCGGACCTGCTCAGTAAAGGCTCTGCTTTCCCCATGCAGTGTCAGGACTGGTCCCAGAGGGATGACACAGGGAGGGTGAGGCGAGCCAGGCTCACCATGCTTCTCACCATTTCCACCCAGGTCCCTCCGACTGGAATGAACTGCCCCTTTGCCACAAAGTCCCGAATCTGTGCATAGAGCCCAGGGTACCAGCTCCGCACCCACTCAAATTGCTGCGCCTGCCAGAGCAGAGAGACAAGCCTCAGCTCCCACCACATCACTCCATGCCTAGGTCCCTCCTCTCTGCAACTGCTCAGGACACTCCCCCGCCACCTCCTGCATCTCCTTGAGTCACGCTGGAAAAGTGCCCCAAGCAGAAGCAGAGCTCCCCAGAGGGAGATCACTCACCTGGGAGCAGGCAAAGGTCAGCTCTGGGTTGCGCTCCATCAGACGGACCACTGTGACCCAGCTCCGAGCGCACTTACGGATGGTCTCATCATAAGGCCAGAGCCAGGCTGCGGGGACAGACATGTGACCCCACCGTGGTTATTACCCAGCACAACCTCCTTTGGCAACAGGGTTCTGCTACCATGGATCAGCTGGGGAAGGTGCTAGAGCAATATGCTGCACTTTGACTAAGTGCCCAATGGCAACACAGGCTGGGGCCTCCAGCCCCTGCTTCTCCTGCTGCCTTATTGGAGTGGGGCCAGAGGAGGCCACAGCAATGATGGGAGGGCTGGAACCCCTGTGCTGGGAGGCCAGGCTGAGAGAGTTGGGGTTGTTCTGTCTGGAGAAGAGAAGGNTGAGCAGGGCTTCTTGGGACAGGACAAGGGGTGATGGGGACTGTCACTAGAAGAGGGAGATTTAGACCAGAGAGAAGGAAGATACTTTTGAAACCGAGGGTGGTGAGACCCTGGCCCAGATTGCCCAGAGAGGTGGTCAATACCCCATCCCTGGAATCATTCCAGGTGAGGTTGGCCAGGGCTCTGAGCTCACCCCTGATCATCAGCCCCATCAGGGCTCCGCATGGAGTAAGGCAGCCATGTTTCCCTGTCTCAGGGACAGACAGGGGCAGCACAGAAGTCCCCTTCCCTTCCCTTGAGGCATGGCAGCCAGTGCCTGGAGCCCAACAGCAGCCAGTGCCTGGAGCCCAACAGCAGCCAGCCCTTGGCCTCCCCTTGGGCAGCACATCCTGGCCTCCAGGTCAGCAGAGGGAACACTGTGCTGCTCTCACCAGAGTCAATGTGGCAGTGCCCAATGGCGTGGATGGTGTGCTGGCTCTCGCCATTCCTCTGTCTGAAGATGGCTGCAGCCAGGTCACGGGCAGCGGGGAAGGTGGAGGGGTCCGTAACGTCACACATGTTGACCATCTGGTTGGCTGCATACAGTGCCTGGAAACTCCGCTGGTTTTCCTCCCCGAGGAGCTGGGGTTGGGAGTGATAACAGCTTGACTTGAAGCTTGTCACATCCTCTTGGCACCAAGCAGTTCTCTATACCAGCTGAGAAGCCACCTACTTCAGGGAGAACCCACTACCTCCTTCCAACACCTGATTCTGCCAGTGGTGCCAGGTAAACACCACATCCCTGCTTCATAGACACAACCTTACAACTTCACTCATGTGCCCTCTAAAAACAGGTTACACATAAAATCATCCCAGGGGGTTCTGGTCTAAAAGATCCTGCCTTGGAGCAGAAAGTGGATGAAAAAAATAACTGAGCAGGGAGAAGCCACAGGTTTCTCCTACTCTAGACAATGTCACTTGTGCTACAGCAGCAGGAACAAACATTTGCTCCTCCTGGTGGGTGGAGACAGGTTGCAGAATGGCAGCGGGAGGAGACAGAACAACATTGTGGAAGAAGGTGCAAAAGGAGAGAAAGGAGAGGGGAGAGGCAGCTCACAGACCTTGGCCATGTCCAGCAGTATTTCCAGATCCACCAGCAGTTCATAGACATCCCTGTTGAAGATGACCAGCTCAGCCTTGCTCAGGGTGAACCTCCTGTCAGGGTCCGGAGGAGTAATCATACTGCCTTTGCCAGCCCCAAAGAGACCGTTACAGGCCAGTTCCACATACAGCGTCAGACTGGAGTGAAAAAGGTAACCATAAGGGAGAAGAACACAAAGAGCTGGCCATGAATGTCCTGGCTCTGGCCAGGCTGACCACCCACCTGTGGGGCTCTGACTCTTTCAGGCTGCTTGTCAGGATATAGCTGGTCTTCTCACCTTCCTTAGTCAAGCCCTGAATGGGAAAACCAGCACCAACCCATCTTCCAAGGTCCATTACAGTGGTTGCATGATCAGGAAAAGGCACTTCCAGCTGGATGGAGGAACCTGGTCCCACATCTTGTGGGTCGCTGCTTCCCACGGGAACAACCGGCATGGAAACTGCTGCTGCCCCAGCAGTAACACAAACCCTGTGGGGTCTGGCACAGGGGAGGGCAGGCTGCAAAAGTCACCTGAGCCACTCCACCACCCCACAGCAGAACTGAGGTTGACACATGTGACGAGAGTTTGTCCCTCTGTTCTTGATATGTCAGGCCCAGTTCTTGCTTGTCCTTCTTCCAAGACAGATGTGCTAACCCATAAGCAAGGGGGTTTCGGCTGTTACTGGTTTGTAGACCAGGATTTTAACTCCTGTTGGGGGGCAATCTTTAGAAAACAGACTCGACCCCACCACCAGCAGAATTGCCTTTCTGTCTGAACTCTGGAAACCTTCTGTGGTCCAACAGCACAGTCCACAAACCATGAGAGCAATTCTCTCTCCCACTCCACGCGTCAGACTCTTCACAAACACTGCCCTTCTCCACACAGGAGTTTTCTCCACATTTAAAGACAGTTCTCCTATGGACGCAGAGGTTACCACATAAGGCTAAATAACTCTACAACAACATAACCTCCTTCTGTTTTGCTTCGTGACCACTCTGTCGAGATCTGCAACTCTTCTTGGTTTTCTCCATTTGGTCCACGTTATTTTACGCCCCCCGACACATACAGGCTTTCATAGAATCATACGGGTTGGAAAGTCCAACCTTCATCCTAACATCTCTCTATTAGACCACAGCCTCAACTGCTACACCTACTTGTTTTTTAAACACCTCCAGAGATGGTGACTCCACCACCTCCCTGGGCAGCCTGTTCCAGTGCCTAACCACTCAGTGAAGAATTTCTTCCTAATATCTAATCTGAACCTCCCATGGCTCTGAAAAGTATCCACTAGAGATAACCACTCGAGCTAGCAGAGTGCCTGGCACAGCTGACACAACCCTCATCCACGGCTCCTTACCTGGACAGGCTGGGCATCTCGCCACACCATGGCCTCCCCATCGCTCTCCCAGACGAAATGCACTTCCTGCCCTGCCCATGCAGGGGGGATGCTCAGTTCCACCTTAAACCAGCAGGTCTCCCACCTGGAAAAAAAGCAGGCAACAACCTCAGTCCACCATGAGCCTTTTGCCCAAGGGAAACTACGTTTCCTCAGATCCTCCATGGAAAAAGAAGAGTGGGGACAGCAAAAGAGTTTAAGGTCATTGAAACATAATGATACAGCCTGTGCACCCAGGCCTGCTCTGCCCTCTGCCCCCCAGACATGACTACGAAGAGGAGCTCTCAGCAGAAAATAGGACCCTGGCTCTTCACTCCCCTTGGCAACAGACGCATCCCAGTCGGCTTCCTCATAAAATCTCCCTAGGGGTTGCCGAGCAAATAAAGCAGGCACCAGGAAAAAGGACTATTGGAGGGTCAGCATCTCTTTTCTTCACTGTTGAGAGCTCGCGAGGATTCGCACAAAGTAACTCTGAGGCTGAGCTTCAGAGTTTCAGCTGAAACCTGGTACTCACGTGGGCCCGAAGGAGTCTCCCACTTGAGCCAGCTTGAATTCCTGCCCGACAGCCTCATCGTAGGAGATGCGCCGCGGGGTCTGGAAGCAGGAGAGCGATGCCAGCGGACAGCGATCCCCAAAAAGCCTGCAGTCGGACAGAGATGTCCGGGACACCGTTATTAAGGCCGGCGTGCGGGGGCCAGCCTGGGGAGCGAGCGCCCTGCTTTCCCAGCACGGCCGCACTGCTCTGCTCCCACTTCACACCCTCGTAGCACTGACTGAACGGCACAGCGCAGCCTGCCCGCCTGAGGGGAGCCTCTCGGAGCCGGGCTGCAGCAGCAACCCCGCCGAGCAGATGTCCCTGAGCAACCCTGAATCCCGGCAGTTCCCCCCGAGG
>VWZY01007650.1:890478-921046 GCA_013399075.1 Chloroceryle aenea | reverse complement strand
GAAAGACGGAGGGGGGGGGGGAGAAATAAGAGCCTGGGAGTGTACATGAAACTTTTGAAACGGAAGAGGACACACAGAAGCCCCTTCCCACCCAGTCACAGCAGAGAGCGAAAAGGGTTAACTTATTGCTGGCAAACCATGAATATTCTCGGCTGAGCTCTTCCCTCTCCATCCCTCTCTCCATAGGAGGCTGCAGAATCCTGCTGAAGGTTGGCTTCTGGTGGATGTGCACCTCCACCCTGGCTGTCCCCATCCCCTCCCTGTGGAAGGGAGAGGAGTTCTCATGCTGGGAGCAGATGTACCTGCTGCCTTGGACAAAAAAAAATGAATCCCTAGAAGAGGCTGAAGCAGCAGCAAAGCCCTGCTCACTAATTCAACAGAAGCCTTTTGGGATGCTTGGGACTGGCAGCGCTGGGTTTGCCCAAGGAAAGCTGCCTCCTGTGAGGAGGAGACAGGAGACAGACAGCTGAGTCTGTTGTGGCTGACGAAGTCGGTGAGGACTTCTTTTTTGGTTTGGTTGGTTGTTCGTTTTTTTTTAAACCAGAATTTCCCCCCATGTTTTAAATATCTGCCAGTGCTAAACTTCTCTACTTAAAAAAATATATATCCCATATGTGAATTTCAGGAGTGAAATGCACTGAGACCCACCCGACCCCTCACCCTTCTCTCACACACACAAACACACACGCAAGGTGGCTCTGTCAGACACTGGGCTGTTAACTTCAGGTGATGCTTTCTCCAATAGTGAGAAGGAAAAACACATCAGCACAATCAACCTCAGCTACATAGCTCGGCAACACTTCCCAAAAGCGAAGGTCCTCAGAGCTGGAAGACAAGGTGGACAAAGTTACCCACCAGGAAGAACAAAAATTACAATTCTATACTACATATTTATATATCTTAGCAGCCTGCTCATACCTTGGTTGTGTTTGCCACAAACCGCACAGGCTGCCTCTGCTTTTTCCTCTGAGATTACGAAGCCAAACATATCAATGGATCAACGTGCCCCCTCCATCCCCACCTTCCCCACCCCACAAACTGCATGCTGCATGATGCCTTTCGGAACAGGGCTGTGGGTGAGCGAGTGTCTTCCTCCAGTTAAGAACAAAGACATTATTTTTATTTACAAAAAAAGGAGAGAAAAGTTTCCACACAAAAGCACTACAATGATAACTCCCTTTGGTAAAAAGTGTAATAAATGTCTCCGTCGGTCTGTCTGTCGGTACTAATTCTCAAGCCACCTGGTACTATGGTACACAAGAAGCTAGTACAGTTATGCTAGCACATCAAGCATACTTCCCTTAATTAAAAAAAAAAAAAAGAAACAAACAAAAAAAACCAAACCAAAACCAAAACAAAGAAACAACAAAAAAAAAGCAAAAAAAAAATTTGACAATTTGTACATTTATTTACAAAAAAGGAAGGGAACATGTTAAAATTGCGTTGTTCTCTGTTGTGTGTGTGTACGTACATGTGTGTGAAAAGCTGGTGCATGGCACTAGGAGAGACTAGTAAACAAGCAGGTACAAAAAGAAAAGAAAAGAAAACAAAACAAAAAAACCCAAACAGTTCACTGGCACTAGAAAGGACAGACCGATCTGCACGGGATGAGTCCAGCCTGGGAGGGAGGAGAGGGAGGCGAGAGGAGCCCGGGGCCCACTCCGTGAGCTGGCTTCAGGCCGGAGCTCAGCAGCGTGACTGAAGGGAGAAGAATCCGGTTGCGACAGGCACCTGGGGATTTCGGGACACATCCAAGCGGTCCGGTGGTGGAGAGCCTCCGGTTCTCTTCCCTCGCTGCTCAGGGCCTGCGGGGAGTCAAAGCCTCACCACTGCTGGTGTGTACGAGCTCATTGCGTTTCTCTGGGATGGCTCAGTTCAGAGAAGGGTCCTTCCTGCACTCCGGCACCATGTGCTGAAGTCAAAGGGCCAGGGATCCCAGCGTCCCAACTGGGAATCCCGCTGGTGACAGCTTGTACCAGCCACACACTAGTCAAGTGGCCATGTTACGGAGATACACAGTGAGGGGAGAAAGGCATCTTCCTCCTTTCCTTGATGCGCGCACACACACATCTCCCGGGCTCTTCCCTCGCCCCGGGGCAGGGTTTTATGGTGTCTTGAATATCGTGCCGTATTTGACGCGGTACTTGTTGATGCTCACAAAGTGCAGGGTCTCTGTGTCACAGGTGGTGGTGCAGGGCACCAAGCCCTCCAACCCTTCGCCCATTAGCCACTTGTTTGTCTCTGCTGCCATTTCACGGGGCACGTGCTCCTTGGTCCATTTGTCCACCCAGGCCTGGAACCGCTGGTGCAGCCGCTTGCTCACTCTTTCGTGGGACTACAGAAATAGGAAGAGGCGTTAGAAAAAGGTGGCTTTGGCCCCCAGGCTGCAGCATTAGACAAAGTTTGGCTGTTGGTTGACGCAACCAAAGGGATCAAGAGCCAGATGTAATTTGTAGTGCAGACACCAGGCAGGGAAAAACTCCGATAAAGGCCCCCGGGTCTCCTCTCCAAGGCAATTACAGTGGTAAAATGAACTCAGGAATACCAAGAGACTGATGCTCTTTGTTTAATATGGCAGTGGGACACAACACACCCTGCACTGCATCCCTCCTGCGCTGCCCAAAGAGTGCTGTCTCCTCCTCCTCAAGTAGCCAGGAGCCAAGGGAGACACAAGACCACGCACTACACACATCAGAGGACCCAACTGCTATGGAAAATAAAGAACCAGGTCAGGTCTAGAAGGTCTGAGAACCACTGACTTAACAAAATCATCAGAAGAGGGAAAAGTGTGCACAGTTTTGAGTAAGAGCATCTGCTTAAGGAATGTCAAATCCAGGACTGATGGTTGAAAGCCACAGCTTCAAAGTCATGGCTACAGTCATCACTGAAAACAGGAAATATAATTGAGCTTCAAGACTAAAACTTATGTATTTTATTATTTGTTTTGCTCTCCTCCCAAAAGCTGCCTGCTTGTAGGTGTTAACTGTTAAATCCAGTAGATCAGTGGTTCATTGTATCTTTTGCTACTCCTCTGGTGTACTTCAGTAACCGAGGGGCTATGCTGCATGCTATATAATTCACAGTTCAGTAATTCGACTTGTGTTCAGACTCTTTGAAAACCCTAGCATGTAGCATCCTGTTTATGAGACAACTTTTCCTTGAGGTTTGTGCCAGTTGAACAGGATAGACAGAATTCAATCATATCCCTTTTAAAGAGTCACTACTGAAATAAAGTGCCCTCCTCTGATGTAATTTTTTCAAACTTATGTTCACAACTAATGAAGTAAACCTGCTGTTTGCATTTCATCAGCAAGGAAGAGATGGTAGGTAGCTGGTTTGTAAGTCTGACTACAGGACTAAAATGGAGGGAGCTGAGAGACATGATTTCCTAGGCAGGAAGCAGCACCCGCCTATGCCACTCCCTCACCTCCCAGTGAATTTTCTCCCTGGGCAGTAGTTTCCTCAGAAATGCAAATTTAAAACATTGAAAACAGTCTCTGCAGCTCCAGACAAGACTACTGCTGACAGAGCCTCTCAGGTACATCTGCTTCTAGTTGCTTAAGTCGGTAACTTTGGTCTGAATCTGGCAGGTTTCACCTTTTTCTGCATTCTAAACAATGACATTCTGCTTAACACTGTTGAAATAGATTATAGTGTTTAAAACCTCATGGCTAAAGAGACAGTCTAGAAGTGGAGTTTGCTGTTACAGCTCCCTGGTTGTCTCTATTGGAAGGAAATATTTCCATGGGATGAGTAAGTGAGTGGCAAAGCATTCAGAAAACCAAATTTGCTTTCTCCAATTGAATCCTCCTGAGTTTGGCCGATCTGGATTCACAGGCTGTTTTCATCTTGAATAAAAGCAACTCCCCAACCTTCACAGATCACAAATGGTTCTACTCCCTGCATCTCCACTTACACCTCCCCTCTGCCCCCCCATCCTCCTTCCCTTGCCCCACCACAGTTACTTTTGGCCCAGAGAACCAAAAGCAAGTTTGAGTAACTTCAAAAAAAAAAATTCCAATTTAAACCAGCAATCATGACCATTGACTGGTTATGGAGATGTGAGATGCCACAAATCCTTGGGTCCAGGACTTCCAAGCCCTGGAAAAACACCCACAGGGATTTTTCTATATTTGTGATCTCACCCCTCCCATCCTTGCCACAAAAAGTGTTTCTAGAGATGGTGCCACATATTTGCTGTGCTCTGCTGGGCAGAGTTGACCTGAGGACTCCTCTCTGTGACTTTGTGGACAGGAGATGTGAGAGGATGGTACCCAGAGGGACATAAGGCATTTGATGCTCTGCACTTCCTCTCTGGGAAAGCCTTGGAAGAACAGGCACTCTCACATGTCACCATAAAAGCATGCAGAAGACAGGTCTTCCTTAAAAGAGGGAACATCACCCATGGGAAGAATCTCCTGGAAGGAATTTGAGAGCTTATGGTCGAAACCACTCTTCCTACCATAACAGAACTCTCTGGAGAGAAGGCAGGAGAGGGGGGAAAATAATGAGTTTTAGAGGTGGAAGAAATTATGACACCTTAGGACCATTCAGAAGACCTTTAGCATCTTGGGAGGACAAACCAGCACACCACCGTCCTGGCAACACAAAGACCACTAAATGTTACTGCTCAGGATGCTCAGGGACTGACTCTCCCTCCCTGACCTTTGGGAACAAAGGGTCCCAGGAAACACCAGCTGCCCAACCCAGTCCTTCCGCTCACTCCTACCTGCTGAGCCCGCAGCAGAGCGGTCCTCCTGTACATGTAATCCTCCGATTTGATCACGTACACCATCTTATAGGAGTTCAGTTTGAATTTACACTCCAGCTTGTCCAAGCTCTCCACATTCTCCATGGACTTCTTACTGTTTCCCTCCTTCCCTTCCTTCTCCTGCTGCTCCCGACCACGCTGACACTTACGGATCCGCCTCAGATTCCTGCAAACCAGAGAACCCCTTATGGAATTAGTGCTCACCTTCTCACCACACAAGGATAGACGTAGCTGCTGGATCTGTGCCAACAAAAAAGCCTGGCCAACAGCTCAGAACATAACCGCCCGTTGCAGTCATTCAGGCTCACATTCCTACAACAAGTCAGTGCACTGGTTTTATCTTATTTCTCAACTTAGGGCTGTTGTGCAATCAGCTCCCTGATGATGAAAAGCCCTGAGGTGGCACCTGCTGTTTTCAGGTGATGGGCAAAAAGCTGATCTGGTGAGTCACCAGCCCTCACCCTTTGTGCCACCTTTGGCCCAAGGCATTGCTCAGTTACTAGAGAGCTGGAGTCTGGGGTGGACCCACAGACTTTTAGGATGAACAGCTGCAGGGAACCACTACACCATGCTGCCAGGGCAATGGCTTCTGTCCTAGCATTCACATTCAGGCCAGGCTGCATTTCAGTGGCCATACAGCCCCTTGGGTGGGGTTCAAGGCACAACCTGGCCACTCACCTGGGCAAGAAGACCGGTTTCTGGGCCAGGTGCTCCCGGAGCTCAGGGGAGGTAGAATCCGAGTTGACGTACCGCTCCACATAGTCCGACCAGCGCTGGAAGCGAGCACAGAGCACAGATCAGCCACTGCCTTCCCACCAAACAACATGGGGTGGTTAAGGAGGCTAAGCTGGAAGTTATACAGATGAGCACGAAGTCACTTTTGAAGGGTCCATCCATCTTATCCCCCAAAAGGCAAGTAGAACATTTCTCTATACTCTTTTGAGGGAATTCTAATACAAAATAACCCAAGGATTTGCCTACTCACATCACTGAACGTTTTATGGCACGTCCTTGACTTTTCTTTATCTTGTGCTCACAGATCATAACAGGCAGTCGGACACCCTTGACCACCACAGTCAGCTCTCTGGACAAGCTGCTCTTACCTCTGCTTCTACAGGGTCATCAGAGTTCTCCTCTTCCGTGTCCAGCAGTTCAATGGTTAACTGAACTTGACCTCTGCTCTGAATGAACATCAGCTATAAAGAAAAGGCAGAAGGGACTTCAGTGAGAGGTTTCAAATAGAAAAAAACAACCTTCACTTCTCACGGGAGCAAAGGGAGAATAAAGTAAGTTGGCCTAGTTTTAAGGGAAAAAACAGTGCTTCCCACGTGCCTGACGGCGACGGAAAAACACTCATCAAATAACACAATCTCGGGAGACAGAAAAATTGTGAAAGCTTTTTGAAAATAGTTCTTTTTGTGATAGTTTTGAGGGCAAAGGAAGAGATATTATACAGGCAGGCTTTTAGCCAAAGCACTTTACTTGCTCAGAAAGGGCCTGTTGTCTTCCTGCATCTTTGGTGAAGGAAGCGTGGATTTGATTAGCAGAGCATGCCGGGTTTATTTAGCAGTACAGGCAGTCAGCAGTGATTTAATGCCCATTCAGTATCAGTAGATCTCCCCGCAGTCAACAAAGGTTGAGGCATGAGAGAAACGGAGCTAACGAATTAGAACGGGTGACAGTAGAGCAGGTGATATGATACAGCCCAAACACACTGTGAAGCACAAGGGATATTCACTGTTGTTCTAGGAAATCTATTTTTCCTTGAAGCCTCCTTTCTGAAAGGGCCCTTACAGAAGCATTAACCTGCATGTCAAAAGCTGGGGACATGTCACCAAAACTTTTGACTTTCAGGGCTCCAGAAAGCCCTCAGCATTCTTGAGAGCCTAAACAAGGGTCTTTTTTTAAAGGACTTGGTGTGTCTGCCACCGTAAAAGGCATTCCACTCACTGCTTGCTGCCTTTCCACTGCAGTTTGCAGCCTGGCTTTACCTTGAAGCAGTTCTCCTCTGACATGAGCTGCTCAGCTTTGCGCTGGTAAGTGGCCTCCAGAAGAGTACGAGAAGACTGGGAAGCGAGAAGACCTCCCGTTGCTCCGTTGCTGTTCTCCGACAGGTAAAGGTCTGTTACCTGCACACAGATCTCATCACTCACTATGTGCTGGAGCTGCAAAAAGAAAGAACAAGGGGAAGGAGTTTGTCAGGGTGTCTGCTGCATGCCCAGAAAGAAAAAAATGATGTAACCATGGTTTAAACACAAGGAAAAATGCTGAAAAAACACGAGCTTGAGGCTACATTTTTAGTCACTTCTTCCAGTTGTAGATAGTTAAGGGTTACGGCACAAACCAGGACACAAGATGAACTCTGCTGCTAGGTAAAAAAAACACAGTATCTTAAAAAAATTAGCAGGTGACAAAGTGCTGTTACTCAAGAGAAAAACCATGGGCAGGGAACATCCCAAGCAGCAGCAGGGAAGGAAGAGCTTGAGCACCATAACCCCCTCCTCAGCCAGAGGACACTGCATTGTCTGAGGACAGGGGTGGAAGATTTAGTATCAAATCCTTGTTTTGTACAAGTTTAAGAATCAAAAGTCACTCAACTGTCTTTTAAATTCAGTTAATCTCTGGACTGAAGAAGAGGGCTTCTGAAAAGCAGCTCTACCTGTCTGAAAGAGGAAAGGCTTTTCAAGCCATTCCACTTCCAGCCTCTTGTGTCTGTTTTTGTTCTTTACGCTAGAAAAAGGCACACAAAGAATTTTTCCCTTGGTCACACATTCTTCCTACCAGACCAATAAAAGGACTAGAGTTTAACAGCCAAAATGAGCTACTCGAACAGTCAAATAAAAAGAGACAAAGCCTTTTAGAAAAGGCCTGCACTGCTCCTACAGCACTGCTGAAAAGAAAAGGAATTATTTAAACATTATTTAATTATTTATTAAATATGGATATGCTTTGAATACTTATATCCTAAAACCTCTGGAAAACAAAGGGAGAACTCTATAGGCATAGAAAGGATCATGCTCGGTAATTTAAATACATCAGAAATTACCTTTTATCACATCTCTCTATGTCAGCATCAGAGGTGGGTTGAAAACCACCCAGAATTTACCCGCTTACCCTTGAAACACCCCACCTGGGCACACAACACTCCCCCTCCAGTGTGGGTTCTCCCACAGCAAACAAACCATCTCCTTTCTCTGCCCCGTCCCGTGCACCCTCCAGCCTTTGCTGGCAGTCACCTGTCGCACAATGCTCTGGATCAGCTTGTCCATGGTGAAGGCGATGTAGGCGTGAATGGTGAACATCTCGCGCAAGGAGTCCTCGTACTGCGACGAGTCCATGTTCCCGTCCAGAAGATTGCGCACCATGTCCAGGAAGGCTGGGTAATAATCCTCCACATCGATGTCCACTGCAACAGAAGAGGATGGGAGAGATGAACACACCAGCCCAGGAAAGGTCTCTTGTATGCTTTGTTCCTCAGACTACCCAGGCAAGCTTAAGAATTAGGGGAATAGGCTTAAGTTTGTCTTTTAGAGACATTTAAGTGAGTCCTTTTAAGGCCACAGGCACTTTCATAATCTCTTGCTTTCTATCTCTAGCCTCCTCCATGAGGTTTTTAATTCTGAAAGACTTCTTACAAAGCTTTTAGTCAGGGAACTCAAGGATGCTTTCAGTATGTGAGTGTAAAATTAAAGGTCTGAGGAAGTAACTGCTTCATGTTACTGTTCTGGTATTGGAGTCCCACACACCTCCTCCCTCAACTCAAGTGCTGTCCTCCTTTAAAGGATCACCTCTGGCACACACCAAACCGAACAAGCCCCATCAACATGCTACAAAGAGAAGCACCTTGCCTCCCCAGCCTCCCCATCCCGAAGTCACTCACTAGGCTCCTTCAGCCGCAGTTGGATGGCAGGACTGTCGCTCTTGTCTCGCTTTATGCCCAGCACTTCCTTCTCCCACTCCCTTTCCCGTGTCTCCTCTTCGATCTGCCGCTCAGCCTGGGTGCAGATCCTCAGCAGCCGCAAGCACAGGATCTGATGCAGCCGCATGAATATGTACCAGTTGCTGTTCACATAGAAGAGGTTGTAGACCTCATCCATGCCCCGCAGCTTCTGGGCCGTCGTGTTGTTGAACATCAGCTTGTTTTTGGGAGGACTGCCCCCAACGCCATTGTGCTTTTTTGCAGCCCCGGTAGCTTCATCCACATCCATTTCCTCTTCCTCCTCCTCTTCCACATCTGAGAGTTCACCTCGCTGAGCGAACAGCAGGTCTGGAATGAAGTGATACATGATCTGCTTGATTTTGTACTTGTCCTCCTTCTGGATTCCCGTCTGCCGCTTCACATGGTGGATGATGAGAGAGGCAGCGTCCTCCAGGATCTGCTTGTCTTCATAGGCTAGTGATAGATGTGGGCCTGTGGGGACTCCAGCATTGTCTTCTGAAGCCTGCTCTTGCCTCTACAAATAAGGAACACAGTACAAAAATTAGTCCCAAACACATCTCTCCACCCAAGAGCCTTTCAGAAAGCTCTGCCAGTGGTGCAGACTTCCTCTCCCATCGAGCGGTGAGCAACAGGAGCAACAGGAACTGAAACTGCGCTTGGAAAATACATAAGCTCAGGGGAAGGAAACTATTGGTGACCATCTTACCTCATCATAGATGCTTTCAATCTCATTAAGGAGACTCTTTGACCTCAGGACCTTGGTATCATTCTGCTTGAAGTTGATGCCCTGGTGGTCCAAGGATTTCAGGTAATATTTCTCATTCTGCTCTCGCCAGACTTTGTTAAATCCTCTCTGGGCTTCTCGCCACTCTTCCTCTTTCATCTTTAACCTTGGATCAAAAAACCAAGGGTGAGCTAAGAGGTTTGGGTTATTAACAACAACATTTGGATGATTATGGCCTTGGAGCATGCACAACTGAACTTTCTGGGAATGGACTCCTTAACCTCACTTCAGTATCTCAAGCAAAGCACCCCTGATGCACCTCAAGACCCAGCCGACAGGAAGAGTGTCCTTGCAGCTGGGTGGGGAAACCTGTGATCTTGCAGGTATCCTGGGCAAGGCTGTTACCTGCAGCTCTCAGGCCCCTGAGACACAGGATCAACAGCCCCACAAAGATGAGAAGTGGCTGGAGAAAAACATTTCCTACTTCCACATTTCCTTCAGATTCCCCAAGGAGTTGCATAATGCGCTTTGCCTTTTCTTAGAACTGTAGAATCACATAATTGTTTTGGGTTGGAAGAGACCTTTAAGGTCATCAAGATCATCATCTTGACCAAGGAAGGGAGGTTAAGAGGCCGAGGGTAGCACAGGCACCGTGACCTGAGCTCGCTGCCACATACAGCCACGGGATTTTGAAAGGGATCAAATTTATCCCTGCACCAGTGCACCCAGTGCTGCCAGTTTCTTCATCTCACACACAATGCTGACACTGGAGATGAAGTAAGGTTTGAGGAAACAACAAAAGCTCTACATCCCTCCTGCTGAGCTGTAAGGTTTTTGTTTCAGAAGGGTAATTCCCTCTTTCTAAGAGATTATTATGAAATACAACAACTGACCAAAATATAAAATGCATTTCTTAATTTACAGCCTTGTGGGGGTCACACCCCTCTGGGGCAGACATTAGCTATTTTTACATGAACCAGGGTCAGGTACGGTGCATTATCCTTGAGTGGAGCCTGGGGGGCAGGTGCTGGAGCAGTCAGTACCTTTTCAGTACAATGGGAACAGCCACGGATGGGTTCTTCCGAAGTCCATCAATGATGTCAGCTGCTTTGTCAGCATATATCCTCTGGAGAGCCTTGCGGTGGATCACCTCCGAAGTGCCACCCAGAGTGTTGTCCAGACGGAATTTGGCTTGTTCCTCAGCAGACAAGCGCGAGAGTTTCTTCTGGATTGCCTCAAGGACGCGGATCGTTGCCAGGTTGGTCTCCAAGACAACATCCAGCTGAAGCAAATGGTGCGTGAGCCATCATCAAATAGGTAAAACATGATACTTCACAGAGGCAAACATTTAAGGGACATGAAACAGGAAGCCGTGCGTGTTTAACAAGGTGTTCCTGAGCGCTGCTTTCCGTGTTCAGCTGCTCTAAAATGAGCCAATTAAATTTTATCCTCTACCTAGATAATGCCGCATAAGAATTTAAAGGCTACCAGAACGATACTGTTCGGAAATTACACTTCCCACCTGGGAATAGAACACAATTGACAGTTACTCTACAAAAGGACGTGCTGAATCTGAGCCTATTCAGGTAATTGCCAAGCTAACTTCCATTTCCAGGCAAGACGTCAATCATTTTAACATCCCAAACATACCGCTTTTCAGATTATTACAGGGGAATGGATGTTCTCATGCACTACATGGGCAGCCAGAACAGAAAAAGAGGCATCGATTATATGCTGGCCATTGAACAATTTCATCTGGAGTGGTGTGAACGAAACTGCTTTACACAAAATCAGGGGCAGGGGAGTAGCTTGGAGCGAGAGGTGCTTCTGCAGTCACTGCTTCTTGCATTAAAAGAACACCAGCTTTTATGCAAAAAACAGGTGACAGACATGCAATAAAAACAGATTCTAAGGAGTGGTAATAAAGGTATAATTATCAAGACCACTAACTGTTCACACAGTCCCCCCCCAACTTTGAGGCATGAACCAAGGAAAAGCAAGTTTACCTCAAAACGTTCATCCTCACACCTGTAGATGTGCTCTTCATATTGCGTCTTCTTGGAGCTCACAAAAGTGGAGTCTTCAGACCAGGATGGGAAGGAGACCCAGGTGTCATTCAAAACCTTTGAGGGAGACAAGAGTCACCGTCAGTCTTCAAGGTGTCACACCCATCCAACTTCTGATGGGAGGATCCAATTCCCCGGTCGCAAAAATTGTGTCTTCCAAAGCCAAAACAGCACCCGACATCCACGAGACAACCCGGGACAGATAGAAATATCCAGGCAGTTTGAAAAACTCATTAGCTGGAGCTGTGAGAAAAAACTTGCAAGGGAAGACAGCAAGAAAGGTGAAAGGAGCTTTTCCATTCCTTTGGCTTAGTCAACTGCAACTGGCTGGTTCATTGTGTGTGTGATTCACCATCAACAACACCGGGTGGTTATCATGTCAGACAGGATTACTACTACCTGGTTTCCACCTCCAAATAAGGCTAATTGGGGATATAAATCCATACCCCAGCAACATCTTTCCTGACAAAACAGCTGAGCACCTGCAGCTTTCACCACCTCCAAAACAGGAACAGAACACTCAAAAAAACCTCAAAGAGGCCAAAGGCAAAGAAATAAGGATTTTGGCAGGCAGTCTGGAAGCTCGGGCTCAGTTTTCATAAACCCAAAGCCTGAACGACCGAGTCATTAGATCCTCACAGGAAGAAAAGTTCATAACTGAATCACACCAGACACTTTTGAGAGACATATCAGGATTTAGATTAAAAAATTACAGCTGTCTCTTGCCCAGGTTGTTTTCACTATCCTGCCACCGCTTCCACTGAACACCTATTGCCACTGCGAACTGCGAGACTTGGTCCCTCACATTTGTCCTTCTCAGCTCTCAAGGACAAAAAAATCACGATGCTCCCCAAACAGGAATCTCCTTGCTGTTTGTTGGAGGTACTGCTGCTGACTGCAGTCACCCAGGGAAGGGATTTCTGGGGCTCTCGCCTCCTCCAGTGAATGCTCTTGAGCAGCATATTTAACTGGCCTTCAGCAAGAGTCCTGCTCACTCACCTCCAAAACATTTACATTCAACGCCAGTGAAGGAACAGGATCAGCCAGTACCATTCCCACTTAGATCAAAAGGTCATTACAACACATTAAAGAACTCAGCGAGAACATCTGATCCTGCAGGACTTTGCTGGTAGTTCAGCTTTGACTCTTGACTGAGAAGGCTGGTTCCCTGCAGGGAGGTGATTTCCCAAAGCAACACACCATTTCTCGAGACAAGAGGTCATCTTAGTATTTCAGGTAGAAAGAAATAAGCATGTGAGGGATATGTGAGAGAATCTGTCTACAGAAAAGTGATTTTCTTTTAAAATTGGACTAGAGACAACTCCAAAAGCAGACTAAGTGGGAATTTGGGTAAAAAGGTAGCAACTGAATTACATCCTGCCTTGTAAAAGAACCCTGAGGTCACATTAAGAACATACAGAAAACTAGTTCTGCCATTTCCTACTTAAGAGTGTTTAGGTTTGTAATCTTAACGTTATTTTCACAAATAATACTACATAAAACATACATCTCTAATGATCCTATATTTTACTTTATTTAAACATCACAACTGTTTGGCTGGGTGTTTTCCCAGCTGCTCCCAGTGCTTCATGCAGCCCTTTCACAAGCACCACTGGAGAAGTGCTGATGCCAACCATCAAAGCCACGTGGGTATTGCAACTCCCAGCCAGCTTCCAGCATAACCCATTCCTAGACTGACGCCTCGTGCTGTGCAAAAGCTCCTGGACATGATCCAGACATTTGCAGAGTGCCAAGTGCTCACTCACCACTAGGAACCCCTCAGGGTGTCCTCGCCTTGGGCTCCAACACGTACTGTGATGACGCCTGGGTGCAGGAGCAGCACGGCTCTGTGCTGGATCAGTCCTGCCGGGCCCCAGCTCCAGTTCTGGGGAGCAGGCAACAGCACAACTCTGCTTGCACAAAAGCAGACATGCCCTGACATCCCAGGAACCTTTCCAGCCTAGCATGGTGATCCAAAATAAATTCCTCATACTGTTCTGATCCACTTGCCCTTCCTCCATCTCTTGCAGAAAGCTGGGAAGGGTCTTCCTGTGTCACACAACTCCCAGCTGAAATCATCTTACCTCTTTACACAGCGGAGTCCGCCCCGTGCACTTGGGTTGCTGGTAGCTCTTGGGCAAGGCTCGGTAGCTGGAGCCCAGTCTTTTACAGGAGGCATAGTCTATCTCCATGGCAATCCCCTCAGTAGCCCGTTCCTTTGGATATGTCTCCATGTGAACAGACTCTTTATAGCCCAGAAAGTTTTTAAACCAAGTGAACAATTCTGGGAATTTCCTAAAAAATGAAATGAACAAAGTGAAAAAGTAGCTAAGTGGAAATCAAACAGCACCAAGCTGTGATGCTGAGGCTCAATCCCCTCTGCTCCATCCCACTTCCATACAGCCTGATCAAATGGTAAGCGAGTGTGTTTGTTGACCAGGTGGTAGAGTGCTCTCTGCATTCAGCTAAGGCACTTTAGGATCACCCCCTCATATTGCCACGGATACATCCTCGTGGGTACAGTCCCCACAAGACACATCACCAGCCAAGAACAGCAGCCATAGTTTTCCCCTTGCAGGGTCACATCTGGGTCTCCCACACTACCTCGGTAGCAAACCCAGGATAGATTCCTAGTTGTCTTCTCGTGTTCTTAGCCTTGTAACAGACCTTTCCTTTCCAAAAGGAGCACAAAGAAACTGAAAGGCAATTCTGTAACAACATGGCAAGAGGTTTCAGTGTCAAGCAGTCACTTTGACCAGTGCTGCTGCCGGCCCAGGCTACAGAGACCAGTGCAAATTGTGAAGAAGCCTTTGCCTGCAAGGCCCGAGTTCAGCTGCTCATAGGGAAAAGTTTTCTGAGGAATTTATTAATCTAAAATACTGCATCTGTTCAGCTCCTCTTATCTCATGCAAAGCTCCATCAATATGAGGAATTGAAGCTGTTACCGAGGCTAATTGAATCACCGCTCATTTATTGCTTTTTCATTACATGACAGAAGATAATGTCTAACTCCAGAACAAGCAAATTGTATTGTACCTTTCCCAACATAGTTATTCACCCTTGTAGCTTGGAGCACAGACAGAAGATGGAAAAAATCAGATATTTTTGTCAAAAATTCCACCTTTCCTTAGTAAAGGCAGCATTGCGCTGATGCCTGACAAATTCCAGCGGAGAGAGTGGAAGCTCCTTGGGGCAGTTTCTTTGCACAGCAGCAAGTGCGATGGGTCCTGAACCCAATTTACATTGCTATTGCCTTCTCCCTTAGAACCAGGAACTCAACTGGCAGGAAGAAGGAACATTAATCTTGCTGCCCAAAGTTGATGAGAGGATATCAGTTGGTTTTAGCTGATTAATCTGGAGTTGTTCTGTACACTACTGGCAATTACAGAAGTCGTAACTCCTATTTAAATCACAGCATTCCTTATAATAATTTTTGCCTTTGTAATAGAACTTGTCTGCTTTTTGGAAATCTGAGTGACTTTCTATCAGCTATCCTTTTTAGGGAGATATTTCCTATGTAATTAGACAGTCAATCTTTACTCAAGTGAAATAATCTGTGATTCCAGAGCAAGAGACTACAGTAACAGGCTGCTAAATAATTCTGTTTGCTGAAAACAGAAGAAACCTGGCAAGCAGGACCAGCACAGCTCATGAATCTGTAGGCCAAGACACAGCGAGGAACCACCCCTCTCTCACCTTCCCTTGACAAGGAATAGAAAAGGGCAGTGCAGAAGAGCATGAAGTTGGAAAGGAAATTGAAACAGCACCCTTACTGTGCTGCTCCGATACCAGAAAAGTCTGAAAGCCTAAAGCAAGTGGCACCTGCATGATATTGACCACTAAAGGGCTTCCAAGAACTACCAGCATCTTCTTCCTGCCCACAGAGCAGCACATGGCAACTTACCACGCACATTTGGGACTTGTGCAATTGTTTAGAGGATGGGCAATTAAGCAGTGGGAAGCTGGTCAGATAAAAAATCCAGCCAACCAACAGTAGAGGAAGTGGGCAGCACAGGGGGACTCCGTTTCAGATGCACTTTATGGCCCTAGAAACCACTGCCTGTCTCCCAGGGTAGTGTTGCTCCTCCTCCTCTGTGCCATGCAACTACACGAGATGCATTCCCCTGAGCCACCACAAAAGTTAGTGTTTCTTTCCTGCCTTTGTGACAGCAACAGTCCAAGCAGATTAAACTTCTCCCCTTGTTGTAAGGATGTGGGGCTCCACTTACCCCAGGAATGGAGAAACGAGCTGCACGAGCTCAGCCCGGGAGATCACCTCCTGGTTGAAAATAACCAGGCAGCGAAGGAAGTTTTCATATGCTTCTGTGCTACGCAGAGCTTTACGGACCTTAAAGGGAGAAGAGAGGAAAATGGTTGCTGTCAGGGTGACATCAAGACGTGTATACTATCACTGACCAGAAGACCTTGATTCGACACTCTGCTTCCCACCCATGCACAGGGATTACACATGGAATGAGGACGCAAATGTGTCAGTGAGGTGAACAGAGGATAATTTGGCTCATACACAGCGCCAGTTTTGTAGCCACGCTCTTCACAGGATGAGGAAACCACGCAATTCACCCCAACATGGTTACCTTTCCCATGAGAACAGGCAGCATCTAGGCATCAGAAGGAGCTCTACCATCAGTAAGATATTAGTTATTATGGTTGTGATTCTACAGCAGGGATTTCTAGGTTTACTCATATTAACACCTACACAGCCTCACAGCAATAGATTAGTTCCCAGTTACCATTAGCTGGTGCTGCAAAACACACCACGTCATCAGGGAGCAACCAACACTTTCATCCACACGTGACTATTACTTAACAGCCTTTTTTACATTCGCTATAGACTCCCTCCTGAGCCATAAGGAAAGGCATGGACATCTTAGGGAAGACTCCAAGGTACCGCTTGGAAACATCCCACATATTCTTTGTGCAGTAAACCAGCAACAGGTAACTACCACACAATTAATTGGATTGATCTCGCAGGGAAAAAATAACCACCCAACATCAACATGAATCAGCTGCTTTGGAAACCAAGCTCCCCCTCTGCAGGCAGCTGGTTGTGGACAGGCACAGCAAGCTGGGCCCACGCAGCAAGACACACCACGCACATCATCGGCCGTACGGAGAGTTCACTGAGGTGAAAACAACTGGGAGTGTGTGCTACAGGAAAAACGTCCTGCAGAGAAACTGCAGCAGCAGCGGGTGAAAAGCTGGTGAGTGATCTTTGGAGAAAAGACACAAATAGCCATGTAAAGAAGATGTTTTAAAAAAGTCAATGGGTCTGACTTAAAGGTCGCACAATACATCTGAGGTCAAGCTGACAAATGCTGTCAGGGTGGTTTATACATCACCTACTTCCTCGTGATAAAAATCCAGGTGTATATACATTAAGAGCGAGATGGCTTTCTCTGAACCTCGCTTCTCACCTTCTCAAAGAAGAGAGATTCTGTCCCCACACCATGTTTGCTGGCTTCTGCCAATGACTGATCTTTTAAACCAAGCAGCTTCGGTTNAAAAAAAAAAAAAAGGCTGTTTAGCAGAGCACGTTGCCATATTTTGATTCTCTATCACACAAGGCTTTCAGCTTCCTGACCATTTGCTTTCAAATAAAATAAAGGTGTCTTTTTTCATGGAAACTTGCATGAAAGTGTGTGTCACAATTTAATCTGTTAAAGTTTCATCAGTAGCATGGTACTCCAAATATTTTTAATACACTGTTGCATCCTTTTCTGAAACTAGTGGATTGAAACAGTCACTGGCTGTAGTGTATCTCATCTTCTAACTAGTTTGCAAGTCTACCAAACCACACCTGCTTTTTTCCTGTCACTCACCCAGTTCTTTAAGTCTTACACCTCCTAAAATTAGCATCTCTCTTTTTCTCTTCTATTCCACTGCAAGGGCCTTTATTTTCCCCATAACAACATTGCAAGTCTTCCTCAGAAAGGCTGAAAGCTGCCTCCTAAACATGTTTTATTTTTTTTACTTGAAGAGGAGGCAAAAGAGCAGAAGGGGAAATAAGTCACTGGATTTAAATGATGCAGTTATGTCTGCTAATGCCTTTCAACACAAAGCAAGATACGCCACCTTCAACTCAGGCAGAAGACCTTGTTCCATGTGTACATACACTAAACCACCTGGCCACGAGACTATTTTTATTACACTATGACACCTCACACTCTCAAAAAGTGCCTCATTTGAAAAGGGCAAACTCTGCTAAGAGAATAACCATTCACTGTTGCACGGTAACATTCTATCACAGGAGAGATGAGCAAACATGATGCCACTGCACATGGGATCTGTGTTCCCGAGCTGCAGCCGGTGCCACAAAAAACCACACGGGCTCATAAGATGCATCTCGCTGTGCCACAGGCTCCTGGGGAAACAGGGCTGCTGAGTGAGCAGCACACACTCTTACCTTCACCGGAGGGGTGGCTCCAGTCCCCGAGTGCCGTCGGATCTGACAGCCATTCTGGTTGGGTCTTTGCTGTTTGTTGTTGAGCTGTGGCTTCTTCACCGTGCCACCATGATCATTTCTTACTGATTCCACTTTCTCTGCAGTTGTCTTACTTAACAGCTTATTTAGAGACAAACCCATAAGACCATTAGAGCCGAGTTCCACACATCCAGGCAAAAAAATATATGCCTGCTCCTCCTAGCTCTAAATGACCAAGGTATTTTAATGCATTTATTGCAGTCTTAGAACAACCCTTTTAGGCAAAGGGATTTGATTTAAAAAACAAGTTATGGCCAGAAAACACAATTATTGCCCTGACCCTATTCCCACACTCAGTAAAAGATCACTCCGAAAGAAAACACCCAAGAAACAAACAGCAAAAGCACATTTTTTTTCTGAACTCTGGCTACATACAGAACAGTTTTTCACTAGGTATTTCAGTTCCAGTCTATCTCCTCCGTGAGGAGTGAGAGACTCACCACAGAGCTGTTGGCATCCGGCAGGAACTGCCCAAACTCGGAGAGCAGATCCTCCTGGTTCTTGAAGAGGCGAGCAACCTGTGCATACACCTCCTGCTCTGTCAGCGCTGGCGTGTAGTTACCTCCTGCCTCCTTGGCATTACGCTGCTCTTTCTGTCAGAGGAAAGAGGAGAAGTGTGAGAAGAATGGACCCACAAACTATCTAAATGACAAAGAAAAAAACCAAACAAACCCCACAAAACCAAAAACCAAACCCCACTCAGTAATATAAAGAATGAAACAGCAAAGGCCTCAGCATCTTACATATTAATAGTGTGATTCAAATATATATACTGAGTATATGCTTATATGGACTAAAAGCATGTACTAAATGCCCAACAGGCCCCGGACTAGTAGGACACCAATCAAAGAAGTGGTTTCTTTACTTTTACCATAGAACTACTAGCACATTGTCTCCTCCTGATCCACGGTCATGAAAAAACACCAGATATGCTTTTTAAGGTGTTTCAGATGCTTGCAAACAAAAATGATGGACTTATTTCATACTGATACATAATCTCCTAATTCACCAGAATTCTGCTCAGCTTGCCAGCCAGTGCTAATCCAGCAGAAGAACCAAATTCAATTCCTGGACCCATTTAGCTCCTCATGGCACAAAAAGAGAAACAATGACACATCTACTCAAATCTGCACTGCTAATGCTCACCTGATAGGTGTGGAGGATCTCCAGAAAGGCTTTGTAGATGTCTGGCTGCCCCTGGAAACGATTCTTGATCTTGTTGACATAGTTGATGGCGTGATTAAACTCCACAGGCTGATTGTTCTGCAGGGATGGTGTGGTTCCCAGAGAGATTGTCACAGGCGTATGAGGTTGGACCGGTCGTGAGCGTGGTGATGCATACGGTGGAATCGGGGGAGTTTGCTGGCTAGCAGGAGTATGTGCCTGCAACTGTGATGGCTAAGAAGAAAAGAAGTTATGATAGAAATTAGAAAATTCCTTTATGTTTGGAATCAAGGCATTTTTATGTGACATACAGACCACATCCAGAGGAAACAACTCAGCATATAGCTCTCTGATACCAATGGTGGAACAACATGGATTAGACAGAGACACCTCCAAGCTGATATATACCAAGTGGATGAAATCTCTTGCTACCACATCTAGCCAACCCACCTCTTTACTGGCCCCAGATGACTTGTGCTGTACTTCCTTAAAAGAATGGTCTTTTTAAACTGCTACTAAATAATTATTGCCTTTGCAGGTCTAGAGAATTGTGACATTCTCTATATATTGAGCATTTCCTAGTGGCTGGCTAAGCAGAAACTGCTGTGAAGAGTCAAAACTAAGAGGCACCATTTCACAGTCAGAGCTGGGTTTTAAAGATTAACAGAAGCACAAATACAGGCAGATTAAGCAGAAGAGAACTATTACCCAAAGCAAAAAAAGAGATAAATATTCAGTGGGCCAGTAGACGCTGCACTTTGTTAGGAAACCAAAATGCCCAGACCATTCAAGCTGCTGTTATTAACAGCTGATTTTCCTTGTTAATTACTTTTAACCAAAATCTGCCAAGAGACACATACTATCTCAAAAATAGGTACAGCTTGCTCCAGCACTGGAAGTTATTTTGCCCCTAGCAAAGAATTCTGGGGTGCATAAAGGCAAGAGCAAGGGCAAGCTGGAATTTCTTTCCATATCAAGACAAAGAGCAGTTAGATAAGGCTCTTGGAGCAATTATTTTGAATACCTCTTAATAAACTCCCAAGAGCCACAGGAAAGTTTAGCAGGTGATAATTTTAAATGAAAATGGATGCACTCATTCCTCTCACCTTCCAGACTGGTATTACACAGAGTTTTGATGGCTGACAAGTGTAGATAACTGACTTAGGATGGCCAGTAGCATCTCATTACAAGTTCCTGCCTTGCTTACCTACAACTTCACATGTCTGGTAAGGAAATCTCACCTCATTACTTAACCTGCTCCTCAGGTTTGCTTTGAACAGCAAAAATAGTGCAACTTTTTGCAGTCTGATGGGGAGAACACCACCACTTAGCCCACGGTGATGAGAAAAGGGACTGCAACCTCTTCACCAAGAGCATGGACTACTTCTGAGGATAAAAGCCTTGAAATCCTGCCCAGGTAAGTCAATTCTGGAATGCCTTAGCTGTGCACTTTTCAGCTCTTCAAATCTTTCAGCCTGTTTTTTTGTTTGCCGTTTCTGGACAGGAGGTTGCAAGTCCCCCCAGTGTTTGTCTAGAGAGCATCTAACTGCCACATTTCAAACCCTACTGCTTTCTAACTGCATAGTCCCCTTTTTGGTTTTATTTTTTTAGCCAATTGTTACCTAACTGTACAGTTTAAAGATTAACCCTTGAAACTTTGGTGATTCTTTCCCTTCCAAAGGCTCTCAAATCTTTCTCATTTTGAGGCTAAAATACATGTTTTCTCTTGAATGCCTATTATCCTATTCTGTTTCAAATCACATAAAATACATCTGTCAGATGCTAGCATCTGGATTACAATGAAATCAGAGTCAAATTCCCTTTGTTATTGAAAGGTCTCACTCCGTTTCAGGTGCACAAGCTGCTATCTAAAGGCAACATCATGGTCGTCTTGCCCGAACTCTTGCACTTTACATTTTTGCCAGTAACATCCAGGTGATGGCTGACTCTTTTACAAAAAAAACCAACCAAACACCCAATCTGAAAAACAGACTTCAAGCGACACAGAATCTACCAAATAACTAATCAAGCTCTTCTAAAGGCTTAATTTCCCCAAGCATTTGAAGCCCCCCAACACGCACACACTTTCACACCAAAAGCCACATCTTTACAGTGACCTCTGTTTTATGGGGAATTTCTTGGGCCTTCAGTTATTCTGAGACAGACACAAAAGCAGGCAGCTCAACATGTGCCCAGTGCTTTAACTAGGATGCTTTCCCTGCGGAGTCAAAGGCATTTTGGGGACCTTTCTCCTGGGGCTGCTGGATCACTCCCTGAATAACACGTGTCCATTTTACCAGATGCTCTGAGCATCTTCCAGTTCCACAATGAAAGCAGCAGGGTTTTTTCAATCCCCTAAGGTGACTTATTTGAATTATGGTGAAATCAAATGAGGTTTGAAATGAGGAAACTAATCCATCGGCAGCAGCACAACACACGCAGGCTCACAGGTACTAAGAAAAAGCAGCGTGGAAGTTTCTTTTTCGCCCTCCAGCTCTGTACCAGTTTCAGCTGGAGGCAGCAGGGTCCCCGTGCTAACAACATACATACATCCTTCCGAGTCCCTCACCTTACTGATTTTGGCAGGCGGCGGCTGCGGTGCCGGCTGTGCTGGTGTCGGGGTTGACTGCGCCGAAGGCTGCGACTGATGCTGTGGCTGTGGCTGTGGCTGCGGCTGCAAGCCATGAGTGGGGATCTGGTGAACCTGCCCCGGTGTTGTCACGTTCACCATATCGTTCGTCTGCACCTCGATCTTGTAGCCAGGTGGCAAGAATGTGTTGAAACCCATGATCAAGTCTGGGTGGCCCTTGAAGAGCTGCGATACACGGCTGATCACTCCTGGAGTGTCGATGCTGAGGAAAGGAGGACAGACATGTCACGATCTTCTAGAGAGCCTTTCAGCGACACACTGAGTGTTCCACACAAGACTCCACACCTCCATTAGAATTTTTATGTTATCATCTCTAACATATGAAACAAAGCAAAACTGAGTCCTATAAACACACTGAACTTAAGAACCACATTGCAATTACTTTATTAGCCCAGACAGCATTTTGTGAGATCTAAGTCTGACCATTATTAGTGGGCAGACAACCGGACAGACAGATGAATCAAGGCTGAACTTGTGAACTCCCTCTCTAAGCTGAGATTTAGTACAAATGAAAGGATGCATTTCACTTTCAGAAAGGAAAGCACACGACTGCTTTTACACTCCTGCTAGAGATGTGTTACTCCACACGGGAATGGACAGAATTTAGCTCCTGCACTGTGCTCTAACCTGGAAGGAAGAAGCAAAATGCAGCTTGTTACCTTTGAGATTTAAATTCCTTCATAATATCCAAGAAGTCATTGTAGACCTGTGGCTGGCTGCCAAACTGTAGCTTCACCTGGTCAAGATAAGACAATGCATCCTCCACCTGGAGACAAACCAGACAGGTTATATTAGCACAGAAGATTTTATTTCACCTCTATTGTTCTGCAAAACACGTGTTATTTGAAAACAAAGCTGTTAGCCCTGAGCCTAGGCAGGGAATTAAAGGGCAAAACATAATGAGCCTGGTTAGTGTACTACCAGCACCTTCTGAATGAGAGATACCCTCTCCCCACTCCTGGCTCACAAGATAAAACTGTACCAAAAAAACAGACAAAGGAGAAGGGTGTGTGTGTGTGTGTGTGTGTGTGAAGGCAACACAGATCAGCAGAATTACTCAGAGGAAAAAAAAAGGAAACAAACCATATTCTGAATTTACCATCACTGAAATGACTGCTAGGATAAACAGAACTAGATGGGTTATTTTTCCTGCTTTCATATGTGGAAATTATTATGGAAGACTAAGAACAGCAAGTGGAAATGACATATCCAGAGTAGCAGATGTCTGCCAGGTACACGCTTGCACTTGTTTCTAAAAGCCAGACATCAGTTCAACGTATAAGGATTTTGAAAATGGCAACTGTGGGTGGTAAATTGTTTTACACCTCAAAAAGCAAGAAGTTTATGAACTGTTCGTGTACCAACAACCCACTTTCAGAGGTACTGAAAGAACAGCCACAGCCCAAAGCAAGAACTCTGGGTCCCTGTTGCCTCTGACAGCCAGGCCACAAGCTCAGCAGCTGTAAGAACTACACACAGGACCTCCATTTCACCTGAAATTAAACGACAGCAAAAGAAGAAAGACTATTACATCCAGCCTTGATCTTGCAGGGGCAGATGATTTGCCATCAATTTCAGTGGGAGAAAGAACCACACATATGATACCATTTCCAAAGGTTTCAAGAAAAAAAGTGCCCTACATTCTGCAAATGGAAAGGGCCTCTCACCCAGCAAGGCAACAGATTCCACCAAAACTGAGAGAGACTTGCACTGTATTTGGAAGAGACGAAGAAATAGGCATCAATTCATAAATATGTGGCCTTCTTGCTAGAGATGAACCAAATGTAGCTACTGAAATGGGTTATTTTTGGTGGAGTTTTCTCATTTTTAAAGACTTTGCAGCACATATTCCAAGAATAGAGCCTTCTTTACTCCCAAATTACTCCCACCCAACCACCCACATAAGCCATGTGTTCAGAAAAGCATCCAATGTTTGGGCAATTTAACCAATTCATATGAATACTCTGATCAATACTTCTTCCTTCTCCTTCCTGCCCCTGAGCTTTTCCTACTAAGTCCATTTTTTACTACGGTAGTTGATACACCAGGGTTTCCCTTTCTGCATTCACTCCTCTTCCAAACAGGAGAAGCATCTTAAGCCTTGGTGAGAAAGCTGTGAGGAGGTCACCAGCTAACTTTGCAGGGAAGCCTCCCCAAGCACCAACAGAAGATGGCAGCCCCTGGTCACCCAAGGATTCAGGCAGAGATTGGCTTACTTCAGGCAGCAACACCACGCTTTACCTTGAGCCTCTGGAACTGCTGCTGCCCCTGCACGGGCACGGCTGGTGGGGTGGGGTGCGTGTGGCTCTGCACCACTTGGCTCCCGTGAGGCTGCCCCGGCGCTGGGTGGTGGTGGCCGCCATGGACAGCTGCGATGGCTGGCCCGTGGCTGCCCGAGCTCTGTGGCACAGCCGACACCTGGCAAAGGCAAAGAGGACGTCATGGGTGGCCCTGGCTTCACGGCTGCCCCCACTCTCTGCACGCGCAGAGAGCAAGGGCAGTCTCCCCGGACCCCTGTACACCAGTACAAATTTTAATGTAGTTGGTTTGACCTCCAAGCACGACTGCAAACAACCTTCCTCCAAAACCATCTTTTGTTTTCTTCAACAATGACCCAGAGAGACATAAAACTGAAGACAACTCTCATCCTGTACTCCAAACATAACACAATACAACCACAGGTTCTCACTGCCTGTCTAGTCACTAATGCTGCCGTAAGGACCTGCGAAAGGGGCATCAAATGGGATTTTTAGTCTGACAGAGTCAAGGCTCTCTATTTTCTCTCTGACTCTTACATGTCACAAGTAATAATCTGAGTGAATTAATCTTTATGAGCTTCTACACTCTTGACATTCTGTTTAGGTCCTGGAAGTCACTCTGTGGCTCTTTGGATCTGGCAGACTCAGAGGAAAACTTGGCTTGTTATCTTCTCCAGAAAAAGCTGGAAAGTGCAGAAGACATCCACTTTTCAAGTCTCTTTCATATATTAAACCAGAAGAGTTACAATTTGGAAAATCCTTTAAAAGAGCCTTTGGGTTTCGATTTTATTTTCTTTTAAAGTAAATTACTTGTTGTTTCCCACAAATTTAATTTTCCCTTCAAGCCTCTGTTAGATGGGATTTTTATTTTTTTTTTAAATCCTCATCATGAACAAGAAACTATTTGCTTGCTGGTCCATCCCAGTTCTCTTAGGAAGGACTGTCAGCATAAACACACCCTCTTCCAGTCCCTGCAAGTGTCTTGCCTGCAGGCTCGTCAGTGCTGCGGCTGCTGCTACCAGCGTGAGCATCCCTTCTACAGAAGTAAGAAAGAAATCGTGTGTAAAATTAGGCACTAGCCAGGAAGAGCAGCTCACTAGCAACACAAGCGTGGAAGATGCAACACCGCAGAGACAAGTAACACAGGAACAGCCTTTCCCTGGTCTTTCAGTGGGACGTATCTCCAGTGAACTCTTAAAGCACCTTTTTTTTCTCTCTCCAGCTGTCAGCTCCTTGCAAGAGGGAAGAGTGGAGAGGGAAGAGTGTGCCACCTAATGGCTCCGGGATAATGTTTCCTGAACCCTTTCAGTTTTCCTGAAGGCCTTCAATCCAAATGTTGATCCGAGCCCATTTGCTAACCTTCAGATCACCCAAGGTATCATATGCCTGTGACAGAGCAACCGTAAGAACAAACCTTTTCCTACTGAAAAAAAAGAGAAAAATCCTCTAGGATTCAAAGATGACAATCTGCGAGTATCACTGAGAGAATCATGTTCAAAAAGGCCAAGTCACACCACATTTGTTCAGGTGAATGTGGGTGAAGCCGATAGTCTTAAAGCAAGTGTTCAGAACAAGATGACTGGCCAACCTTGTTTTTCCTTTAGGAAACCTTGGTTACTAAAATAAAACCTAATCTCAAAACCAGAATTCCACCGTGAAATAACTCGGTGCTGGCTGGTGATGCAGGGGAGATGCAGCTAAGGGACAAACGGGTGTACCTGGTAGCTGGGAGTGACCGAGTACTGGATCCCTGTGGCAGACTGCATGGTCTCCGAAACCGCCTCATACACTGGAGGAGCCGGGGCAAGCACACGGTGCTGGTGTTGAAAAGCTTCGGTGCTGCTGGTGATACGTCTCTGCTGCGACGCATACACGGGTGACTCCTGCTCGTCCAATCGTCGCTTCATTCTGAACTCATGCTCGGGAAGCGCTACAAAACCTAGGAAAACCAGACAAATTAAGAAACACGATTCATTGCTCCCTGCCAGCACTCGGGACATGCAGTTCACCAAGAGCACGTAAGGTGAGTTTCTCTCTCTTCATTACTGGTATCTCGAGCTAGAAAAGTAAAATTAACATTCAGCTTTCTGCATGAAATAGGTACTCGTGGTTTGGATACTGTGTGCCACAGGGCCCCGGGCCTCCTAACACCCTGGCCCCGCTCACCAGCATAAGCCAAAGAGTGCAATTCGGCGCGCACCAGGGGTGCTGGCGAGCCATGCTCAGCAGCTCGCCCCCTTAACTCTCCAGCATTTTTTCTTTCTCCCAACACACAGGAGCGTTCCTGCCCTACTCCAAGTTGTCTTTGTGCAACGTCGTTTCACACCAAACCTGACAGGCCATTTTGCCACTGTCCTGCTCCTAAAAGCGCCACAAATTCTTCACTCTGTTTGACTGAACCACTCACTACTCTTTTCCTCAGGCAAATTCCAGTGCTGATTTCTATGCATCCATAGTTATCGCCATCGAGGTGTTTGATGTTCATCAAACCCCTGGGTGCTCAAAAGCGTATGCAGCTTATTAAGGTGTTTGCTGGACAGAGAACAAAGTGAAATCCACCCTCTGCAGCCTGTAATGAATCAGGACCTCTCCAAAGCAAGTCCTCTCCAGTTCCAGTGCAGCTGAAGGACACACAGATAAACAAGAGAGAATGAAGTTCCCCCAGAATAATGGCACAAAAGCCAACTAAACCAATTCTAAACTACCAAGTCAGGACAGCTCTTCATGCTCTAAATCCATTATTAACCACAGCACCCAAAGATTATTCACCAATATCTTCGTGCAAATCAGATATGCAAATGGAAACCAGAAGCACAGAGGTTCAGAATCAATCAACGTAGGCATGAAAATAGTGGCTTTGTGCAACAAACTGTTTTCCCCTCCGTGTCCCTCTTTACTAGTCTCTCACTTGGAGGGATGGAACAAGAAGGAAGATGAGACTCTGTTTCTTTTTGGAGTTGCTCTTCAAGTTTAACCTCTCAGAACAGAGTCCCCTATCAGGTCCCCAAAGCACCTGGCAGGTAGAAGACAGCTGACTGAGACAGAGGACTCCTCAACCCAAGTGAAGGAGAAAGCTTCCTAACTATCTTATTTACAAGTTACAGATCCTATGCAGGTCTGACACACACTTGAAAAGCAGAGAAGCACACTCTGGGAGCTCATCTTGATAATGGTGCCTGTACTGGTTGTCTCTTCATTCATCTGGTCTCTGCTGACAAAGAAAGAGCGAGGCAGTTTAACTCAGGAGCTTCTCTCCTCCAAGCACAGCCTGGGTTTAGCTTTGTAAAAACTAAACTGCCCATGAGCAGATCTAGACAGGATTTTGCATGACAATGGCTGACTGCACGAGTAAAGCCTGGGCAAAGCTTTGGTGGCATCTATTTATAACCTGCTCCCCCTTCTGCTCCAAACACCGGTACCCAGCCAGTCCTTCCACTTTCTTTTGACCTCCCCAGCCAGTTCGCCCCTCACCCTCTCACTGCTTTCCTCCCCTTGCAGGAGCAACCGAGAGCTGCTGGTTTGCAGACACATCCATCCACAAAGCAGGAACGTTCCCCAAAACCAAAAAATTCACATCCGCTTTACTATAAAGAAGGGAAATGGTTCTGGCAGGTTTAGCAAAGCATCTGCTCTAAGGTGTGTGTATAGATACCTACGTACACATGGTGTAAACGTGGTGTGGTGGTTGTTACGCATCCCAGCCGTGTGTCTCGCTTCCCAAAGCAACACTCCACACTTGTCACTTTGCATGGACTAACCAACCTTTACAGCAAAGGCCCTCTGAGAACAGAAGATGGCTGGAAGACTCACATGCCCTTATGAGGTTTAAAATGCCACCTTAGGCTGACAGAAAAGCATTTTTCCCTGTGAGGTCACCAAACATCTCAACCCTGTGAGGCCATGGGAAACATGGCAGCACCAGCAGCATGAACATCAGTTTTTGAAGCTCCTGATATGCACAAACCAAGTGAGTAATCTTCCAGAAATCCCACTTGCTGTACAATTGACATTAAATCTTCTGTTTAGTGGAAATTAAGGCTCCTGTAGGTTCCTCTTCCCTCTACATTTCCCTCACCTTTGCTGACTGAGCTTGGACTCTGCTTGTATCCAAATACTGCACTTGCTTCAACTTTAAAATGTCATATTATAGTCTATATATACACAGAGAGAGTCAATATTATAGGCAATAGTCAGTAGCATTAGTCAATCTTCCTCGATAACACCTTGCTTAGGGTCTGCATCTGCTGAGCAACAGCAGCTCAAAGAGCAGCCCACAGCAGACTAACACTTAATGAAGATTGCTAATTCACAGGCTTTTTAACCCTGGCACAGTGATGATCTCTACTGTACCTAAACAAAGACTGGAGGTGTTAACTCCCCACATCCTCCACCACGGAAACTACAGCAAGGGGAAAGCACCACTGCGGGGAGCAAACGAGCACCAGAGACTGGTCTGCTCTTGCAGAATGCTGAATGCTCCCAAATTGCATTAATTTCTTCAGAGAGGCCCTGCTGATCTTGACCTGTCATCTCCCAAGGATCTCCTCCGTTCCAAAGCTGGAGAGATCTGTTGTGCAGCAAGTCCTACTTCTCCTACAGCATGCCAGACAGCTCATGAGGAAGAAAGAGTGATGAAACTCAGTCATTTTAAACTGATTTAGCCAAAGTCTGCTGCTCAAAGGGGCAGTTCCACCCACTCCCACTCTGCAACAACTGATTTCTCTCCGCATCCTTGCTGATGGCAAAGCCCAGCTGACGTGTAATGGTATTTCAAGGATAAATACACAATTGCAATCAGTAGTATCTGCTATTTGCCCTCCGCTGGGGCTATGTCACAAACAGTACTTCGCTTGTTTTGTCTCCTCAGGAATGTAGCGCACACCTCAGGCAGACCCTTCTGGACTTTGACTCCAAGATTTAGAAGCCCCAGTTCAACTAGACTACAGCCTCAACTGTAGTCTTCATTTGGGGTGGGAAAACCAAAAAAGTCCCCAAAATACAGCCAGGACCGCACAAGTCAAACTTCAGGTACTTTCCACTCTTAAAAGCATTAACCTGAGGCATATAAGAGAGCTCAGCGATCACTGAACAGAGCAGTCCACAGAGAACTGTGTCCCCTTACCCCAGCATCGTTTCTGCCTAAACTATCTTTAACTCCAGTTAGAGTACACTACATTCCACCTACAGGAGAGTGAAAACTTTTTTTTTTTTCTTTTCTGAGGTTTTTAGTGCTTTGCTTCACAGGGAAAGGATGCTGTGTAGGAACACACCTCTGATCTTCCCACCTATGCCACCTCCCAGCTCACCAGCTTTGCTCAGCGCTACAGAGGCAGACGTACTGCACACGCACACGGGATCCTCGGCTGGGAAAGCAAGAAAAAGAAATAAATTAAAAATAGGTACGTTGTGCTCGGTAACAGGGCCAACATTATGCAATTCTACTCTGCCAGCTTCATCAGAGGATTTCCCCATGCGTCTGCCTGGCGTAAGCCAGAGGGACCAATAAACCTAAGTGGAACGCATCCCTTCCCCTCTGGAACTGAGGAGAGGAGAGGAAGAGGGAGAGGGAGAGGAGAGAGGAAGCACTGACACAGAAAGAGAAGGAACAAAGCTGGGATGAGGCTGGATTTGGCTGGCAGAGCACCACACAGCTCCCTCCTCATGTTTGCAACGGAGGCAAGAGACCCCAGGGACTTTCCCCTTGCAAAACTGCCTCTCCAGGGCAGCTCCAACTCCCCTGCTTTTTACCACAGAAAATCTCCAAAATCTATGTAGCTAGAAACTAATATTGATTTTTTTATTTCAGGTTCTCCAATCAGATAAGCAGGGTCTTCTGGCATTGGAGATCAGCTGTTAAATAGGTGTCAGGATCAAAAGCAAAAAAGGTAAATAGAGATTAGGAAGAAAGCAAATCAGAAAGGTTTGCTGCCTCAGCACCTGTTGGAACCCCACCAAGTCTGTGGGTAAACCCTGGCTTCAGGGACAAGTTGTGGAAGTGCCGCTAGAAAGGATTTCAGTCCCCACAGAATGAGCACCCCTCTGAAAAAGGGCAGAGAAACAGCAGAGCTGCAGAGGACGCATTTAACGTACACAGGAGCTTTTTTAACAGGTTTCTTTTCGAGGAAGAAAGGACTCAGAACTCTGGAGCAGCTGCTGTAAGTCTCAGCTACAGCTCTGGACACTGGAGGAGCTGCTCTCACCCTGGAGCAAGTCCCCCCCAGGATTCTGACACCATGTATCACAGCTCAGGTTCCGGGAGTGCTGCTGCCTGTGCACTAACCCAGCCTCACAGCTTCCAGAACATGACCCAGCTTGTTCAGCAATCGCTGGTGTATTTTTTACCCGGTGCCATGCAGCCTGGATCCCTCGCCTGGGAATAAGCCCCCAGCCTTGTTACAGAGGGGAGATATGTTGAAAGGCACATCTGTGACTAGAGAGTCATTCCAAAAGAAAATGACAAGTATCCAAAAGAAAAAGGCACTAGAAAAGCATC
>VWZY01007650.1:855254-866415 GCA_013399075.1 Chloroceryle aenea | reverse complement strand
TGGTAGGAGGCCCTGTCTGGCCCCCACCGGCGCTCGGAGACCACCGGGAATCTGCCTTCCAGCTTGGCCTACCTTCACACCCGGGCTTGCGAGGGACCTTCCAGGAAACCCGACGGCCACACTGTGTATTTTTGTGAGCCCACCACCAAGCAAACCTTCCCGGGCCACCAAAACAGTCTTTTTTTCTTGTAAGTGTGGATGTTTGCTGTACCCCCAAAGTGCGTGAGGAGGGACCCCAGGACAGAAGCAGGCAGCTCCAGCGCCCCAGAATCGGCTCCCCACAGCCTCGCCTCTCCTGCCGGCCCTTCCCGGCAGCATCCGTCCTCCTTTGCCCATATTTTGGCCTCTACCTCGCAGGCAGGAGGGACTGGACAAAAAGGCGCCCGGGATTTCCAGCTCTTTCTTTGCTTTCCCTCCTCTTAAAATCCCTCAATTGCATTTCCTGGCTGGGCTCGGGTGTCAGCACCAGGACTCTCCATCCCGGTGCTCCCACGGGAAGGAGCAGGGATCCCAGGAAGCAGCAGCATGGCAGCGGCCCCACAGAAAAGCCAGGCCCGGGGACAGGGGGACATTTTGTTCATCCGAGGAGGACTGCGCTGGCAATGTGCCCGCAGCCAAAGCCTTTGCACCTAACTCTGAGAAAATGGAAGAAAGGGCAGAGGGAAGGGGCTGAGACCTGAGCTGGATGCAGGCTGGAGCGCTGTGTGTCTGTCCTCCAGGTCTGCAGGTAGAGCTACTGGCTGGGGTCCCCTGCCCCAGGCAAAATTTGAGTCCCTGGGGGTGATTCCTCCTCTGTGGCTGCCGAAGCAGCCGCCTGTTCCAGCTGGGAGCTGGGCAGGGAACAGCTGGGAGCGAGATCGCACCCAGCAAACGAAAACAGTCACAGCAACAAACTGCATTGGCCCCAGTGACTTCCGTTTAACACCCTCTCTCCAAACACAGCCTTGCGTTTCCAACAGGAATTGTAATGCAAATATTTACTTCTCCAGCCCAGCTCATGCTTTTAAAAGGGAAACTATGAGGCATCATCTGGACTAGGTGGAAAGCTCCAGTTGCTTTACCTCTTGCTCTCCTCCATCAATCCGAGCAAGCAGATGAAGGCAGCCCCTCTTCAGCTGTATTTTCTCTGCTACCCTGGGCTGGAGGACCTTGAAAGGCTGCTGTAGGGCAGCAGGGAGGCAGTAACCTGAGCCACAGCTTTCTCTGCCCTAAGGGATGCACAAATCTTACAGGCAGATGCCCACCTCCAGGTTTAATTACCTGATAGAAGGAAAACTATGCCTATGGGAGGCTGGATGTGGTCTCCCAGCAGACAGGGCTCTAGCCGAGGTCCTCTGCCAGCCAGGGAGGCTAAGCCATGGGGGGAATCTGCAGCTGGAGCAGCCCAGAACCTTCAGGGGATGGAGGACAAAGGAGCCAAGGTGTTCGGCCTCCTCCCCTGGGCCAGTAGCTTCACAACAGCCATTTTGAAAAAGCCTGCAGGATGCATCCAAATGCTGTGGAGCTGGGGTGGTGTTCCCTGCCCTCCCAGGGAGAAGGAACTGAGGGAAGCCCCTTCCCACAGAGAGCAGTTAGAATTCCCACTGCCCACCGGTATCATCACTGGTGGCCTCACAGCCAGATGATAGCACGCAGCCCACATGCTTGGCACAGAAACAAGTGTTTTTCTGGGAAAAAAAGGGGAGTGTGAGGGCAGGATACAAGTGCCCCTGCTATCTGCAGGCAGACATCCCTGCTCTTGTGTCTCCTCCTGGGTAGAGGCCCTCCTCTGGGGCTAGGAGGAGACTCCCCAGTGCCAGGTCTAACCCCCTTATTTAATCACTGGTGAGAGGTTACACTCTAGCCTTTCAGTCTCCCTCTGGAAAAGTCTGGGGCTGGTGAGTACAATCATTTCATCTCCACTAAATCTGAGGAAAGCCAGCAGCCAGTGCTCACAAAATGGGCGCAGAGGGGCAGTATCAGGGACTGAAGCACCTCAGTGTAGGGTGGAGAATCAAACCCTCAAAAGCATTTCCTTTGCTCCAGTTAACGCTGCAGCCAATGTTTCAATCCCTATTTGGGAAGCATAGCACGCATCCACCCTTAGGTAGCAGGAAGACGCTCAAGAATTTGTCTTTCTGAGAAACCTTTTATTTGGCACAATCAATGCTTGCATTTTTTTTTCAGAGTGAAAACCATTCCTTCCTCCCCCTACTGAGAAAAGCCTCGAGTACAGGCTGCTGCCGTGCTTGTGCCACACAAAGCTGCGGTCAGAGGCAGGGCCCACTGCAATGCAAGGAAAATTCGGTTTTCTTCTTCAAAGTGTGGGCGTGGAAAGCCCAGCCTTTGGATTTACAGCAGCCCGCTGCAAACATTTTGTTTACGAGGAGCGGACCAACAACAAACCTTTCATTGTGAAGGTCTCAGTAAACAGCTGGATCAAAGGCTACAGTGGCCTGATTTCCAGGGCCGGGAAGGTGGGGATACTGCTGGGGTTGGGGTTACAAGCAGCTGCTGCTCCTTGGAGGTCTGAGCACTGTTCCTATGCTGGAGCTTTGCCAGAGGCTTTAGCAGAAGCAGGGGCAGGAGATGAACTGGGAACCCTGTGGTGTGGGGATAAAGCATTTCTTTTCCCACCGCACGACCGCCTTAGCAAAAAACCAGACAATCGTGTTAAGGCTTCACAGAAGCCCTGGAAAACCAACAACAAAAAAACTAACAAAAAAACCCAACCAACCAACCAATAAAACAAACAAAAAACAATCCAGCAGCACTTGGAGCAGGATATTCCACTTTGGTGCCCTTTAAATAAATGCATCCTATCATTACCTTTGCCCCCTTTCATGGAAGGCGAATGACAACGAGAAGCGGGGAACCTTTCGCTCTTTCGCTTTCTCTTTACCCAAGGGGTCTGTCCCAGCAGCCTAATAATCCATCTGGCTCACTGCTTCCCCCTGGCCCTCCAGAGAGTTTGCTGCTTCAGGGGTAGACAAGTGTTCCAGTTCATAATGTCCATTCCCCACAGCTGCCACACTGCTCAGGTCACCCTTTTCCACTGCCAGCTTTTTACTCCTCTTGCTCTCAATGATCTGCTGGAGCTGACGGCCAGCGTAGCTCGGTTTGGCAGTGAGTGCGGTGGCGGGCATGGCTAGCCCAAGGATTTCAGGTACCATGTAGGGCCGGAGCCAGCCCACCAGTGGGGTGCTGCCAGGGGTATAGTGGGTTTGCTTGTGATAGAAGAGAAGCCCGTCGACCTGGAAAGAGGGGAGAGAGTGAATGAGAGGCCAGAGCTGGAGGCTTTTGCAGGTGGGTGACAGGGCAAGGCAACAGCACCGTTCTCCATTTACGGGCCAAAACTACCAGCTGGATCATTTTTCCTCAAGCAGTGCCATAAACAGCGGAAAGAAGAAACCTGCAGAGCTGCTGCCCTGCATGTCCAACACAAGCCCAGTGATGCCTGGATGGCTTTAAATTGCCAAAGGCAAACAATTCCAGCCCAATGTCGGCATGGACCAGCACTTCCCCCCTGCTGTGATCCCACTCTGCAGAAAAGCCATCGGGTTTCTCAATAAGGCAGTGCACAGAAAGGCCACTTTACTGGATTAAGGTTATTTTAAATAATACATTTGGAGAGTAATTAGTCAGAGCACATGACGCCAAGGAGCCCTGAGCCGTAATGCTGCTCCAGCTCTTTCAGCCGCCTTATGCAAAATAAATTCTTCATGTTTCCCAAGAGAGAACTTCTCCCACAATCAATGACAGTTAAGGGCACTCAGGACTTTGAAGGTTTAGGCCCTAACTCTTGTGCTACTATTCCACCCTCTGCACTACTGCAGCTGCCTGCTGTTTTCCCCACTTCCCCACCAGGATCCTCACCCCCTCCTCCTGCACCTCCCAGGGGTGCACTCTGCAAGGTTAGATCCTGCTGGCAGGCTGAGTAACGCTGGAGGTGCTGCTCCTCTTAGCTCGGCCTCTCAAGCTCTTAAAAGGCTATTTGGCTGTAAGAGCAGCTGAGCAGGCAGAGGAGAGGAGAAAGAGAGCCCACCTCGGGCTGACCTCCTCCCAGGTCCCTCCCTGAGCCTACAGTCCCCAGAATATATATGGTAAAACAGCACATATATTGGCAGTGAGCTGCGGCAGCATATACTGAGTGGATCGAGGGGATTTCTGGACTGTGAGCCAGGCTGAGCAAAGAGGAGTAGACGTCCATTTCTGCACCATGGATGCTAACCTCCAGCAGAGCTTCTGGCATTACTCTGTCCGGAATTTTCAGCCGCTGTTAAGATCTTGCAAAATAATCCCAGAAAAAGGGGGATTCCTGTGCTAGGAAAACAGAAAACCAGAACAGTAAACATCACGATGAGCTTGTGTAACCCTCCAAATATCTAAAGTACAAAGCTTCTCCATTGCCCTGCGTCCTGGAAAGAGCCAGATTCTGTGGCACCCTGGCACCACCCCTGCACATCCAGCCCATTCCTGAGGGTGTGTGGCACTTTATGAACAATCGGGATTCTCCCAGCACCCACAGGAATGTTTTAGTAAAGATCAGAGCCCGGAAAGACTTCTGCCTTCCAGACTGCTCCAAAGATATTCCCCAAACTGGAGAATTCAGAGGAGGCTGGCCTGATGGAGAGTTAGGTCATGTTCTTCCTTCCCCTGATGTATCTTAAGTTACATCTCTCTTATGAGGAAAGGCTGAGAGCTCTGGGGCTGTTTAGCCTGGAGAAGAGAAGGATGAGAGAGGATCTTATTAATGTTTACAAATAAATATCTGAAGGGTGGGTGTCAAGTAGAAGGGGACAGTCTCTTTTCAGTGGTGCGTTGAGATAGGACAAGAGGTAATGGTAGCAAGGTGAAACACAGGAAGTTCCACCTCAGCATGAGGAAAAACTTCACTGTGAGAGTGACAGAGCACTGGAACAGGCTGCCCAGAGAGGTTGTGGAGTCTCTTGCTCTAAACACTTTCGAGACCCACCTGGATCTATTCCTGTGTGACAAGCCCTGTGTGTTCCTGCTTTGGCAGAGGGGGTTGGATTCGGTGATCTCCAGAGGTTCCTTCCAATCCCTACCATTCTATGATTCTACTCCCATATTCCTTCCAGTTTATTTAATCTGTTAGCTAGGTCCCCACCCTGTCCCTAGGCACATCCCCATAAGGGCTGATATTGTCTCTAAGCAATGAAATCTGATGAGAAATTGGTCTGGCAGCATTTCAGAGTCAAGACTTTTCAGATTTTGGGTGTTTAACTGTACTCCCAGTTCTCCACACTGAGGTTTTTCAGAGACTTTGGCTCCCCCTGCCTTTGTGGAAGCTTGAACATTGTTTCACTCAGACCTAGGAGTAGGACAGTAGCTCAAGATCTGCTCCAAAACCCACTTTTAATTCAGTTCCAGTCAACTGATCCAAAGTCCACTGAATTCAGGAGAAAAAAAAAAAAGTTTCTGCTGAATATATCAGATCAGGTCCTAAATCCATGGTTACAGATTAACTCTGAAGACCCAGATTTAAGGCACCGACTACCTCTGTCACCACTGCATGCACAAGATGCATGCAAGGATGCAAAGCTTCTGGGCCCAGGCCTAAGATAACCTCTATTCCACTGCACTATCTATAGCAAGGTGGCATTTTGCCTTCTGCAAAGTTTATTTCATTATGTTCTGCTGCTGTTATTTACAGGGATTTCTTGGGCTCCCTCTTGTGGTGCATCACCAAGAGACCCACAGTGCACTTCATTTCTGGAAGCAGCATCATGGTTTTCACAGTTACTGGCTGCTTGGAACCAAACGATACCACATTTCGTGGTGTTGAACCCCACCTTATCAGCCAGAGAACCCAGGGGACACATCACCGCTGGCTTACAAGGGAGAGTCTGATCTGCTCCATCTACATTTTGCAACAGTCCCCTTTGCAGGCTCTGAGTGCAGCAGGGCAATACTCGACAGCCTGTCCTCGTGGAAGCAGAAGCCTCAGGAAGGAATGAAGCTTTCTCCAGAAAAATAGGGAATGCCCGTTTCTAGAAGCACTTGGAGCATTTGTAATTGAGCTGCAGGAAACCAGGGGTGCCTTCTCAACATGATCTGTGCTCAGAGTGGGGTCTGGCAAGACCAGCAGGAGGCTGGGACTTTCCAACTCTAATGACTGTCCTGGCTTGGACAAGAAGTCAGCCCTCACAGCCAAATAAGCATCCCTAAAATATAAGCCCACCCCACACTTATGTTAATCACTAGCTCAGTCTGGGAGAACATGAGAGACAGTCAAATAAATCAATGTGGCTTTCAGCTTAGTGGGACAAGCAGTGTCTGTAGAGGCTGTTCTTGATCTTGGGCTGAGACTGGGCACTCCACAGGAACTGTTGCAGCCACTAGAACAGCTGCTGCCTCCCAGATGTTTGTCACTGTCACTGTGCTGGGAACACCATTGAATCCTCCATTCTCTGCCACCTCAGTGCCAAGTCAGCCAGGGCAGTCAAAAGCAGCTTGAGCTATTTTCACAACAACCTCTGACTTGCTGCTCACAGACATGTAGAGCTGAAGTGGGCAGGACTGCGATCTGCCTGGGACTGACAGGAGGTTGGAGCCAGGTAGGGTTGGTGTCTTCTCCCACAGAAGTGACAGGACAAGAGGAAACAGCCTCAAGTTGCTCCAGGACAGGTTTAGGTTGGACATGAGGAACAATTTCTTCCCTGAAAGGTCTTTCCCAGGCTGCCCAAGGCAGTGGTGGAGTCCCCATCCCTGGAGAGGTTTGTTTCCAAGATACGGAGATGTGGTGCTGAGGGCCATGGCTTAGTGGTGACCTGGCAATGCTGGGTTAACAGTTGTACTTGATGACCTGAAAGGTCTCTTCCAGCCATGATTCTATGAGCATCGCTAGACTAAGGAAATGCAGAGACACTACTCTGCCCAAAACACTACCACATAGGGGAGCACACAGCAGAGATCCTCATGCCTGTTCCTGTACAGCCCGGTAGGCAGTACCAGATCTGCCCCTAAAACGGACTAGGTGACAGAGTAACAGATCAACCACATGCACAAAAGGCATCTATCCCCCACAGAGGGAAAGAGCACAGCTCAGTAAGCTTCCCTTAGGCCTCAGGGGAGCGCAGTCCCAGAGCAAAGGGGATGCACCTCTCCACAAGCACCGGCAGATGTGCAGCGGGGCTGTCTCTGAAGCTGAGACGCAGGCCCCTGCCTGTGTGTTCTCACCTCAAAGGGGAAGTCCATAGCCAGCACCTTACACAGGCTGTCCGAGGAGCAGGGGAAGTTCTGCAGGCCCACAAATCTGAACTGAAAGAGTAACAGAGGGTTAGAAGGGACAACTGCATGTCCTGAATCAGAACAAGTCACTGAATCATGCACTGGTGTGGAGGCAAGCTAAGAAGGAAGGATTTCCCCCAGTGCAAGATGTAGTGGGAGAGGAAAAGGGTGAGGGACAGATAAGGTAACCAGAGAGAAGATCTCAAGTGGGGCCCACATCATTAAACTGCTGGTCTCCCCACCTCAGGGTATCACGGCCCAAAAGCACAGATGCTTAAAAGAGGATTAGATCAGCTCTGGACAGGCAGGTCCCACAGAGGCCACTAACTCCATGATCATCTGGCTGATGAAGTCAAAGGGAACATGGCAAGTATCTCCAGTTCCTTACTTTTTTCATAGCAACTGGTTTCTGTGATTACTACATAGTTCTGGGACAGACTGACTTCTGATGTGATTCAGAGCAGCAATTCCTAAGGAAAACCCAGATATAGAGACAAAACAGCAGGACCAAGCTGTCCAGTGGTGCCAGTCATATTCCACTAGAGTGCTTGCATGAAAACCTAGCAAACCCAGCCTAACCACCAGAGGATGGGGTGGAAACAGTGATTAGAGACCACCCCCACCACTTTGCCAGCAATGCTGGATAAAGCACATACTCTGCTGTGATTTTACCAATCTCGTTCCAGAAACAGAAGATGCCCTTTAAAAAGGTGACCCATGGATCACTGCCATGAAATCTAGAGTGCCTGGAATGATCGATTTCAGTGATTTTAACCTCCCAGTTCCAAATGAGTCCCTCCCTGGAATTTAGCGAGCAAGGTGGACAGCAGAGACTCTGCACACAGCTCCCACACACTGCTGGTACCTTTTTCCAAGCATCTCAGACTGCAGAAAGGACTTTTCAGGAGAGCTGACCCTGCGATGTTCTTCGAACCAAAATAGCAAATGATGACCTCTGGGCAGGATGCAAAGCAGACAGATGTCTGCTCCAGGCTGCTGGCTCAGCCAAGCAAATCTTTCCACCCAGGAAATAGAAGCTGAAACCACCCCCTCCTTCATTAGGTAGCTGTCTCCTGGATACTCCCATTAGAGTCAGAACAGGATGTTCTCCAAATGCAGATACCTTTACTGCTGGCACAGGAGTGGTCATCCTCATTTATTACTGATCTGCTCAACCTCCGGGAGTTGCTCAGTTTAGCTGTGCCTGAGTACACGTGGGGGCTTCACAGTGATCAGGTCCCACTTTGCAAACTATCCTCTGTAAACCAGGCTGACAAATCCCCAAAACCACCTTCCAAGCTGCTGTGGGTTCTAGGCCTGAACTCCGTGTGTAAGCCTTCAAAGGAAGGGTTTCTATCCTTGCTCAGCAGGGACTCTGGGTGGCAGTCTGGAATCCACCCCAACACTAAGGCTAAAGCTTTATGAGCCTTTCCCCTCGCCTTGTGAACCCACGCAAAACCAAACCCCATTGTAGTCAGGCTGCCCCGGCAGAAACCACACTGGTTTTCCATTTTGTTCCCATGGAAAGCTAAACACGGCATGGAAGTTAGCTGATACCCTGCAGTCTGAGCTCCCTCAGCACTTTGGCTGAGGGGAGGGAACAAACAAAAAAAACCCAAAACCCCAAACCCACACTCATTTACACTACTAAGCGGTTCTGTTCGCATCCTGGACAAGGCATGCCATTTCATCACAAGGACACTTTGAAGCCTGAACTGAGAGGGGCAAAACCAGAAAAAAACTTCTACTTGTGAAAGAAAGTACTGAAGTCTACTGATGAGCTTACCAGCTCATCCAGTACAAAAGAACTTACTGGATTAATCCTGCTTTTCTCTCCCAGCCCTTCCTCCTCTTGGATCTTTGAGAAGAGCCAGAAGAATCTGAAGTCAGTCTGTGAAAGAAGGCAGAGACTTAATAACTCCACCATACATCACCAACTGGCACCTGCCGAACATCTGCATTCCTCTGTGCTCGCCTGGGAGTGTACAGCCCCATCTGCAGAGCCCACCAGCACCCTGAACTCTGCTACTTCCCCACGTACCCCCAGAAGATGTACCCAGATATTCCAGTAGAAAAGTCGATGCAATACCCATCCTACAGCACAGTGGGCTATGGTCAGTGCTGGCTGCGAAGCAGAGAACAATGGGGAGGGGAGGGCAGGGGTGGAGCGGGTGGGACTCAGTACCTGACAGTCATAAACAGGGTGTCCTCTCCAGCACATCACATCGAGGATGTAGTACGTCTGCTTCACCTCGTTGTAGATGCAGTCCAATATGGAGTACACTGAACACACAAACACAGGGGGTCAAAACCTGCTCTGGAGACTGCCTAACCCAACAGGCAGGTGCCGGGTCAAATCTCCCCTGCATTAAGCCTGTGAGGTGCAGAGGATCTCCTTCTGCTAATGGAAGCTGTGACCTCAAAAAGCCTTTGGCTTGAGGAGTCCAACAAAGCTACAGAGGCTCTGGCCAGGGGCACAGCAAGGAGATGAAGGACTAAATGTTTCCAGAGCAGTCCTTCTGGATGAAGCGAGCTAGGGGGGAAAGTGAACGTTCAGCAATTTTCTCTCCATTTACCACTCATTGCTCATACCATTTGGTTCTTCTCCTTTATGAGGGTCTTTGCTTCTAAAGAGCCTTCAAGTTCTATAAACTCTGGGTTTTTGCAAGATGGGAAAAAAAAAAGTCATTCCACTCCCAAATCTTAGTGAGGACATGTTTCAGAAAATAGCAGGGCAGCAACTACAACAAGTATTGGAGAAGACCACACTGTACACAGCTCTTTGTCAGAAGAGGTTTAAGAGTGCCAGTTAACCGGACAGCTAATTAAAAGATGTTCTTATCTAGTACAAAGATATCTGATATCATCCATGTCTTATTATCCCTATGATACCTGAACAGGCTCAGAAACGGGCCCAGCTCCAAGGCTGAGGGAAGCCAGGGGAGATAGAAGCAGGTGGTTCCCCCCTTTTCTATCCCAAACACCTCCTCACTCCATTACCTTTCTCACTGGTTGAATTGTGTCGGTTACCCCCCGGCAGCAGGGATGGGAACCTGTTGACACAGAAGCCGCTCTTGGTGTAAGCTGCTGTTGTGCCCTGTGAGGAAATGGGAAAATAAACAAGTAAAGCAAGACACGTGGGACAGTCTTATGTTGGTTGGGAAGCAGGTAGGGGACTTCACGAGACTGTGGGACATCACCACTGCTGTTGCTGCTTACCCTGGATGCCACAACCAGTGCCCTTTTCCCAACAGGACACACCACTACTACCCACTCCTGCTCCAGATCCGAGGGGACATCAACCAGCCATTCTGACAGCATCAGCTACAGAGAAAGCCAGGAATAAAGCATTAACAACCCTCCTGAAGTTATAGAAAAAGTACAGCTCAAGGATAAAGCAAGAAGGTTTCAACTTGACTTCTACAGCTACACTGGATGCTTCAGAGGCGACTTGCACTGCTCGTTATTCTGCATTACAGCACCAAAGGGGCTCCTCCATGTCTTCCTCTCGCTTCCCAGCTCCTGACTAAGCTTCAGATGACAGCATGGGGCTCAGAGCTCCCCCTCCAGCACCTTCACTTCTTTATTTCTTTTAAAATTCACGGAAGAGCTTAGAGATTCCTAAGAGTTAGGAGTACAGAGCCCAGACAAGTTGAACTCTTTAGAGGTTGCTTGGCTATGGGCTCCTGAGAGGCTTCTTGTCTTTTAGAACAAATACAGCACCAAGTCTGATAAAACTCATCAGCTGAGGTTGCCCTTCCCTCCTGGTATCCCAGACACATGGAAAGACAAAGTTGTTAACCAAGGGCTCCATAACAGATAGAAACACAAGAAGCTGAAATCTCCCAAAGCACACAGGCAAGCCACCTCCATTGTACTGCATTTGAATGCAACACATCTCAGAGGCAAAACTGGGGCACTGGAGCAC
>VWZY01007650.1:821947-840395 GCA_013399075.1 Chloroceryle aenea | reverse complement strand
CCAAAGCTGGGCCTGATCCTGCCCCAGACAACGTTCTGCAAACCCTAAATAACCCAAGCAGAGCCACTGGCTTTGCTTGGGATTTAAACTCTGCCAGCAGAGCTTGGCCTTGGAGAACCATGATCCACACTGGCATCTTCCAGGTTACTGTTTGTCCTCCCCTGACCTCAGGAAGTGGATGTTTCCCAGCAGCAGAAATACAACCACAAACCTTAAAAATAACCTGGTTCTCTTTCAATGCAACTTGCAAAATAGGCCACGTTCCTTCTATTTAATCCCTGGGTGTGAAGAGAAAAGCAGTCAAAAGGAAAAGATGGAAACTGCTTCCGAGGGCCCTTGGTGGATGTGCCCAGCTTCCCTGCAGCCCTCCAGCCCTTGCTGAGAGGTCCATACATACTTAAGGAGAAAGATGAATGTGCTGGTTAAAATGTGATGGGGAAAGCACAGAGCTGTGACAGCCAGAAGAGGGAGGGAGGTGATGGCCTAAAGTTTTGGGAGCAGCACAGCCCCAGCAACCTCTGAGCCATGGCATAGGCAGCCTGGTTGTGCTGTCCCCATTTTACAGAGGGGAGGGGATGTGGTTTGCCTCTGAGTAAAAGGAAACCTCATTTTTTCCCCTCTCTGGAGATGGATTTTGGAGGTGGGGAGGTTGCAGCAGGGAAAGCAGTGTCAGTGCACAGGTTGGCACCCATTGGCATGGGCCGCCTTGGCCCAAGAGGGCTTGCAGGTGCCTGGTCTGCCTCTGATGTGCCTCATCTTGCTGGTACCATGGGGCAGGTTAGGGCTGGGGGATGTGGGGCTGGATGGAGGCACCCTGATGGCTGTAAGAGCCCAGTGGGACATGCTAGCACCCGCCAGCTGGAGTGGGGCAGGTGTGATTTACTGCTCAGCAAGCATTTGGCAGCGTAAACCCAGACAGGGAGACTGCCAGCGTGATCCAAGCAAACATCTCGGCTCTGCCACAGCCTCAGAGTGGGACCGCATGGGTTGTTGGCTTGGGGAGGGGGATCATGGGATGGATTTTACTCTGGGTGAGGTAGGATGCAAATGTAAAACAATCTCCGTGGTCCCTGGGGGCTCATTTTGGCTTCCCATCGGTGTTGTGAGAGTGGGATGTGCCCTTTGATGAGCTTCCCAGCTGCAGCAATGCCCAGTATTATTTTTGGGTCTTATCCTGAGCTCAGCACTCAGTTTTTCCTCTATTTCACATATTTTTTATTTTTTATTTTTTTTAAGAACTCCAGACTGAGGAAAAACTGAGCAAGAGCCCAGAATTTGGCCCATTACCTCCAAATGTCACTCGGCAGATCACCGGGCTTAAAACAGACCTGGCAAGGGAGACAGCTGACGAAAACTGTGATGAACCTCGGAAAAGGCACTTTATTCTGTTTACTTCTGCCGTACTGGAGCATACCGTGGAAAACTGCGCTGGCTCGGGTTCTCCGCTCTCCTCTTCGATTTCATGCTGCCCAGGTGAACTCCTGCCGTCCCTCCCCGCCCAGGGCATCCTACTTGTTGTGCAACCCACCCTCTCTGGGGCTCGGTGCAATATGCTTTATGAAACAGAGAGCAAGCACGAAGAGAAAGAGCAAGGCGGGTTGTTGTTTGTTTTTTTTTTTCCCAAGTGGGTGGGGACTCCTTAAATTCCCCTGGCATTGGCCACAGAGTTTTTTCCGAGCCTCTGCTGCAGTGTCTCAGCCCGCCTAGCCCTGGGGGATTTGGGCAGCTACAATCCCCTGCCTGACTCAGTGCAAGCCACTCCTCATCCTCCCTCTTGCGCCAAGAGCCGTGGCAAACACCCTTGTGGAGGTCGGTGCTGCCCATGGAGGAGCCACCGCTGGACCTGCCTGCGTGGCTCGGTGGGGACCAGTGTTGTCAGGTTCCCTCCAGCACTCAGGTCACCACTGGATGGCCCAAATGAGCACCCAAAGTCAGTGTTCCCCAGGGATGCTCAGGCATTTTGCCAGCACCCGCTTGCTTATGCAGTGCCCCCCTCCCCTGCCCAAAGCCACCTGGAGGTTTGGGGCTCACAGGTGGGCTGGACTGGCAGCACCCATATCCCCAGGGCCCTCCTGCATCTGTGGGATGCCAGCTCCCAGGGTGGAGGAGGAGAGCCAGGAGGAGGTGAAAGGTGGTGCTCCAGGAGGGTCCACACCCCCAGATGGTCTCATGGCCCCACACCTGAGTCCTTCACACCCAGTACTGGTTGTTTTTCAAGGGGGGGTTGGAAGTCCGACAGTACTGGAGGAGCTCAGGGTCGGGTGGTGCCCCAGGACCTTTATCCTTGGGTGAGGAACTTGTGCCTTTGCTCTCCAGGGAGTTGACAGTCGTTAGGGGGATTCCTTGGTTGGGGTCCGTCCTCCGGAAGGTCTCCTGATCTGGCACAGCCCCATTCTTAGCCTTGGAGGAGGGAGTGCCTTGGACATGGTGCTTCCCTGTCTTGTTGCGCTTGTGGAGGTAGAAGAGCAGGGGCAGGATGAGAGCCAACAGGAGGAAGATGAGGCAGATGGGAATGATGATGCTGAACATGTTGGCCTCAATGAAGCTGAGGAAGGTGCCTCCCTCCACAGGGCTGGGGCTGGTGGTGGCACTGGGGCCTGCCCAGGCAGTAGGGAGCATGCCAAGCTCACTGGCATTAGGGCTGCTCCATGCTGTGCCCTGGGGTTGGGGCACAAGGGGTGATGGTGCCACGGGGGCTGTGAGCAGGGTGACACCGTAGGCTTTTGAGGCATTGTAGGGCTCTGTACTGTACCCCAGGGATGACAGTGCTGGTGGCACACCATCAGCCACTAGCTCAAAGATGAAGCTGTCACTCTGCAAGGGCTTGTCAGTCTCCCCAGAATCCAGTACCTCTAGCCCAACCAGCCCTTGCTCCAGCTCACTCTGGCTGAAGGTCTCAATTGGAGTGGTGGGTTTTCCTGCATCCTTGGATACCTTCATGAGACGGCTGCCACGGGGTGCCCTGCGGATTTTGAAGATGGGGATGCTCTTGGTGTGGTTGGCCAGCTCGCTGGCATCAAGGACAGTGGTGTCCAGGATAGCTGTGGTGCCTCTGGGCCACACACTGCCTGACCGAGCCTTCACCAAGGCACGGACGGTCACATTTACCACCCCAGTCCTGTTTGCTGCCCGTGACATGGCAAGAAACTGGAAGTCATCCTCAGGAGAGATGAGGTCAGTGAAGGTGAATGTCACCTCCCCACGGTCCAGCTGCTTCTGTGAAAAGCCCTGTGCTGGCTTTTGGTTGACCTGCACTTGGCCAAACCTTGGGTCCTTGGTGATCCTGTACAGGGCATTGCCTGCCCCAAGCTGTGCAGTTCCCAGGAGGTGATGCTGGGACACGGAGGCCCTGTTCAGGTCTTGGGGCACCTCCAGCAGCACTGGGCTGGAAGCAGTGCTCACTGCGGGCAGCAACTCAACTTCTACTGAGATCAGGGTGGGTGGATGGTGGCCATCAGAAAGGCTCAGGGATAACAACCCTGGGGCACGTCTTCCGGTGGCAACAAACACAATGTGGCCTGCATTGATATCTGCTTGGGTGAAGTGGTTGATGGCCTCCTGTGGGTTGTGGGTGTGGGCCAGGTGGCCAGCAAGGGGTCTCTGGAGGATGCTGTATACCATCTCCTCTGGGGAACCTGATGGGTCCATTACATCCAGGTATTCTTGGGACAAGGTCACCATGGAGCCATGTGGGAGCTGCAGCACTTTTTGTCGTCTCACCACCTGTGGTGGCTTGCTGCTGGTGGTCACTATTATACTGAAAGCTTCAGAGATGACTACCCCTTCCTGTGGAGGACGGATGGACTGCTGTGTCCGGGGCCGGAGCCAAGCCTTAAATCTGAAGCGGTCTTCAGAGACCCTGTCCCCACCATGGGCATATGCTAGGTGCCCTGCAGTTAGGTCTGACTGCAGGAAGAGTGGCTGTGACTGCTCCAGAGGCACACCGGCCACCAAGAGCTGCCCATGGGCTGGCAGCCTTGTTACCAGGAAGACAACATCGTGTGCAGCCCTCTCAGGGACTGGGATTTGACTAAGGAGGTTGGAGGCATCCAGCACTGAAGTGCTGATCTCAGCCTGTTGAGCCCTCCTGAGTTGTAGACCTGGGGAGAAAAGGGAAAACTCAAAATTCTGTCATCTCCGGGAAGAGCCAGGATCTGCTGGAGAGGACAGCAGACCCAGGGGAGAGCAAGACAGAGGATTGTGAAGAAATGAAGAGGGATGAGAAGGCGACTGGGATGCATTACTTTGGTAAGATGATGGAGGAAGGAATTGTGCAGGGAGCCAGCAAAAAGATGGATGCAATTTTAGATGTTGCTTGGCATAATATCAAAGCTTGTGCTTGGGTGGCCATGGAAAATTGCATGGTGGGGTCTTCAGACAAACAAGACCTGAAGTTTGAACTTCAGGAGAGCTTGTTTTTCCCTTGCTTCTGTCTTACCTTCATTTCTCCATAGCTGAGTTGAGCGCTGGGGACATTTGGCTTCAAAGGAGATCTGCACAAGGAGGATGAAGGAATCTGAGATGCTTGTGGGAGCCACCACACGGAAGCGGATGGCATCTTGGGTGAGCCAGAAGGGCTTCTCTGGCATCTCATGCTGGTAGAAAATCAACCCACTGTCCACCTAAAAATAAAATAAATTAAAAAACCTCAGTGAGCTCTGCTAAATGACAAAATAAATACCCAGAGTGGGTGATAGCATGTGGGAGATAGATGTGTGTTTTTCATTTCTGGTGAGATGGGCACTGTGGCATGGGGAGGATGTGGGACCCTGGTGATGCTGTGCTAGAGCCCATGTGTGCACCCTAGGCTCTTATCTCAGCAGCCAAGCCCTAATTAGGTAAGAAGTGGAGATTGTCACCAGCCATGGCATGGTAGCCACCATTGGGAATTTACGGTGTCTCTCTGCCTTGATGTTTCTGTCCAGCAATGGGGATGACTGAGGCTCAGATGAAGGGCTGAGCTCAACTGGTATTCTCTGAGAGCTGGTCCAGGCTTCCTCTGAGGGTGAGTACAGCAAGGTGGGCAAACCCATGTGCTTCAGAGTGATGGTTGGAATAAGGCCTTTGTCATGCCCTGCAAAAGCCTGGCCCTGAGGCAGAAGGGTGGTAACAAAGCTTTGCTCAAAGTGGGGCTGAAAGCGTCATGCTTGGCTCTTGCTGCAGGCAGGGTGGCTGGGTTTGCAGCAGGGTGGTAGACTAAGAAAAGGGGATTATAACTCCCCGAGCCTCCCCTGGTGCTAAATCCAAGGCTTGGTGGCTGTAGCCAAGCTAGTGCTGGGGCAGCATCTCCTAATCCTTCTTAGTAGCTGCTGCAAAAGTCATGGTGTGGCTGCAGCCTTGCTCTGCCTCCTGCCAGTGAGCATCTGCCTCTGCCCGTTGAGGCAGCAGAGCCAGGCTGGGAGCCCCAGGCTGCAGTGTCCTTCGGGTCCTGGGGCTGGTGAAAACTCACCTGGGCTTGGGTGAAGTTCCTGATTTCCTCTCCCTTGGAGGTGGTCAGCCTTCCCAGGCGTGGGGCTTGCTCGATGCTGTAGTAGACAGCAGTGGAGCCGACGGGGCTGGTGTTCACTGCCTGAAGGTTCTGGCTGGTGATGGGCTGCAGGCCACCTGGAAAACACATGCAGTATGTATCTGCCGTGGGTGTCTCTTGGGCAGGAGGTGGTGGAGGAGTCCAAAGGCCCTGTTTGCCCTCAAACTGGGAGGATGGGGAACATGACCATACCCACCTGGGCAGACAGTGAGGCTCTGCTTCTTGGCCAGGCTGATGAGAGGCTCTCTCTGGGCCCTGACGAGGAAGAAGTGCCCAGGAGACAGGTTCTCACCATCCCACAAGTCAAAGGCAAAGCCCCCATCCAGGGGCCCTGTGGAAAGCACAGAACTGGGCATTTACGGGGAGACAGGGAACTGAAGCCCCTGCTTAACCTGGCATGGTTTGGACCAGGCTGTTGTGTGGTGGGGTTAACATCTGCCTTGGTGGCACAGTGCTCCCCTCCAGTGGTGTCCCCTCCTTCAGGCCAGGAGTGACAAAAGGGGGCTGGAACACCTCAGCCCTACCCTACCTTGATGCACGAAGAGGATGAGGCCATTATTTATCTGGGCCTGGGTGAACTGACGGACCTCAGTGCTGGGCGCCGACCTCAGGACAACCTTCCCATTGGCTGGGGCCTGGATGGAGTAGGTCACCTCCTCTGAAGGGGAGTCCTCGTCCTCAGCACGCAGGATGTGGGGACCGATGGCAGCTGTGGCCCCTTCCTGCAGCTGGGGGATAAGGAGAGGATGTAATCCCCCTGGGATGCCCCCAGTACCTCTCTCTTCTGTCCCAGCCTGATGCAGATCCTGTCCTTGCTCTGACCACTTCACTGAGTGCCTGAGCACGTCCCAGCCCAACAAAGGAGCCTTGTCCACACGCTGGGTGATGCCTCCATCATCTGGCCTCTTCCCAGCTCTGCGTCACCCTGCACTGATGCTGTGTTTTTCAGCACATGCCATGCAGCTGGATCCGTGCACTGGCATGGTGTGTGCAGGACAGAGGTGAGGGGTCACCCCTCTGTGCCTTGGTTTCCCCAAGCACTGGAAAGGGAAGGCATGATGTTGGTTCAGTTTACATGACTGAGGCAGAGGCTGTGCCTTTGGTCTGTCCCTCCCCATTGCTCTGCAAGGGAAGAACTTTTTATGGGGTCTCTTGAGCCCCAGCCTCAGGGCCTGTTGGGACAAAACAAGAGGTGATGCTTTAAACTAAAAGAGGGAGATTTGGACCAGAGAGAAGGGAGACACTTTTGACACTGAGTGTGGTGAGACCTTGGCCCAGGTTGCCCAGAGAGGTGGTCACTGCCTCGTCCCTGAAACCAGGGTTTGCCAGGGCTCTGAGCAACCTGCTCTAGTTGCAGATGTCCCTGCTCCCTGCTGAGGGTTTGGTCTAAATGAGCTTTTAAAGTCCCTTCCAGCCCAGACTATTCCATGATTCTATGACCTCATCCCTGAACTGCTGCTGTGTACATGATGACCGCAGGTCCTGTCTCTCCCTGGCTGGGTGTTTCTCTTAGCTCGTGCTTGCAGCAGATCACCCATTCCACCACCCCCTCACAAGGCTGCAGTGAGGCCACAAGCCGCCCCAGCAAACCCTTCAGGAATTACAAGTATGTGGCCAAGCTTAGGGTCACCGAAAAGCTTCCCAGGGCCATTTCCCCCCAGGCCAGCAGTGCCCACCCACCCCTAGGGATGCTGCCACCCCAAAGCTCCAGCATCTGCCCTCTCCAACTGGAGGCAACAATTTTCTCCACTCCTAATCCCCTGCTATATCTCGGTGCCAGCCAACCATGGGGATGAATCCTGTGCTGTCAGGCAGGTTTTGTTTGCACACCCCAGAGCTGCCTCTCAGCCTCAGGATGCCCAAAAATTGTGGGGCACACAGACCAGAGCCTTCCTGCAGCTCATGTGGGGTGTTAGGGCAGGATTGCACTGCATCCCATGCCATTGCAAGCCTGGTCTGCATCCTACAAACCCGTAAGACAACACCCAGGCACTGGAGGAGCTGCTCAGCTGGCCGAGATGGGTTAGATCAGCTCTTTTGTGCTCTTTTCAAATGGCCTAATGCAAAACATTTCTTGAGTGGGTGTGGGTGCCGACAGTGAAATTAAATCCCTCAGCAATCCTCATGGGATGGCAGGAGGCAGGATTGAAAACACAGCTTGGGAGAGATGGGATGGGGGAAGTGCTGATGGGCACAAGGCCAGTGCAGGAGCTGATGCTTCACCACATATGTGCACTGTGGCTTTTGGCCTGCTCCTTCTCCCCAGCACCCACAAAGAGGTCAGTTCAGCACCTATTGGAATTGCAATCGTGCTCAGGGCTCGGTGCCAAGGAAAGCTCCCCATGCTCAAAGCACAGAGAGGCATTTGCAGGCGATGCTCACTGGGCATGGGCACAAGTGGTGGCTGGAGCAGCTTTACTCCCTCCCGAGAACCCGTGCCACCAGAGCTGACCTGCTCTGCCATGCTCCCCATCCTCTCTGAATTATTAAAGCCTTCCGCCTGGTTCCTGCTCTCGTTTACTCGACTCATTATGTTTGCTCAGCCTCCGTGTCACCTCTGCTCTCCAGGAGAGTGTGCAGGAAGGCAGCAAAACAGCACTGGGAGCATGGCCCTGTGTTTGTTGCAGCAGTGGAAGCCTCTCTCTTGGTGGCATCCAGCCATCCTTTCTCCTGAAGCAACCCAAATAGCTGCTTGAGGCAAATCTACCTGGTCTTTTGCAGGGAGCTCCGGTTTGGGGTCCAAATCCTGCCTGTTGTCTCCCCAGCCCTGCATGGACTTTGCACCCCTGGAGCTGGCAGGCGTGAGCAGCCCAGGAAGGCTTTGTGCAATCTCTCTCCTAGACCCGGCCTGACCTTTAAATGCTGAAGTCATCTCTCACCCAAACACAAACACAGCAGGGCCGGGCCCCTCCTGAACCTTGGGTTGCTTTAAGATTGTTCCTGCTCGGAGCAAGGAGCCTTTTCCAACTCCAGAGACGCTTGTTGGGGACATCCCGCCAGAGCCAGCACTGAGCAGTACTTCTGGGATGCAGACCTTTTAGGATACCCTGGTCCTCAGTGAGAAGAGAGAGGGGTTTTGGTGCCTCTGGAATGGGGCTGAGGGGCTGCAGTGGGCACAGCAGACAAAGGGTTAACCTTGCTCTGCCAGAGCGCAGGATTTCAGCACAGCTGGGGCAGATCCTGCAGGCACCACCTAAAGCTGGGAGGGGGCCGAGCTTTCTGGGTTAGGGGTGTAACACAGGCAGGCCCAGACCCAGGGCTGGATGTGGATGGGAGCATCCTCCAAACTTTGCTGCCTGTCCTGGCCCTGTCCTTGCTTCTGGGGCTATCTCGGCAGGCCAGCCTGTACCTTTCCTCGTGGGCATCTTTTCCAGAGCCCAAACCCCTTCCCAAAGTCACAGAGATGGTGATTCTGATAGAAGGAGCTGCTTTCCCTGCTGACAGCTTGGAATGTGTGAGGATAGCCCGGGGAGCAGAAGGGAATGATCCTGCTGAGCTGGCACTCCTGCATGTTTTCTAATAATTTCTTTGCTGCAGTTTCATGCTAGTGAGCCCTGACTGGGGCAGGGAAGTGTCTGAAGAAGAAGGTGAGCCTTCAGGAGCAGGTGAGACCTATTTGCTTCTCACTTTACCAAGATGAGCAAAAGGAGAAGTGTGAAAGCTGCCTAAATAATTAAGTATTTCCGTGCTGAGGCAACGTGGGCAAGCTGCTCTTCGTGCTCCCAGGGATTATTCGGGGAGTTGGGGAAGCGAAGCGGGTTGCCTGCTCTTAGCAGAGGGGAGGTGAGGAGCCGAGCCTGCCCTGCCCGCTCCCGGGCAGCTGCCTGCCGCCGTGGCAGCGCGCTGGGGATCGGGGGACAAGGCGCTGCTGCGGGGAGATGCTCCCATCTTGTGGCCGGTCTCAGTATCGGCGAGGGATGGGGTGGAGGAGGGACGTACCACGACCGCTCAGTCTCCGCCTCCTGCTAAGCCTGGCCCCGCTGGGAAACCATCTCTCCTTCCACGGAGCCCATCGACCGCCTCTGGGCTGCGCTCCGGCTCCACTGTGCCCGAATGGTTGGGGGTGCGTGGGCAGGTTCGGAGCGAAGCCCCTGGGGTCCCCACGCTGGTCTGGCCACCCCCCGGCTGTAATAGGGCTGAGCACCCCGCTGGGCGGCTGCCCATCCCCGTGGCATTCCGCTCTTACCTGCAGCCCGGCGTTGAGCCTCAGCCGGGGTCCCCGGGAGCTGCTGGGCAGGATGGTGATGAAGAGGGTCCTGGGCTGGCTCTGCCGGGCCATCTCCGAGGCGTTGGCCAGGAGGGTGATTCTGTCGGCCTGGGACCGGGGACCATCCTGCCTGTACTGGATCTGCTGCTTCTGCACCTGAGGGATAGGGGATGGGTGACCCTCCTGGAGGACTCAGGCCACCAGTCCCGCTGGGGAGGGGGCATGTACACCTCCCTGGGAGGAGGGAGTAAGCTAAGCTGGGAACCTACTACTATCTCTAGAGCATCCCCGTGGGATGGATCCAGCACACGGACAGGGAGTGGGAAGCAGACCCCATGGAGCCCAGCGTGGGTGCTCTGCTGCATCCCCACCCTGTATCCCCAGGGACATCACTGAACCACACCTGGGGACTGATGAGAGCCATGCCTGAGGGGCAGACCCTTCCATCCCAAGGGCAGTTCTCGGGGAGAAGAACCCTCATCCTACACTAGCCTTTCAGAGCCATGGAGGGCTGGATCCTATCCCTGGGCTCTTCCCAAGCCATCTGGGAAAGCAATGTGGTGGGTAAACGGGCACCACTGGCTGCTCTACCTCGCTCCAGGTGAAGCCATGCATCTCGCTATCCTCAGGCCGCTTGCTGTTCAAGAGAGTGCCGAACCGGGGGGGCTCGAGCACCCTGAATTCCACACCGAGAGTTGTGTAGTAGGTGTTGGGGATGTTGAGGACGTCTGTGGAGAGGGTAGCAGAGCCACCTCCTGGCACTGTGATGTTATAGACATCCAGGGGAATGGTGATGGGGAGCACAACCAGGCTCACCACCACCCCCTCCAGTGGTTCTGCACCATGGGCTGTGATGTCCACGACAAACCGGTCACGCTCTTCGTCTGGCTTGGAGTGGAGGTAGAGGACTCTGCCATTGTTGATGTCCTCCTGAGTGAAGGACTGGATGGGGTCCAGGCTGGGCTGGTCATTGGCATCTTGGCTGTGCTGAAGCATTGCCAGGAAGCCAGAGGCTGGAAGACTGCTGACCAGGTAGACTATATCCTGGGGAGGGATCTCTTCGTGGACCACCTGTCAGTGCAGGGGAGACAAGGCATGAGTGCCCCACAGTTTGCCGCTGTGCAGTCCCCCGAGGCTTTGCTGTGGGATGAGCTGCAAGAGTCATCTTGTTGAGGCCATGCTGGACACACCCCCCTGCCTCACCCCAGGCAAAGCCTGACATGGGCATAATGCCTTTGATCTGGAAAGGTGGGTTTAAAAGGGAATTCCACTGGAGGCTGTCCCGGTTTGCTGGTCAAGGAAGTGATGCAGGCTTAAGGAATGACTAAAGAAGGGGATACTCACCAGTAAGTACTCCTCCTTGATCCCAGCTGCTTCCCCCTGGAAGACATGGATCTCCTTGTGGTTGACTATGTGCAGGGGGTTGGGATGGGTATCCAAGAACACACTGATGGCCAGTGTGTCCTCCACTGACACCCCGTTTGCTTCTACAGTGAACTGGAGCTCATCCCGGCTGTTCCTGCTTCCATTGTGGTGGTAGGAGATCTCTCCTGTTAGCAGGTCCCTCTGGGAGAAGGCCATGACAGGCTGCTCCCCTCTCAGCACAGTCCCCCACCTCGGCAGGGTTGTCACCAGGAACCGTATCTCTTCATCTGACCTGATGTCCATGTTGGTCTCCAGACTGAGAACAGAGGAGTCAATGCTCCCTCGGCTGCCTTGGTGGATGACTAGACCAGTGTTGTTGACTATCTTGATGTAGGGGTCTGATGCCTGTACTTCCAGGAGGGCTGTGGTTTGGTAGAGGCCATCTGAGACCTGCAGCTGGATCCAGCCCCGGTCAGCCCCTGAATGGACAAAGAGGATCTTCTTCTTTCTCAAGTCATCCTGTGTGAACCTATAGACCTGGTGGCTTCTGTCATCAGCAGACACAATGCTGCCAAATAAAATGTCCTTCCTTGCCAGCACCAGCTGTGTGTCGGAGAAGCCAGAGTCCTTGTCGGTGAAGGCAATGTCATCTGTCGTCAGCAGATGCTGCCCATTGCGCACGACGCTGAAAACTTTGTTCACTACTTGGACTGGGGGATGGTCGTTGATGGGTTGAATGGAGACCCTGAAAACACCTCTCACCTCCTCCTCATCGGGCTCAGTGCTGCCCTCATCCTGCCTGATTGCTACAAAGGGGATGTCATCCTCCAGTGTCTCAGAGTCATCATGCTGGTACAGCAGCCGGCGGTGGAGGATGTCATCATTGGTGAACTCTGTGATCTCCTCTTTGGAGGCCCAGCCATGGGATGTAGCCCAGGCCAGCCTCCCGTGTGCTGGCCCCTCAATCACTTTGTAGAGGTAGTCCATACTGTTCATGCTCTGTACAAACAAGTGGTCCTTGGAGATGAGGGCTTGCCCCCCTTCTGGCACTGTCAGGAGAACATTGGTCAGGGCTGGTGCATCAGGGTCCCCACCGATGTCGATTGTGTAGGTATAGATGGGAGAGTACTGCTTGCCACCATGGACACGAAACTGGAAGGTATCCTCAGCTTGCTGAGCGTTCCTGATGGTTGCGCTGTAGCTCAGGTGTTTTTTTTGCAGGTCATCTTGGGTAAATCCAAGGCCTTTGGTCAGTCTGTTGCCAAGCAGCTCCAGGTTTCCCTTTTTGGGAGCCTGGATTATCATGTAGTGGAAGAGGACTGGGGCAGAGTTTGGATCTTCCAATATTGCCTCCAGCTCATCGCTGGTGATATTTCTGTGCCGCTTGTTCTTCATCTGGAGGGGCACCATGGTCCTCATTTTAATGGTGGCTCTTTTAATCTGTATGAGGAAAGTCTTGTTTTGCAAGACCTTCTGCCCCACGTGGACTTCAAATTTCAAATTTTCTACAACATCCTCGAAATGGTGCTCTGAGTCTGTGCTAAAATACTGTATGCGCCCTTGCTCCAGGTCTTGCTGGAGGAAGGACTCAACTTTTTTCCATTCCCCTCCCATGCTCCCTTGTTTCTGGACCTCACCATACCTTAGGGGCTCTGTGAGGACATACAGGATGGCAACCCACTGTTTCACAGCATTTGTCTCCACTGACAGGTTGGCTGTGGTAATGCGTGCAGCCTCTCCTTGGGAGATGGAGAGGCCAGTGTTGTTGTGCAGGCGGATGTCAGGCTCAATGGCAAGGATCCTCAGGGTGGCAGTGGGGCTTGGGACTGTGCCATCACTCACCTGCAAGGTGAGCTGTAAATTTGTTCCACTCTGGTGCACATAGACTATGTTGCCTGCCTCTAGGTCCCTGCAGGAGAACTCTTCAATGGGCACTCCAGGATGAAAGTCATACTCCACATAACCCTCTTCCATCTGCTGGCCACCATGCAGCTGGAATTCGAGGTCATCACAAGATGTGTCATCATCCAGGACCTGCAAGATGTCTGTAGTCAGATGTTTCCGTGTGTGCTTGAGGATTGTCATCTGGTTCCCATGGGGAAAGATCACCTGTGGGGCATCATTGATGGGGTTGATCATGATGGGCAGCAGGTATATCTGCCCTTGCCGCAAGCATTCCGGGACCCCTTGCTGAGCAGTCACTGTCACTTCCAGCATCAGCTGGTCCATGGGCCCCTCAGAGCCATCATGGACATACCTGACTTTACGATTCACAATGTCCAACAAGGTGAACTTCCTCCTGCTCCTGGACCCGGGAATGTCTAGCTCCAGCTGGCCATGTCTAGGGTCATTGGTGATGCTAAAGAGGATTTGGGACTGCCGGATGTTTGCAAGGCTCAAGTCTACTGTTGGCTGGGCATGTTTCCACTCCAGATAGGCTGTGCCCCCTTCAGAGACGATGAGAGGGCTGACATGCAGCAGCCTGCTGATGTTGACAAAGGCAGGTGAAAAGCTGTTGTCTGGTTGACATGGTTCTACCACCAGGCCTGGTGCTCCTGACCAGACATCTGGAGGTGGGGATGTGGGTGCCTCATCATGCTCATATGCCTCGTCATAGTCCCAGTAGTGCTCCTGCTTTCCACAGCCTGATGTGATGTCCTTTGTGATCACTGCATCTTGTAGACTTCTCCTTTGAAGGTTTATCCGCAGGTCCTCCAAGCAGCCAACAAATGAATTGTTGGTCATGGTCCACACTGAGATGAAAGCAAGATGATGTTCCCTCAGCCTTTGCAAAGCTTTTTCATTCATACCTCCAATGAAGAGGTTTCCCTGAAGGTCCAGGTAGTTGTTGATGCCTCTGTTGGATGTGGATGAGGCGTAGTAATCTATCAGTATCTCAAACTTGTGGATGTCAGTGTAGACTTTGACATAGTGCTGCTGCTCATCGCTGATGAAGACGTTGTTGTGCAGGACAATAATGCCATTCCCCTTCTCAACAAACCCTCTAAGGCGCCCGTTGAAGATCTCCAGGTAGAAGAAATCATTCTCCAGCCCCTCATGGTAAATGAGGGGTGCCTGGGTGATGCTCGTTGTTATCACAAATTCAATGGTTGCTTCCTCCCTTGCATCCCATGTGGGAAATGTGATGTAGGAGTGTGGCCCCAGGAACCCAAAAGGGTCCTCGGGGTCTGCAGAGAACTGTGTGTTGCACCCTTCCTGTACCTGGTGGAAGATCTTGGAACTGCCATCAGAGGACAGAGGGGAAAGGACATCCAGGCCATTGAATGTCACTGAGTGGAGACAACCTCTGAAGGGTGAAGTGGCCTCAGCAAGGTATGGCAGGTCAAGGTTGCCTGTCCCACCAGCATAGAGGCCATACTGGATGTCCAGCTCCTGTATGGGCCCAGGGATGTCCATGGAGCTGTTGAAGAGGCCATCGATGGTCAGTGTCATCCTGCCATCTTCCACTAGCAGCTCCACATCATGCACTGCCAGGTTATTCAGCTGCAGCTCTGCTGGAGACTGCAGCATCACCTCCTCAGAGCCCAGCTGCAGCCTGGCCTGCAGGGAAGGACATGAAAAGTGCTCAGATTTGCAGCTCAGAAGACACCCCTCCACTGACCAGAAATACCTACTGAAGCATGGACTATTCCTGAAGGCTCACAAGGATTTTAGTCCCTTTGCTCACTACTGTTAATCCTGCCTTCTTCCTCCCTCCCCAGCTAGATCCCCCCGTGGACATGTCTTCTCTGTCCTGCTCTCTGAATTTCTCTCCTTTGTCACTCTCTTTCAGCAAAGCCCATTCTCAAGGCTGTTTTACTGGAGTCCTCCATTTCACAGTCCCACTGCTTGGCTTTCCCTCTCCCCCATGAAAGATTCCTGCCAGATGCTAGCTCCTCATGCTCTGCTCCATCCACCCTCTCCCTGGGAACGGGCAGGGGAAATAGCAGGTTTTGATCCCCACAGGCAGCAGCCTGGAGCCTGCCTAAGTAGAGGGTTAGCTGATGGACCCTGAGACATGGTCTGCATTAGGGAGACCTCTGACCAGATGCTTGCTTGTTCTCCTGCTTTGGTTTAGATGTGGTTGGTGGCCCAGCCCAGGCTGCAGGAGAGGCAGGATGTGTTTCAGATGTTCCCTGCTCCACTCCTTTATGGTGGATGCCAACACCATAACCACAAGAGGGGAATTTTATTCTTCTGTCCTGATCCCTTCCCATGCCCTAGCTGGGCTTGGCCTGTGGTGGGGTAGGGGAGATCTCTTCTTTCTCTGAACCCTCTTGTCTAACCCCTTCTCTTCACTAATCCCTTGCACCCCAAAGGTGCTGTGCACCATGTCTCTCTGTGCAATGTGCATGGGGTGCTGACATCTGGATGTATCCACAACGCTTCCCAGCATCACCCCAGGCAGTAGGTGAGGAGCTATCCCAGCCGGAGCCTGTTTCTCTTATAACTTAATCTCCCAAGACTGTGTCTGCTCTCCTCTTGAACTCTTAACATCCCCTGGCAGGGGGCTTGGCTGTCCATGTTGGTATCTGGTCCCATGGGCTGTTGCTTTCAGGTGCTGCTCCCATTCATCCTTGCACCAGATGAAGCCCTGACCTATAGTGGGGTGCTGACCTGCAGGCTGCCACCTCGCAGCTGGAGTAGGAGGTGGTCGGGCTTGCCAGCGGCCAGGAAGAGCAGCCCACTCTCATGGCTGGTAAACAGCTGCAGGTGGAGCCTCACGGCGCGTGAGGCATCTGCCAAGGGCATCTCCACGTAGCTGTCCCCGAAGAAAGAGGCTGGGGAGAAAAAAGAGAGGGTCAGGCAAGGAAGAACACCTCCTGCAAGCCCTGTCTGTATGGATGCTGTGAATCTGGAGCCTCCCAAGCCCCTCCCTGTTTGCCCTGTGGTGGGGTGCTGGAGCTCAGCAGCCTGGCAAGACCCTCAGGGGAGTCTCTTCTGTGATTTTTAAAATTTATTTATTTTTCCTAGGGGAAGGGGTTTCTAGGGTCTGGGTGGTGTTTCTCCTTGCTTACGCACCATTTAGAGAAACCTTCCCCCTTGTTTCTTGCCCAGGGCAGATGCAGTAGTGCCTGTCATTGGGCTGAGCTCCAAAACATTAGGATGCAAACTGTTATCCTAATGAGTCTTTCCTCCTCCTGCCACAGACATCTCCCTTTGGAGGAATATGAACCCTTCCAGCAATGGCCCTGTCATGCCTTGGCCAGATTCCCTGACCAGTACCAACTGATGCCAAACGGAGGTGCTGTGTGGTGTTTCTCTTTCCGCAGAGCCCTGGGGATGCTGCCAGATCAGCCAACACCAAGCTCTGCTCTTCTCCTTATTTGACACCACTTCCTAACAGCTCTCCATATCATCCAAACATTGCTGACGTTCACTCTGGAGATGCCTGCTCTGTTGGGGCTGGAGGAACAAATGCGTGTGCCTGTGATCCATATGTGGATGCGAGACTGCACGGAAACCTTGGCTCCAGCAGGGAGCTGCAGTTGGAAACTGTTCAACGCCCAGTATACATCAGCCCTGGAGGGACTCAGCGCAATGGCATGTGGTCATGAAATGAAAGACTGTGTCACAGGGCACAGCATATGTGGGGGAGGGCAAGACAAAAAGCACAGGGAGGGGCAAGGCTTAATTTTAGAATGTTTGTTCTTTTTTAGCTGGCTCAGTGCATGTGTGTGCGTTGCACCCATGTTAAATGCATGTGTCTGAGGTGCACAGTCCCCCAGCCTGGTTCGCTCTAGAGTAACCCATGAACAACTTAACTCCGCACTTGCAGGGTGAAGCATAAACACTCTGAAGACCCATAAGATGTAAATCTTTGGCGAGGAGGGGTGAACATGCACATTTCCAGACCATATGTAGGCATAGGCTGTAAGCCTACTCTGCTCGAGTTTATATGTGCAGAGCTTTCCTGCTGTGCTTTACTATTGCACTTGTCATCAAAGCCAGCCAGCTGGGGACTGGACCCTCCATTTGGGTTTGGTGTCCCCAGACAGTTTGCTGAGGTGTCATGGGGTAATGAGGATGAGGCTTTGGCTTCTCTGAGGCTCCCAGTCCAACCCCTACTCTCTTTTGGAGGAGGCTGGGGTGAAACCAGCCTCCTGCATGGCGAGGTCCACTTGTGTGCTCTCGGCTGATTCCCCATTTGCATTTTTCTATTGACTAAATTTCTGTGGGGCTGATCTGGGTTAGAGTGATTGTTTGCGTGGCAGGGTAAAGTTGGAGCACTCTGGTTTGGCTTATTATATTTACTTCTGATCTCTGGTGCTCTGTGGAGGGAGATGTTCCTTCTGAGCCCTTAAGGTATGGAGACACTTCCTTGTCCAGACCCCAAAATAAATCATTTCCTTCTGCTAGCAGCAGAGGAAGTACCTCAACTTTCTCCTGGGCTCTGGGAGAATGATGTGGGTGTTTCAAGGATGTGCTCTGGGCAGGGAAGAAGTGGTGGCATGGAAATATGTAGCCCTTGCTTTAATAGCAAGTGCTTTACTCAGCCCTGGGCAGGGCTGCCAGAGTGTCTTACCCAAGCCTGCTTATTTCCTGACCATTGGCACGAGGCACTTTGGCTTCCTTGTCCTCTTTGGCCCAGCCAGTGACCCAGAGGAGCTTTGCTATTCTTTGTAGGGCCATGAAAGGTTCTGNACCCTTGCTCAGCCCCAGAAAGTTCTGGCAGCAGAGAGATGTGAGTTACCGCTGTTTGTCTTCTCAAATTCCTGCTTTGTTTCAGGACTGCTCTCCTCTGTTTAGCAGCCTGGCCAGNCCTGACCTGCCCCCCCCTTCATTTGGGGCCTTGCAAAACCAGCCTGTCCTGGCATGTGTTTTCTGGTGGCCAAGGGTGGTGGGTGCTGCTTGGGGCTCTCAGCACTCCCTTGTCCCAGCATTTGGTCATCAGCAGTGACATGGCGTGTTGCTAGAGGGGATTTTTCTCTCCTTCCTTACACAGCCTGCTGCTTGGGCCCCATCCAGGCATGAACACATGCATGCAATATACTGTGATCCCTGGAGACATTGCATGTACATTATGTGCTGGCGCCTGTCAAGGTTCCCTCACATGTGCATGCTCTCTACTTCAGCTACCACCAAGATTTTGCTACATTTCTGTTTTGAGGCTTCCTTTAATCCCNTCTCCTCTGTTTAGCAGCCTGGCCAGAATGCAAGCACCGCTCGACTTGGGATGTTTCTCTTTCACAAGGGCCTCACAGCTTTTCACCTCCTCCCCTCCTCATTACCCTCCACATTGCAAAAGATGCAGAAAATACAGCTTGCTGAATTTGGGAGAGTTTTTTCAAATAAATTTCATGCTGGAGGAGCTTTCATTACCTCATCTTGATCAATCACTTGGGCAG
>VWZY01007650.1:806622-819740 GCA_013399075.1 Chloroceryle aenea | reverse complement strand
GGTTCAGGGTGTGCATCATTACATGGGGAGGTATGAATAAGTCCCTGAGGGACTTCAGGGACCCCCATTGCTCTGCCCAGAGGAGGATGCTGAGGTCGAGGAGGAAGGAGCAGAGCAAGCCTTGCTTGGGGAGCGGGGGAATGGAGACAGGGAGGGGCTGGCCACTCAACAAGGCTTCATTCAGGCTGCAGTGGGGGCCAGGTGGGGGCTAGGGCTGGTGACCTGTGTGTGTTTTGCAGGGAGGGGACTGGAATTCATTAAAGCATCTCTTTAATTATCAGAGTGGGTGCCAGAAGATCCCTGTGCAGACACACATGCCCCACTGAAAGACTCTCTGTGTTTGCAGCCGCTTCCCGCCACAGCCACACCAGTTTTCTAATGGTAGAAAAACAGCCAGGGAGTGAAGGCTCCTTGTTGCCCAAACAGTCCCAGTCTTGTGCGGCCAATGGTACAGCCCAGCCCATCGGCTGCCCTCCTTCCTGCCCACCAGCCCATGCCAACAAGTGGCCCCTGTGCTGGCAATGTGCCCAATGCTACTGAGTCCCCCTCACATGAGGTGCTGCCAGGGCACGCCATGGCCAGCCTGGTGCATTCTTCTGCCACAGTGTCAGAAGCTTGTTTTGAGGCTCTCTGAGTCGTTTGAGGTTGGATTTTTTTTTTGGTATTTTAATGACTTTATAAGGTAATAAGCTTGCCCATTGCCAGCCGTGCCATGCAGCACCCACCCACTGTGCAAACACTGGAGGGATCTGGGGGGATGCAAACACTGGAGGGCCTCAGGCACAGCCACCCAGCCCTTGGGGTGCTGCTTGGCAGCTCAAATGCCTCCCGGTCCCCTCGCAGTTTGTGTATGAGCGTCCATCCCCACTCCCAGTACAGTCAGGGTGGCCAGGACTAGCTCTCCTGCCTCCACCGTGGGTGGCCCTGGGTTTCAGCCTCCCTAATCCCCAGCCTGGCTTTGTGATGCCTGACGGGATCCTCAGCCCCCCTCACCCTAGCTACATCCTGGGCTGGGCTGTGCCCCTGTTCCCATGCAGGGCGGAGGGCCTGGGAGGAAGGGATCTGATGGGCTTTCTGAGAAAGGCTTCATTATATTACACATTCCCTTAGTTTTATGGCATGGATTTATTTATGGCCAGGGAAGGAAATGGGCAGCTTGCAAGGCAGGCTAAGGCAAACACAGCCGCTGCAGAGCAGCCCTTGCATTTGGCTGGGGAGCTGCTGGGAGGAAGCAGTGCTCTCTGTGTGGCTGCTGCCTTCAGGGGTGCCCAGAGCAGGTGCCTGAGTGGAGCAGGAGCACCCATCCAGGTCTCCACAGTGAGGAAATCCCAGTCCAATGGAGATGGGTCACACATGAGCAGGTGTTGGGCTACATTAGCACGGATCTGTCCCTGTTGCCATAGCTCCCTGCACAGTGTGGGGCTTTTTCCCTTTATTTCCATGTCCAGGATCTATCCTCTGTGACTCCAGCTGGTGACTGCAGCTCCCACACCCTGAGCCAGGGCTGTACGTGTATCTCAAACCCCTGCAATGGAAATGAGAGCTCCAGTTCTCACCTCCCACCCTCCATCTGGCCCTCCCTCACAGCGGGGCTCTCTGGGCCCAAGGCCGGTGCTTTCCAGGAGTGTTGGCCAGCAGAGATTGCTGGAAAGCAGCGCCCGGGAAACCAACAGTGAAGCCACAGCTGATCACACTCTCTGGGGCCACTGACCACTGAGTACTTGCCAGAAGTGGTCATCACCCTTGTTTTGGGTGCAGGAGAGCTTTTGGGCTGTGGTGATCTGCTTCACCCCCATCCCCTGGCCCCGAAGCAGAGCATCTATCCCTACCTCTGGCTGCGCTGCTTTGAAACCCTCCGCCTGTGTTTATTAATTCAGTTCCTCTCCCCATTTGCCTGCCAGCTGCTCTCCTGTTCGCCTTCCCCTGGCTCCTGCCTGACAGCTTTGGGAATAAAAAAAGCCTTTTTGCAACCCACAGACTTTGGGGTTAGGGGAAAAGATTCCCCCCTGATAATTCTGCTGCCTGGGAGGGGGCCTTTCCCTTTCACCCCATGTTCTCTCAGCCTTCAACTGCCTGCCCAAGGCATGTGCCTGCTCCTGCCTTCCTCATCCTTACGGAGCAGTCTGTAGGAGCTGCTATAGCTGGAGGCCATAAAGCAGGGTCCAGGAGGCTTTTGGCTGAATCTCTGGAGCTCCAGCTCTCGCTTATCCAACGTGGTTTTACGATGATTCAAGCAGCCCTAAAGCTGATGGTATTTCCTGTGCTCTCCTGCTCAGCCAGATGCAGAGCCGCGGAGGAGAGGGCCAGGAGCCGATGGCTGGCACTGGCCGCACATTGTCTGTGTCCCCCTTACAGAGGTCATAGTACTCTTAGAGGCATCCCCAGGGTGAGCACCCCCAAAGCCTGGCCCAACCAGGAGCGGGGATGGAGAGTTTTTAATAACATGTGGCTAAACAGCTCTGGAGTAACTTAAGGATTAGGCCCAAATTGGAAGCAGTGGTTGGAGTTTTTGCCCTGGGAAGCAGAGCCGGGGGAAGAAAGTGGGAGGATCTGGGGAAGCGGGAGGTTCAATGAAGCTTTTGTGCTGTCCCCTGCAGTGTGACTCAGGCTCGCTCAGGCTCCTGCTGCCAGGAGAAGTTGGCCTGGAAATACTGTATCAGCCCCAGAGGACGTGGTTTTCAAACCATCCAAAGTCGGGGTTTGTTCTATTTTTTTCCCCTTCTGTTTCTTTATGTTTCTATCTTCCAAGCCATCTCCCCCTCTCTTGCTGGCTGGCAGGTTTTCCAGCTCCACCCTGCACATCCCAGTCCCTGCTCCCACAGCTTTCCCTGCTCTGGCTCCATGCTGGCTTCTTCCCACCCAATGAGGGAAGGGCTTGCAGAGCTGCGGGAGAGCACGTGATGGCTTATGAGGGGACAGTACCAGACCCTGAGAGAAGCCTGGGCTGGAGGCTGTGTTACGGGGGAGCAGGGCACCCAGCGTGTACATATCCCACCTGCAGATCCCTGAATCCCATCCCTGTCTATCTGATGGAGCCAGTGCCTGTTCCCAAGCTCATCTCCATCCCTAATGCAGGGAAGGATCCTTCCAGCATCCACTCTGTCCTCAGGGATAGGGAAGGAGCTTTTCAAATGGGCAGCTTGGGTTCATCTGGCTGTAGCCATGTTGTCAGGGCAGCACCTGCAGCACCCACAGCATGCTACACCCCACAGGACTACAAGGGCCATGGCCAGGATGGGCTTTCTGCAAGTAGAGAAAAAGGTCTCCACAGACAGGGACGGGTGCTGCATTTGCTCATCTGGGGTTCACATGCTAAATTATCTGTCTTCCAGTTTTAAATGCAAAGAAAATGAGTGTTTTCATTCTTCCCTTTTTCTACAGCTGAAATCTCTGCCCTCTCCTCTCTTCTCTCCCCTCCCTTCTCTCCCTATCCTTTCATAAGTCCCCCTCCCCTGTCTCCCCCTTCCCAGTCCTGTTATCCCTTTGGCTTTTCCATCTCTGAGTAACAAGCAGCTGAGTGGTGTTTATAGAGAAAATAAATGCCTGCTCTATTTCTAGCGTGAGGGGAACATATAGCTGGCCACGGGGGGCTGTGGGGGTGTGGAAGCGGGAGCGCACATCCCCTCCCAGGGCAGGACAGGAGGCTTTTCTCAGCCACATCCACCTCAGGCCAAAACTTCCATCTCTCCTCCCCAGCTCCCAGAGGAAATGACCCTGGTGGGCCCAGAAATTTATGTGGGGTGGGATGCAGAAGACCTTGACGTTTGGTTGAAGCCCAGCCAGAGGCTGGGAAAGGGAATGGGAAATTCCTTCTCACACCCCCCCACCCTTGCATTCTGCCTGGGCACTGGGGAGCTTTGAGGGGGCTTATGGCATGATAACAGATGGAGACCATCCATTAACATGCCTGAGGACAGCACTGCAAGCTTCTGGGGGCTCTGACACCAACCCCCCCTCCCTTCCCCCTCCCTGCCCACAGCAAGGCGGAAGAACAACCATTGGAAAGCCAAGATTTGGGCAGAAGTAGCAGCAGGGATTCATGGGGGCTATCCCAAGCTGACTCACAGCCCACAGAGGCTCCTTGAACAGCCAGTGAGTCATGGCCATAGATGAATGTTACTTGTCTCTCTCCTTGGTTTGGAGGCACATGATGGGACCAGCCACCTCCAAACAGTGATGTTTGCTCCATGACTTTCTCTGCTGCTGTCAGTTTCGGGCATTGCCCTCCCTTCCCTGGGATGCCTTCTGTCTGCTACCGTCTGTCTGTCCGGCTGTCAGGCAGCCAAGAGCAGCCGTTGGGCACAGGGCAGCTCCCAGAGGTATTGCCCAGAGCAATGCAGGCGACACACCCAGGAGGAAGGATGGAAAATGGGAATTTATCACCCTCTTGGATCCAGGGCACAGGGCATAAATATATTTCACTCCACCTTGCTGCTGGTTGGCAGGAGGATGCTCCAATGCCCTATTTGGTCTGTCCAGAGGATGAGCAGCAGCTAAGGAGTGACAAACTGGATGGCAAACCTGCATTCTCCCCATCCTGGGGTTGGGAAGAACTGTGGCAGTCCCACTCCTCTGGTTTTAAGCCCAGCTTTGCAGAATCCAGAGCAATCTGATCTCCACTTTGCAAAGCAGCATTTGGCTTTGCAAAAGGGCAAAGGGGGTTCTCTGGTTGTGGCATATTAAAAAAAAGCGTCGGGTCCATTTGCAAATTTCACAAGTCAAAAGAGCAAAGTGCAGGTCAGTCCACTCCTACCACAGCAGCTCAAGGAGAAAGATCATCACGTATTTCTTTAGACCTCAGTTTTTCTGTTACACCCCATCCACGCTCATCATCGCAACGTGCAACCAAGTACTGGTCATGCTGGAGATGCCTTGTGGAAGAGCTGGTTTGGGAATGAGGGGCCTCCAGTGGGCATCTTCCTCTTTCCTTGTCTCCAGAAGGTTTGGAGATACGAGGTGGGGAAAGGGCTGGTTGTAAACTGTGCCATGCTGCCTTCAGAGCTGCCTTGTACCGGTGAAGATAACTTGGGAACATGGAAATGGCCTGGGAAGCCCAGGCAAGACCAGGGAAGTGTACAAATAGAAGCTGAGGAGTTTCTTGGACTTTTGAGCTGATGCTAATGCTTGGGGAGACAGGATTCCCAAAAAGGAGACAAGCCAGAGTCCAGCTCCTCCAGGCACCTGGAAAGGGCTGAGGGAGTGGCCCTTGGGAGCCGAGGCTGGGCTGAGCCAACGCCTGTTGCGAACAGTCTGTGCTTTGAGCTTTATTTAGGCACACAGACAGCATGAGCCTGCCGCCTCCAAAGTCCTGTTACTGTCCAGCCTTCAACCTGACGTTAGCTCCTCTGGGTGAGCTTAACCCTGTCCTGTGATCCTGGAGGAATGTGCTTATTATATATTTGCCCGCAGCCCTCTGTTGCTAAATATAAGAGTGAGACGAGAATATTCCTCCTCGATTCCCACGATACCAGTTTGCATTCTCCCCTTGTCTCTGCCTTTTTTTCCTGTTCTTTCCCATCAGATGGAAACTTTTCCAGCTGTTTGGAGCTATGACCTCAAAACATGTGGCGCATTCACAAAGAAGAAAGTTTGAATCAATTGGTCGGATTTACAAAAGTGGAAGAGAGGAAGAGCCGAGGTGGTTCCCTGGAGCTGATAACACCGGAGAAAGCAGGAGTGCTTCTGACTAGGTACCCTGGGCAGACACTGGTACTTGGCCATCAGCAGGTACCAGGGGAGCCACAGACAAGCCAGGCTCACACTCACCTCCCCAGGACCCCCATCACTGCTGCTGGGGGTCCACCCAGGACTTGGGGGTTGCATATTTGGCAGCCCCTTGTTGGAAATTTGGGTGAACACTGCTCACTAAGACCTTATACGTCTGATTCTTACTCATTATGATACACCAGCGAGAGGGTTTTTGGGGAAGGGTGATCTCACTGGGAACCAGAGGAGAGACAGGCTGTCTAAATACTGTTTACTAAAGCTTCACACTCAGATGTCAAGAGGACAAGTTTTGTGAGTGCTTTTTGCTTTTGATATAATCTTATATTTGTTGATGTGCATGATGACTCCATTTCAGGCTGGGCAGAAAGCCCAGGCCCCTGAACCTGGGCTTGGATGCAACACAAAACACCCCTAAAGCAAGTCTGTCTCCAACCCCATACCTGGTGCACTGCTGATGGATGCTGGGACTCTCCCTAATGGGCTGCAGGGATGGTCTAGAGCAGGCAGCCTGTGGGAATGCCTGGCATGGGTGCTGCTGGTTTCATCAGAGATGATCCTGAGAAGAGGGAGCTTGCAGGAAGCCAGTGCCCAGACCCAGGGCCGTGGCTGGCATCTCTGCGTCGGCCAGGGGCAGAAATAGTCCCCAGCATCAGAAAATTAATTTAAAGCCCCTTTCCAGGCCCACGGGTCTGTGCCAGGTGGATGCTCATTGATCCCTGGAGCTGTGCCCTGGTCATGGGTGGTGTTACCAGAGTGGAATCTGGGGGGCATTGGCAAGTGCCAGTGAAAGCCACATCCTGTTTTTTAGGGTTGCTCCAGCCCATTCGCCATGAAAGAGCTTGGGAGTGCCAGAGCAGCTCTGGGAGCCAGCCTGGACACGCAAGTGGGCAGTGGTGCCACGGGGTGAAATCCCTGCCTGGGATGGAAAGGTCAGGGCTGAAGGGAAGAAGACCCCTTTGTTCATTAACAAAAGGGATTTTTTTCCACTTGGCTTGCCAGGCATCATCTGGCGATGGTGCATGGAAAAATGGTGCATGGTACATGGAAAAATAAGAAGGAACAAGGCCAGAAGGAAGGAGTGAGTATATCCCAGAAGCCACCTGCTTTGTTGGGGAGGGAATGGGGACAATAAGGGACCTGCAAGAACCTTGAAGGTGTTAAAGGCCACAGGACTGGGCTCTGGGATTGTCCTCATCCTCCTCCTCACACCAACATGGTCTTGGATGCAGAAAATGTTTGGTAAGCAAAAGAACAGAGTTGGTCAGTAATTCCTTTGGAAACTACTTGGAGCAAGATCCTGCCACAGCACTGGACAGAGCCCTGGCACCAAGGGGGAAGGAAGTTTGGGGAAGAGAAACTGGTCAGTGAGATGCTACATTACTTTTTTTTTGCTATTAGGGGAATAAAAAGTGGTTTTCAAATTCCCTTCACTTCCGAAGCTGCGGACACCGCTGACCCAAGGCAAATGGTCACAAACCCCAAGAGCAGCTAGGAGGGTCAGGCTAAGGCACAAACATGTCCCAAGCAGGATAAGACCCATGTCCAGACTCCGCAGAGCCTGCTGAGGCTTAGACCATTGCAGGTTCGAGCATTCCAGCCCAGAGGTGGGAGCAGGAGGCAGAAGGTGCAGGGAGGAGGTGCAGGGTGGGACGAGGGATGCGGGACAGCTGTAGGGATGCTGAGGCAGGGCACACCACAGTGCCAAGAGCTCTGCAGAAAAGCTGGCCACTTCTTGGGCTAAACTGGATATAAATCACCTGCTCTGCTCCTTGCCCAGCCCATGGCCTGCAGTAACCCCTCTGCCCAGCTCCATCCTTGTGCAGCAGACAGAGTTCCCTGCTCTCCCTGCTGTCTGGGGTCAGCCCATCCTGAGGCACCAGGGTTCCTTCTCCTGGAAGAGACCCCCAGATTCATCTGGTCCCTGGTGGCCCATCACCTGAGGGGTGATTCTGCACCCCTCTGGGGCTGTGCTAGCAGGAGAGGTGAACTCCCTTCTGCATGCACCCAGCCACCTAGGGTGCACAGGACAGATGGATGCAGCAGAGCCAGGAGGAGCCCTCTACCCTGGCAAATGCTGTCCAGCTCTGTCCTTCCCAGTGGCACCATCCAAGCTCCTCAGATGAGAGAGGCTGCTCTCAGAGACAGCATGTGCGGCGAGGCCAAAAATGGGCAGCAAGGTTTGTCTTTCCCTCCCAGGGCTGCAGAACATCCCACACTGTGTCCCCATGGCACAGGGCTGTGGCAGAGCTGGGAAGGTGCCTTCCTCCTATGGGCTGTCCACGGCACAGACCAAAGCCCCACGGCTCCTGCATGTGTGCAGGGAGTGAGCTCCATCCAACTCAGCACCACGTTTGTGTGTGCCCCCGGGGAAAGCATTAAACACCAGCACCCTGAAAGCCACGGTGTGTGAGTAGCCCAACTCCCAACCTCGTCTTTCCCCACAGGGCAACCTGGCCCAAACACCCTGCCTAAAACACAGGCAGCTGCCTCTCCTCGCTTTTGCCAGCTTGCCAGCCGGCATCCCATAGCTGGCCGAGGGACAGCTTGCACTCATGGGTGACCACACCGCTCCCTGTTGGGTCCCCATCCCTCCCAACCTCCCTCATGCACCCAAATCTGAGCCTTGTCCTCCCGGATACTCATCGGTCCAGTCCTCGGGTGGGCTGGTGGGACGGGACTTACCTCCGGCTGAGAGTCCCGCGCGGAGGTGCTGGGGCTGGCAGGCCAGCAGCAGCAGCAGTATCAGCATGGTGATGCCACCTCGGGCACCCATGGTGTCCCCTGGGGCGGGAGCAGTGGCTTGGGCTCCGGACACGGCACAGCCTCTGCCAGCGCCCGATTCCGGCTGAGTGCTGCTGCTACTACTATATTAAATAAAGCGGACAGAGGGAGGGACCCGTAACTTCTCCCGCCTGTCAGAAAGGAGGAATTCGCTCAGATTACAAAGTCAATTTTCTCTCTTAAAGGGCTAGAGGCTCCCACCCGCCCTGCCGCCGCCCACCCGCTGCTCAAATTGCTCTTGTTCCAGCCAGGGCAAGGCAAGTGAGGAGTGGTTGCCAAGGCGGGAAGGAGCCCAACACAGGGTATGATGGGTGGCTCCGGTCGCACTGGGCAAAGCAGGGCATCCATGGCCCGCCTTGGCACTTTTGGGGGAGGAAAAACATCTCCTGGCATCTATGCAGACCCAGATGAGTGGCTCACTCCCAAAGCCATGTTACACCTTCCCTGCCACTTGCCAAAGTGGCTCTCCAAGCCTCACAACTTTCTCAGCACAATTAAAGGTAATTGGAATGATCCTCAGCCCTGGGGGGTTTTAACAGTCCAACCATGCTAGCATGGCACTGGGAAAAGAGCTTTCCAGCTTCTCCCTCTGGTATAAAGGTGATGCCACATGTCCTCTGAACAAGGTCACAACATTTTGGAGATGCAGCATCCCACCCAGAGTCCTTTCTCCTTGTCCTGCAGAGCCTTGGTGGGTTTTGGGGCTCTCCTCGCTCATGTTGAGGCTCATCTCCCATCTCTCCATTCCCCTTCAAATCTGCTCCCAAGATCCTGCTTGGATGTTGCTCAGCACACCCCTCCTTCCTCCTAGATGTCTATATTTCATGTCCTTTTTCCCTCATGCCATGTTTCACTGATGGATTACGTGCGGCTTGTTTCCTTCTGGTTTATTTCTAACCTCTTTAGGGCCCTTGGTGTGACTTTGCTGTCTTCGGCAGTGTTTGCAACACCTTCCAGCTTACAGTCATCTGCAAACATAATTAATTTGTTGTTTACTCTTGCTTTCAGATCATTAATAAAGACATTAAATAAACCTGGGATGTGCCATTTTCTCAGTAACTTTTATGAGTAATTGTCAGGAGCTCAGTAAGTTCATTAGCTAATTCTATTTAGTCTGGGTGTTACATATTATCCAGTCTCTTTGATTTGTACAGATTCAATTTTGCCAAGAATTCCCTTTCCTGCTCTTTGTCTCAAGGTCTACTGAGGACCTCTGCAATGCTTTGCTTTCTGTCTGTCATCCACAGTGCCCCCCTCTCTGCCTTGTTACAGGCTGACTGAGGGATAGAGGTGTGCAGGGCTCGGCCCTTCGGGCTGAGGTTTGATCTTGACTGTCACTACCATTATTCATGGGAGACTGAAGGTGTCACCACCTCTTCTGTCCACATGGCACAGGAGGCCCCTCTACCTTCTCTGAAAGGTTGCACCAGGACTACTCCAACCCACCAGCACCACCTTCAACCCACCAGCAAGCACTCCAGGATTGCTCCTGGCTCCCCATCCCCAGGCTTACTTTGTTCCCCGTGGCATCAGGAGCAAGCCATCATTTACCATGGGAACATCAACCATGAGAAAGGAGAAAATGGCTCCAAGCACCTTGAGCATTCTCCACCTTGGGGGTGTTTTCTGGCCCACTCCTGCCTCTGAATGTCATTTTTTTTCCCTGCTCCAGAAGCTGGGATCATTGCTTGCAGTGGCACCAGGAATTGCCTCTTGCTGGGCATGCTGGCTTCAGTGTCACATGGCTCTGAACAGAAGGAGGCTGGTGAGAAAATGTCAGAGACAAACCCAGCCACAGCGAGGACAGAGTAAAACCTCCACTGCTTTTTTTATTACTGTTTTTCTCCCCTCCAACAAGGAAATTACAACCCCTGGTTGAAACCTCACGAGGAATGTCCCCAGCAAGTCCCTGAGGCAGCTCAGGCACTCCTGCTGAGGCTGCTTCAGTGACGGCCCCCACCAGAGCCCCCCGAGCTCAGCCCCACACCCCACGTCTGGCCAGCACATTCGCTATCCCTCAGCCAGGCCCTGACGGCAGCCCGGGATTTGTTTTTCCCTTTCCGAGCCAACATCTGGCCGAGCAGCAGACGGGCAGAGCCAGCACGGAGCAGTGCCTTTGCTCCCCAGGCAGGGCAGGGCTGGCAGCCTGGCTCAGCACCCAGACCCCCCGGGGTGGGGGGACCCACAGGCTTTCCCACAAAAGGCAGCTCCTGGCACTGGGAGACAGTGCCTGGGAGCTCCCACCTCCACTTGTAGGCAGCAGGGAGCTGCTGTCACACTTTGGTGAGTGCCCATGAAGGGGAAGGAGGGTTGCCAGGGTGGGCGGGGGCCTGTGGGCTCGGGGGTGCTTTGAGGAGGGCTGGGGGAAAAATAAGAAAAGTTGAATTATTTCCTTCCCCTGCAACCTGTCGGGCTAGGTTTTGAGGTGGCTGTGGTGTCCATCCTCCTACCTTCTCTCGGTCCTGGCTGGCCCCCCGACCTCCGGACACATTTATTTATACAAGCCCAGCTTTTATTTAGGATGTTTCCAGGGCAGCCGGTGTGGAGGAAGGTGTGGAGGGCTGCCAGACACCTCTTGGCCACCCCATCTCTTATGGAAACCCCACTTTATCCACAGCATCTGAGCCCAGCATGGGCTGGCCAAGCCAGGAACCTTTTCCCTGTGTAGCCATGTGCCCTGTTTGCTTGGCACGGGCAAATCTGGCCATGGCATCTATTTCATGGGCTGCATTTTGCTGTCTCTTGTGTCCTGCAGCCTCTGGGCGAATAACCCAAGATGAGAGAAATCTCTGAGACCTTCCAACTCCACTGCCTGCTTTGAGACTTGAGCAGGATGCTGGTGCTTACTTGCATTCACCTGCAGGGAGGGGACACCCCATGTGTCCTTTAACAAGCACAGCTCAGCTCCTGTGCCTCCTTTTCCCCTCAGTGCAACATCCCACACCCTGGCTGGGCTCCGCACCAGCCCCAGGCTCCCACTCTGACACCCACTGCTGGCAGAGGAGGGGTTTGGCCGCCCATGGAGCAAGGATGGGGGTTTCTGACGGCTGTGAGGGGCTGCAGCTGGGGAAGTGAGTCCATCCGAGGGAGGAAAGCAGCAAGCGTGCTTGGAGCACTCCACAAGCGTCTGGAAGGAATATCCTATCCGGTGCTGGCAGGAGGCTGTGCATTCATTAAAGCTGCTGGGATTTAGCTTCTCAGCATCTGTCTTCCCAAATGCTGGAGGGTTTTTAATAGGAAACAAAGTAAAGCCTTTGGATCCGACCTGGCTAAAGGAACACCACAGCTGGAGGTGTTGGGTGGATCTGTCCTGGGGTGGTGGGTCCCCAGCCTTGGCCATGCCTTTCCCCCAGGAGCAGGGACAGCAGGTGGGTGCTGTTTCAGCCAGTTTGGAGCTTCTCCTACCTCAATATGTACATGCTGCACAGACAGCAGTCACCTAGGGACATTTCCTCTCTATTTGCTCAGGGAGAAAGTGATATGAACCTTGTGATTATGGTTCAAAACAGCTGGGCAGATGTGAAATGTCTCTGTGGTTGGGGTCACCCAGGGGAGCAGAGAGGGATGTCACGGGTTTTGTTTGGTATGTGCCCTGTCTTGGGGTGAGGGAACGATCTCCAGGAGAAAGAGGATGCTGTGGGGAGCTGAGGATGCTCCCTGCTGCTTTAGCCTTTCTCTTGTCCCTTTGCAACCACCAACAAACCGGCCTTTGTCTGGCAGAGACTTGTGATGCTGTTAAAGGTTAAAAAAAACAAACAACAAAAAAAACCCAAACAGGTGTTCACAGAGTTGCAGGGTCCTAAGTGCTAATTGCCCTGACAAGGCTCATTTAGGCTCTTACCCACCCCTCCTGCCCCCTCACTGGGCTTTAAAACTCAGGTGCTGTCAACCTTTGCTCCCTTTTCCTGGGAACGTGCTGTGGCCCTGGGCTGGCCCTGCCTCTGCCTGTCCTCCTCAGCTCTGCCTGCCCTGGCAGAGCCATCAGCTCTAGTGTATCCCTTATTCATCTGCTTCCTTTGCCCCACACATTTCCCCTCCTGTAGTTGCCCACCTTCTGGGGATCAGGGTGGGAATCAGGCTGGGTCTGCAGCATGGTAAGCAAACATCTCCTCTATGCTGACTGGGTGTTACTCTGAGGCATTTCCACTTGAGCACACGTGTGTGGGGATGAGTTTGTAAGTTCCTTAATGCAAACCTGGTAGGATGACTCTGGGCAGTGCTGGGGGACTGCCTCTGTACTGGGACCTTGCAGGATCACAGGATAAGCTCCATGGGCCAGACACCCTGCTCTCCTGGGGCTTTTCCCAGGCCTTGTCCAAGGGGCTTGGTGGAAGATGAACTTTGTTTGCACCCTGGAGGAGTTCAAAGTGCTGTGACTGTATTTCCCTGTGACTAATACCCTTTGCTCTTCCTTGAGCACTGAGCACATCACTCCCTAGTGTCAGTTTAAAAAAGGAAATCAATAAAGCCCATTTATTTTTAGCCTGGATTTAGGGTGTTTTGGAAGAGGAACTGAACTGTGATTTGGAGCCAGCAGGCTCACCAGCTTCTCCAGGGCTTGTCAGATGGAGGAACTGGCTTTTACAACTAGATAAATATTGACTGATGTA
>VWZY01007650.1:774724-785942 GCA_013399075.1 Chloroceryle aenea | reverse complement strand
AGTTTTACCAGTACAGTACCAGTTTCCCCAGTACAGTTTATTATAAATGTTCTTTTCTTGCTGGAACTTCTTTCCAGCCCATTTGTAGAGATGCCCCAGCAGAAGATGTCACTGAGGGGTGCTGGGTGCTCCCTGAGAGGAGCGGAGGATGCAGACAGAACCCAGCACAGTCAGTAGCACTGGCAGAAACACCACCTCTCTCAAAGCTGATCTCTTGCCCCTGAAACACTCTGGGGATGCTCAGTCGCTTTTTCTGAAAGGCTTGTCCAGCACAGTGCATTACTAGAAGATCGTCTGCTCTGAGGAATAACCTTGTCTGGCTGAGCTGAGTCGGCAGTGATGCCGTCAGCTGTTAAAAATAGAGGCTGGACTTCGACCAGGCACCCAGCTCTTACCGTGCTTGAAAACCCCCTGTCCCTCCTGCCCAGGGGAGCAGGAAAACGCAGGAGGACCCTGGCTGGCTTGGGTTTGCTGCCCAAGCTCATGAGCCTTGGTCTGGGGCAAACACTGAGAAAAAGCTTAAAGAGGCTCAGAGGGAGCAGGAGAGGGGCTTAAGTGCTGTAAAAGGGAGAAAAACATCCATGCACTTGTCCCTTGTGGGTTTAAGACATCTCAAGCAAGTTTCCTCTTTTATTTTTCTAATTGTTACCCACTTCTTGCACTGTCAGTGCTGCTCAGTGGTGTGTTTCAGGCAGGTGCTGAAGCTGCCTTCTGATTTTTGCCAAAAAGGACTATTTCCTCCCCATTTATTCTGCAGGGAGATTTCTGTTCCATCCCCATGAGGAACAATTCTTGAACTCAAAGTGAGGTCATCCAGCCATGTGCTGGCACAGGTATTACAGGTAGATTAAGTAGTGGTTTTGAAGGCTTACAGATGAGCAGAAACACTTTCCTCTTATCACAGAAAAGACTGAAGGGTTGCAGTATTGGTTTTCCCCCCATTTTCCATTTTTAAAGAGGGGAAATGCACCAAAATGAGGCAGAGGTGAGGCACGGGAAGGCGGCAATGGTCTGAGGTCTCCAAAAGAGCTCTAACTGCTGAATTATCCTCAAAGAAAGATGAAAGGTCATGAGTCATGGTTCCCAAAGTCCCATGGGCATTCCTCCTCTCCCCTGGCACCCAGCAGCCCTCCAGCCCTGGCAGAGCGATGTTTACTGAGGGAAACACCTGAGATAAGTCACAGTTAATCTCGGCTCACTGGACGTGAAGGGTAATAGCTCTGCAGGTTGTTTGCTCACTTGTTTGATGAGCCAGTGGAAAATCAAGTTGTACTCCTCCTTGATGCCCCCACTGCTCCAGTCCCTGCTGCTAGAAAGGGATTTCCTACCATCTGACTCGACCCTTTCTCTCCTCCCCACCCTGGCTGCAGAGAACAGGTTTTCTCTGCCACTTTGCAGACAGCGCCTTCCGTATGTGCAAACTCAGTTTTGCCCTTGACCATCTCTTCTCCGGGTTAAGAAACTCAAATTCATTCAACCTTTTGTATTCCCCAGATCTCCTGGATTGACTTGAGTGAATTCATTAATGGATTGGTTCTTGGGCCAGGAGGGAGGAAGGTCTTCCCTGAGCCCAGGCTCATTGTTGCAGGTGAGTGGTCCTGATGCTTCAGGGGCCTTTCAAAAGGTACAGGGGATGTTTCCATCAGTTTAGGGGACTCTTTTGCCTGTGCCTCTCTTCCAGTGGTGCTAACAGCCTTGTTCTAGCCAAGAAATCATCTCTCAGCGTCTTTATCTAAGCCCGTTGGTTTGTCTTTTCCTGACTGCAGTCCTGCATGAGCACCTTGTTGTTTCTCCCCCCATTTATATATTTAGGTATTTTCCCATATCCAATTAATTCAGCCTCCACCACTGAAGCGTTGCATTGCCTCGATCCATCCTCCCTTTCATCCTCCTGCAATAAAGGCTTCTTTTGTTAGCAGCTCGCTGCCAGGCCGTGTTTCTCCGTCAGGCTTGTGTAAAACACCCCCAGAACCTGGTAGATAGAGACGTTCATTACCCTCTTTTGCAAACCTTGGTGCTGGTGGGTGGAAAGGAAGAGATTCATTATATTCTGTGGAGGTAACTGAGCCTGAGACCTCCAGATGAGAGGCAACTGGAGGGAGGGAGAGCTCCAGTGATTCTATGATTAGTTGGTAAAAAGTTAGGGCTGTAACCCCAGGAGCTGTGACAGAGCTTGCCAGAGCATCTTAGTGGGTTTTTTATTACCGCAGTGCTGAGTGATGGTGCTGGGGCAGCCGTGGTGGGCAACATACCTGAGCTTGCCCACAGAAACTGGGGCTGAGGGAATCTGTGATTTGGTTTTTTTTTTAACTCTTTTCCCCATTGCAAACCCTTAGAGGTAATGGATTTTTTTTTCTACCAACAACATATTTTATTTCCATCTTCTCCTGTCCTTTTCCCTCCAGACCAGAGATGATCACTCCATCCAGCCTGGCTGGATGGTTCAGGCACCGCTGGGGAAGTGGATTACTCTGTGGGGTTCATTCTCTCATCCTGCACCCAGCAGGATGAGAGACATTGTACAGAGCAGGGGAATCACAGGACACTATGAGATGCCTTCTCATCTCTGTGTTTTTGAGGCCAAGCCCCTTGCTTCATCCCCGGCTTGAGTTTTCTACCATAAAAACCCTTTTCAGGGCCCTGGTTGGTGGCAGCTGGGAGGTTTTGGACGACTTCTACAAAGCCTCAAGGGATACGACACTTTTCCTCACCCCTTTCCCAGCAGGGGCTTGGGAGCAGATCGTTGCCATCCCTCTCCTTTCCCTCCTGATGAATGCTCTGCTGTTCCAAGTTAGCATCAGTGGGTCTGTCAGAAAAATTAATTTTTTAATTAAAACCATTTTTTTTTTGGTGGTGCTTTAATGTCTGGGTCTGGAGTAATTATTAGTAGCTCCAGGGAGACTGTGCTTTAGAAAAATTGTTGGTGCTCCTGCAAAGGAATTTATCTGATTAACGTCAGCCTTCACACGTGGCTGTCGGGCGGGGGATGGATGACGGTGGGAGTCCTGCTGCTCTCAAGCAAACTGATTAATCATGGAAAACGAGGCAGGGCTCTGCAGGTGCTGATTTTCCACCTTGGAGTTTAACTGGGAGAGGAGGAGAGGCTGGGAGCAGCAGTGCAGGGCTCCCTTTCCAACCCCTACCTCACACACAGATCTGGGACATAGCGGGAGGGTTGAAGAGGTGCAGAGTGATGTGTTTGTCACTTGTTGGAATGGGGAGGCAGAAAAACACCCAAAGAGTGCATGAGCAAAGTCTTGGGGCATTCTTGTCCGCAGGAATGTGTCCTGTGTGGGAGTGGAGGGGCTGCTGCTGCTGCCCATGGGGCTGGGGGATGCTCAGCAATATCCCTGGCCAGGTCATCCCCCCACTGTGACTGCTCACCCAGGGGATTTAGCCTTGCAAGTAGCCAAATCCTTCCTTCAGCAAAAAGCCCAAAGGTTCCCTGAAGGAAGCGGTTTTTCCCCCATCTCTTCTCACCCAACTTCTTATTACAGGCTTATTTCTGGCCTGAAGCACAAGGGTTTAGATTCCTTGCCAGACTCCTGGCTCCAGAGGTTTTTGCTGCTCTGTTTTAATCCCGGTAGCCCCAGCTGCTCTGTCTCTGGGCTATCCTGGCTGGAGGAGATTAACAGGGGCCTGGGAATGAGCTGAGCATCATCGGTGAGTGGAGGAAGCAGCATGAAGGCACCTGTTTGCCTGAGCATCCCCTCTCTGAAAGACCTTCCTTGGGCTGGGGTCCCCTGGGATGCTCAGGGCATGCATGGATGGATGGATGACAGGCAGGAGGGGCCAAACAGTGCATGGCTCAGGACGACCTTTCCCCAGTTTACCTGATTTCGTCGTAACATTATCGGCTGCTTCTCTAATGGGTTCTGCAGGCTCCAGGCAAATCCTACCCTTTGTGCTCAATTAATAGGCTATACCCTGGAGAGTGGGAGGTAATATAAATATTTTCCATGTAGTAATAGGACTTTTTTTATTCCTTTCTTTTTTTTTTTTCTACAATGCTGTCATTACAATATTGATTTGACATCCAGGTGTCAGGAACAGCTGGATGGCAGAAAAAATGGCAACTTTAATTCGTTTTGCAGGCAGGGGAGGGGGTGCGGGGAAGACTTTCCTCCGGGCTTCCCCCCTCCTCCTTCCCTCTGCAATGCTCCATGTTCTGCCCTGACAGGAACATTTATAAACTGCCACTGTGGGGAGTATTATTAACAGCTCGATTCCTTAAAGATGCAATTAATTATTCACCTGCTTCCAAATCAGTTTAAGCAGCTTCTAAGCTGCAGTGTAAATAAAACCTTCCCAACTCACCTCTCCTCTCCCTCACACGTACTCGCACGCGTATTCCTGGTCTTCATAAAGCTGAGATATTTCAATTGAGCCAAACGAGCAGTTATTGTAAATTACTGCAGCTCCATTGGCTTCCTGGGCTCTCCACTTAGTTGCACCAGCCAGGATTTGAACTCATGCTCTTGGGGATGGCAACCACTGCTATTTTCTCATTTGCCGTATTTTTAGTCTATTTTTGCCTCATTGCTAAATCTTTCCTGTTTTGTTGTGACACCCCCCTCAGCCCAATCTCCCCTTTACCTGTTTGCTCTTTAATAAGTCATCCCCTAAATGATGCCCTGACTGAACATCAGCCACAACACCTTTGTAGAGATTTATTGGTTTGGTCTGGTTTGGGGTTTTTTTCCCCTTTTTTAGAAAGATGCTGATTAGGTTTCAGCTGATGGCTGCTTTCAAAGGAGAAAATAAAGACCAGCTGTGCTCCCAGGGCTCTGCACCAGCCCTAGGAGATGCTGATCTGGGCATCTTGAGGGGACAGGCTGCATCTTTGCTTTCCTGTGCTTTCCCTGGGTTTGTGTCTGGATGGCCAAAGCAGGTTGAAAGACCTTTAGTATCATGGTGTCGGATCCCTTGTGGCCCTGCTGGGCTTCATTTATTGCGGTTAAGTTTCTGGGATGAAATTTAGGTTGGGAAAATGGCAGATCTTTGGGTAGTTTGGTTGATTTAGGTTTGGAAAATGGCAGATATTTGGGGAGAAAGCATTTTAGAAAGAGATTTGGACTCTTTTCTCTAATGGAAAGCTGATCCCTGCAGTGGATTTTAATGAGAAAGGACAAGGCAGAGCTTCTGAAGCACCTCGCTGTAGCCACCCTGGAAAGGCTGAGCACTCAGAGCTGAAGGGCACCCCCACCATGGGTCTGCCTGGCCTGTGGAGGTGAGGACCCTCCTGTCACCCACTTGGTCCCGTACAGCACAGACTCTTGCTCCCAAAATGCCAGGGCTAGAGGAAACACTCGCCACTGCAGCTACTCATCACCTCACCCTGCTAACTCCACTCATCCCACCAGGGACAATCTGCAAACCCTGTGACAAGGGAATGAGCACGAATGCTTGGAGGATGTTCATCTCCATAAATAGACTCAATAAATAAATATATAAATCAAATTAAATTCATAAAAATTCCTTTTCCTGTTTTAGGGTCCATCTCTGGCACAAATACAGTCGCTGCCTTGCAGGCTTCAAACAAGCCAGGCCAAATCTTTGCATAGATTAGTCACTAACAATGGAGTTAATAATGATAATGGTGCAAACGTCCTGTGCCTGCATGAGACACACTTAGAAAAATTTACTAATACCAGGTAATCACTGTGTTTCATACTGTCAAAGTGATCAATCATGTGGAGAGCCCATTCATCAGTCAGCTGCGATGGGCACAGCGGGCAGGGAGGGAATGCAAGCAGCTCACAACACCCCAAAAAGCTGCTGCAGGAGGAAAGCTGGTTGTCCCCCCCAGGATCGGAGAGGGGCTGGGAAACAGGATGCTGGCAGGCTCATTTTGGGAGATCCAAACCCAGATGGGTGCCTGGCAAAGCCTACTCCCGAGGATGCTCCCTTGGATGCTTCTCTCTCTGCGGCCAGGGCTGACAGGGCTGCCTCTGCCGGAGATAGATTGTTTGTTGCTGTTTCTCCATCTGGCTGGAATTACGTCTGTCTTCCACTGTGTTATTTGTTGCCTGGTTGGCACTTGTAACCAATTCTTTCTCCCTGATTTCTACCACCTTCGGCTTCGTGGTGCCAGAGCTGCCCTCAGGACCTCAGTACCCTGCACAGGATCCCAGTAGTGATGGAAATCCTGCCTTGGGGGACTTTCTACTTTGAAAAAGAGGACCTTGCTCTAAAGAGCACCCCTGAAGCCGGCGGTGAGCATGCAGGAAGAGAACAGGCAGCCATCCAGCAGCAGCTCCACTCCAGTGAGTAGCTAGTTATGGAGAGCCTGGACCCATCCGTGGTAAGTCCAGGGCTGGACCCTGTCCAAGAGCTGCCACCCTGCTAACCAGTGGGCAATCAGACTGGGAGCTGGGAAAGGGCTTTGCATGCTGTCAACTCTGAGCTGCTGTGGTTGTCACTCCTGGTCTGCATACATCAGCCTGATGAAGGCATGGGGAAATGGAGGGGACACAGCCCTACCTGTCACTCTGCTGACCTCTCCATCCAGCACTGGCCACTTCTCCACTGCCAGCTCTGCCTGCTTAGACCCACTGGGCTCTATGCTAGATGGGGAAACAGCCGAGGAACCTCCCCCAGCCACACACTGCAAGTGAAAACAGAGCAAACCATCCAACCTATCTCACTGCTCTGACAGGTAAGGGAAACTTGAAAACACACTGCAAGCACTGGTGACGTCCAAAGGGCTTGGCATTCACTGCTCACTTTTAACACTGACATGTTCATGGAGCCCTCAGCTGTATGGCATTTGTATAACTCATGAAGCAGATAATATTGCAGAGCATGGCCTGTTGTCTTGGGCTCAGTGATGTCCTCTCCAGAGGCTGAGCTGAACTTTCCCCAAAGTAGTAAGCGTTCCTCACAGTGCTGTGGCCAGCACCCTTGACTTCCCCAGCATGATACCTGGCTACCTCAACACCTCTGCCAAGGATGCTGCAGATGTTGCCCAAGAGGTAGAAACATCTTTGTCCTCACAGCTCATCCAGGAAGAGATACAGGGCTCATAGCAAGGCAGAGTGAGCCACAGGAGCCCCACATCTGTCTCTCCCCTCACAACCTTTCCTGTCCCATTCTCTTCCTCCTGGTAGCAACCCTTTCTTCCTCCTCCTTTTCCCCACTTCTAGGAGGCTGCTTGATTGCTTAGCTCCCTTCATTAGTGTGATACCTCCTAGAAAACTGGTAAACAGAGGCGTATGAATGAGGAGTTGATTGCAATCAGCAGGGGAGGAGGGGGTGCTGAGAGCATTGGAGAGGCCGATGATGCTTCCCAATCACCCCGTGGCCTGGGGCGGCTGCTGGAGAGGATCCGCTCCCCAGCACGAGCTGTGCAGGGTGGCTGCCCCGCACGGCTCACACTGGGAAATGGAACCTCTCCAGCAACCATCTGAGTGTCTCTCTTCATGTTCGCACTTTCTCCCTTTTCTCTTGGAAGCGTTGGATGCAATCTGGGGAAGCCTGTCCTCGCTGCTGGGGTGGGTGGAATGAGGAGGGGATGGGTGCCAGGACCCTAATGGGACTCTCGCTGGACTGAGGGCAGGGTACAGCAGGGTGAGAGCACCCTAGGGCCCTTGGAAAACAAGAGTTTAATGGGATAAGCATGATGTACAGCACATCCTATTATTTGTCTGGACAGACTGCAATGGTGCTGATCCTTCACCTCTCTGTTCCCCCAGTACTCCTGGAGGTGTCACAGAGGCAGAGGATATGAGGCTGGTACCTGGTCTTTCAGAGAAGGATTTGGCTAATTTCAGCCCTGGTTTGAGGCAGAGGTGATAAGATGCTGGTCCAGGTGGTCCTCCACCCCCCTGCAGCATCACTGGTGGAGCAGGGAGTGTGGGGACCCCTCCCTCAGGAGGTATCCACTGTGTAAGGGGTTCCCAACTCTGTGCAGGGACCTGGAGGGTGAAGTGAGGGTGGGCAGTGGGGGCAGTGATGCCCATCACACAGCCTGATTCTGGCCCTGGGCTGCTGCCAACACGATTACCCAGAAGTGTCTATCATTAAGCATCTATTTAGGCATGCAGAAGTTGCCTAATTTTTCAAGGGTGCTGCAAACCCCCAATGCCCTTGAAGTCAGCAGCTGCTGAAAGCTCTGGATACCTCCAAAAACAGGTCATGGGAGACTTATATCTGATGCCCAGCAGAAATAGGTGGGCAAAGAGCCAGCTTGCGTGTCCCTGTTAGCAAAGCAGGGGTGGTGTCAGGGGGTGTCAGAACCTCCCTGGGTGTTCGGGAGCAATGTCCTGACCACATGCAGCCCTAAATCACTGAGGAAAGCCCAAGAGGGATGGGGAAACCGCTTCGGGCATCACCTTTCCCTCCCTGTTGCCATCAAGGACAGGCCTCTGATCCCCAGCCCCACCACACTGCAAAGCTGGCCTTCGCTCACGGGTGCCAAACTTCTCACAAAGCCCTGCCTAGAAAAGGCAGCCGAAATAGGATCCCAGAGGATTATTCCCCAGCTGTCCTCAGTGGGAAATGCAGCTGCTGAGCAGAGAGGCAGGAATTAGAGGCGGGCACCTGAAGCCCAGGGCTCAGGCTCAGAGAGGCAGCCCTGCAGAAGGAGGCAAAATACTGGCGGTGTTTTTTTGTTACCATGCATCTGTTATTTGACCTTATAAAACTCTGTTTGTGGAGGTGGTTGTTATTTTTTGTTAAATCTTTTAATCTAAAATCCCATTAGGCTCAGCAGCGCGTTCATTTGTGAGCAGAAGCAAAACAGTTTGGTGTTTGCCCATTCTTGTATCTTCCTCACTTCAAACAGATGTATTTAAGTATTTTCTCTTTCCCTCTTGTTTCCCTTTGTGGTTTGGCTTTTTTAAGAGCCTTCAAGGCAGTTCAGCCCAGTTTGCCCCCCTCCCAGCACTGCACACTGCTTCTGGCTTTGCCGCTTTCTGGTCTGTTGAAATCAAATAAAATTCACATGATGTCCTCCAGAGCAGGGACTTCTCTTTGCCTGGCTCTCCTGCCTGGCTGCACCGGTGGGGTCAAACCAGCCCTGCTGTTTCCAGACCACAATGCCTGGACTTAGAATAAACAGCATTGAAAGATACATCCAGGGGGTGGGGTTTTTTTTTGGGGGGAAGTATCTTTTCAAAAGCCCAGGTGTGCGGAGCAAAGCCTGAAGCCCCCCCCAGCTCTGCTGGGCAGCAGCCAGGTTTGTCGACAGCCCAGTCCCCCCACCCAAGGAGGCATCACGGTGGCCCTTTCCAATGTTTTTTTTTTCTCCCTTCCCCTGTCTCTGTCATCTTTATTTCAGGAATTACTTAAATCTGGGCTTTGAATAATTCACTGGGAGCATACAGCAGTTCACCCTAACAGATTCGTCACAACTTCCCTTGACTTCAATAATTCACTTTCCTGCTAGGAGCTGATGTGCTTTCCTTGTATGTGGGTTTGCTGCCAAGCGCGCCCAGCTCCTGGACCAAACCTGGTCATGAGGAGGAGAAAAAGGGGATTTAAGGTCAAACACCTTTGTTTTTAAAAACATTAACTTTCAAGTAGAACAGAGGGTTTGCTGGGCAGCTTGTCCAGCTATGGGAAAGATGTTACCAAAGTGAGCTGGAAATGGTCTTGGCTTGCTGCTGGAGCTGGTCCTCAGGTTCCAGGGCCCCATGAAAGCAGCAGCAAGTGTTGGTCCTGCAGCATCCTTCTTGGAACATGCCATTGGGACTGTAGCACAGGTGGGTCAGTGTCCTCTCCCTAAGAGTATCCTGGACCCCTCCCAGCACTGGGGATGTACCCTAGTCCCACTGCTCCAGCTGGCTGAGATCCATATCCCACCTCAGTCTTCCTAACAAGGTGCTGGGCTTGTGTTTTCTGCCAGCAAATGAAACCAGTGTGGGTTAAATGAGCCAGTGGTGGCCAGTAACGGTTAATAAGAGTGCCACTGGCATTAAGCTGTGGGGATTTGGCAGTCTCTCCATCCAGGCTCTGCTTATCTGAGTAAATTGGGGTTCAGTTTAAAGGAAATACAAAGGCTCCTGTTGCAGTGTATTGACAGGGCTGTGCTGGAGAATGTACACAATGCATGGGGGAGAGGCTAAAATATATAATGTACAAGCTCTGTACAATAATGACAATAATGTTTATGCCATGGATCTCTTTTCCTGCCATCTCAGGAGCGTGGCAGCCAGGCTGGTGAGTGGTGGCCACCAAGGAACTACAGATGTGAATTACCAGCAAGCTCCCTGGAGGACAGCTGGGGCCCTGATCCTGCAAACACTGGGGAACATATCCTTTGCTATGAGGTAGGTGAGGGTGAAGATGCTTGGGTGGGTGCCCAGGTAAGACTGTGGCTTGCGGGAAAGCCTTTGCACTTATGCTAAGTGTAGTGTATTTAATTTCCTCATAGTAACACTTCAGTGTTAGAAGCCACTCCAGAAAAATCAGAGAGGACCCGAAGCAAAATACAGCAGAGTCAATTGAAGTTAACTTCCCTGGGCACAGGGCCAGGCCCCTCTTTAGAGGCTATTTTCCAGAAAGGCAGGGAATTGCCTGCAAAAATGTATTTTTCAGTTGCTTTTGATTCGACTGCCTTAAGCCTACCTGAGTCCAAGAGAGTTGTGTGTGGAAAGACCCCTGTGTTTGCAAGGGGGTGGGGCAGGCTGTGAGGATCCACCCTCATTTACTCCCTCACCTTGGATCTTTTGAAGGAACCTCAAATGTGATATAGGGACCTCCAGGCACTGCAGCATCACTTGAGGAGGACCAAGGGGGCCAGACAGGCAGGAGAAAGGCAGGGTGTCTCTTGCAGCCCACATGGCATGGGGATGGGTTTGTAATTGGGCAAGGCAAAGCTCACCTCCCCTGGCCAGAGCAGCAGAGTGGTCCCCAACACTGAGGGACTCATAAGGCTGGGAAGGGAGTCACTGGGAGAGTCTAGATTTAGGGCCAGTGGGTCTGGGCAGGCTTGTTGCCGGCTGGGGCTGAGCTGAGCTTGCCCCCAGTGTGCNGGGGTGTGATGGAAGGGAAACCACTGCTTTGGCTTCCAACAAAAGATGCCCTAAAACAACTAATTAGCCACCCGACTTGCTCCCCAACCTCCCGTGACGCTCCCGTATTTTTCATGCCTTTTTGGCCACAGTAACGAGCAGAACTGCCGAGGATGTGGCTGGAGGCTGCCCCCGCACCAGACCTGGCAGCGAGCTTGTGTCCAGCACCCCGAGGGGACGCTCTGCCTATCCTCCCTTGTTCA
>VWZY01007650.1:735952-762185 GCA_013399075.1 Chloroceryle aenea | reverse complement strand
CGTGGGGGGGGGGGGGGTTGTCTCGATCCCAGGCATTTCATTTCCAGCTTTTCATTCACCAGATGATCTGCCCAGCTGGGGAAGCTGTCTTCACACATCTTACATCTTGCTCGGCTCCCCTGCCAAATTAGGGCAAATTGCAAAGCTGTTCCTCTGCCCTTCCCCCCCATCCATGGCTCTGCGAGAAACTGAGTCTCCTCTTCTGTTCCTCGACTTGTACAGGAGCAACCCACCACAACAGTGACCGGAGAGCCTCAGGGCTCGCTCTCTTTTAATCTGCTGCACTGCTAACAGAGGAGAGAGAGGGGTTTAATTATCCTCAAGTGTCAGTTCAAGATAAATCTGCTGGGACACGGCTCTTGGCAGGTGTGAAATAACAGGATGTTTTCATGCATGGGAGGCTGAGCTGCAAACAGTTCAGTGGTTTAATTGGCGGCTCCTAGGAAGAGTTCATACCAGGGTACAGAAAATGGGATGGTGTGGGCTCCAGCAGTGATCCTGGTGCTACAGCTGTGGCAAAGGGAAGATGGATGCTGAAGGCTAAGAACTTTCTCTGGTGTGTCAGTCCGGGGTTGGTAGCACAACCTCAAGTTAATGCCATCCTCTGAGGGGCTGATGTTTCTCCAGTGTTGCTTCATTTCTGCTCATCTTTCCAGTCAGTTCCCAAGGGAGTCCTTGTGGGGCCATCAGGAGATGCATCTGGGTTTATGGGGTACCTGGGGAGCCAAGAATGATGGAATTATCACCAGAACATGAGCACTCTGGAACTGTCTTCTAGGGATATAAGGTGGGATGGCCTCAGGGTTTATTGAGCAGCTTCTCCTCCCTTCTCTTGCCAAAATCCCTCAAATGCTTTACAGGAGCTCTCAAGATAAGCATTTGAAGAGTTTAGGTTCTCCGACTCCATGGAGAAAAGTCTCTTCCTTCTCCAAACAGCTGTGGTGTGGGAGCTCAGCACCAAGGAGCTCCCCACCCTGTCCAGGCTGTAGAGCTGGATTGCATGGAGCACCTGTCTACTTGTCTCCTGTCCTGCCTATTCTGTTCTTGTGGGCCCCTGGACCTGGATTAAGATTGGAGAGCAGAAGCTCCTCCATACGGTTCTCCAGCTGTGCTGTTGCACTGTGGCAATATCACTGCTATGAAATGAGGCCTCTCTGTGGCCAGGCCCTGGAACGTGTTGGTCTGGGACACACCGGTGTGAAGAAGGACATCCTATTTATTCAATGGTTCATCCAGATGTGCTGAGCTCTTCTCTCTCCTTGTTCCTTATTAGCCTTCCCCGGGCAGGTGTGGGACAAATGGTTGAAAGAAAACATGCCCCTCATCCCTGCTGGCTCATGGGGAGGATGCAAACATGAAGCACTGGTGCTGCTGCTTTCCTCGATGAGATTGTGGTGTTGTGTTGTTATTCCAGTTACATTCCTTTGTTCCTTCTTTTAGGGTCCAAGATAGTGATTTAGCCGTACTTTGTTTCAGTGCTGAGTGGGACAAGCTGGTCCTCCTGCAGTTCTCACCAGCATGTAAAAGCAGCTGGTGTTAGAGGTCTGGGATTGGTCCTACCTTATCTGCAACAACTATCATCAGTTCTGGTTCCTCTTTCTAATTGCTGGCGTGTGTTGCTGACACTGTAAGGAGATGTTTAGTAACTTGGTGAGTTTTGTAGATAGGGTGTGTTCAGGCAGACCCAGTTATTAGGCGTCATCGCAGGGCCGTCCCCTTTCCATTTGTGCATGGCAAACACTGCTGTTTACTTGCAGCCGTGCTCCAGGCCTGCCAGAGTCACAGCCCTCCTTTGCAGACCTGCTGCTGTGAACTTGCAGGTGGCTGTTTGGGTGCATCCTGGTGCTGACCACTGTGGTCTGCATGGTGCTGGTCCTAATGCAGGGTAGCTGAGTAGCTGGCCAGGAGTGCCTTGGCTGAGGGCAGCTTTGAGAAGAGGCTTTCTTGCCATAGTTAGCTGTGCCCGAGTCTTGGACAAAGGTGCTTTGGAGGTGTGATCGAGGAGCAGAGACTCTTCCTCACTTACCCTTGGAGGTCAAGCTGCTGCAAGATGGGCTGGACCAAGTGAGAGAAGAACCCTAACTCATTTCAACTGCAATAAGCTTGTGATGCCACCTGTGACAGGAGTGTATTTAGATTTGGTGTATATCCCCTGCCTTGACTTTGTGCTTTGGATCAAGGTATAAGAGCTTTTGATGCACACAATAAGGGGGAAAAAAATAAAACCTCAATCCTCAAAATGTTTGCAAATCCAAGAGCTTATCCTCACCCCAGGCAGGCAATGTTAACCAAGGGTAGGATCAGTAAATCACAGAATCAGCTACTTTCATCATTGAATGTGAGGTAGCTGGGGGTGTGGCTGGCACAAAGCAACGTAAGTACACGGAGTCACTGCAGGGGTGATCAGGATCTGGTGTCATGGTTGTTGGTTGTTTTTTTGTTTTGTTTTGGTTTTGGTTTTGGTTTTTCTGTTGTTTTTCTTTAATACCATCGTAGTGAATGGCTTGGGAATCAGCAGGGCTCCCAGCGACACGTAGTCAGGATTGGGGCCTAAATGGGTGTGGTCAAGAGAAAAAAGGGTGCTTGAGGTACCAAGGTCACCCACTGAACCAGTCCCTTGCCAGGGATGGTGGGAGAGTCAGTGACTGGTCCAGGACCAGGTGGACTGAGCTAATGCAAGTCCCTCCCTTTGTCAAAAGGGTCTGATAGCTTCTCAGCACTTCAGTTTTTAGATGAGCTCTCACACTTTTAGCTTGGGGAGGAGATTTAAACAATCCCTGCAAAGCTGAGAACATCCCATATGGATATCAGCCTATCAATGCCAACAATAATAACCGTAAAGGGCCTGGTTGTCCAGCATCCTGTCACTTTAGCAGGTCTCCTACCTCTGCTTGCCGCTAAAGTCCATCTCCAGTGAGGCTGGTCTCTGTTGTTGAGCAGTGGCCATCATGTCTTGGTATTTGGGAGAGCAGTGGGGAGGTGGAGCAAAGCTGTCTGGCAAGGTGGGACGGGATCAGGCTGCCCTGGTGTATCAACATCACTGATGCACAACACCTCAAGGCAGCTTCTGCCACAGCTGATCCTATGTGGGGCATGTGTCAGCAGCAGCAGGGAGATGACAGGCTGACAGCTGGCTTTCAAATCTGTCCTTCTGCCGTGATAAGAGCAAACTCAGAGAGGGCAGAAACAAGGCAAGTAGCATCTCCCTCACCTGCACTTGTGTGGAGCCAGACCAGCATGTGCTATGTGGGCAGCAGCTCACCTCAGGGTGAGCTGCAAGTAGAAGAGGACAGCACAGGTCTCGTGAAAGTCGTCAAGGCTGAGAAACCCAGCGCACAGGGAGCACTGCAAGCATCTGAAGGGTTTTCTTGGCGTGTTTGAATCTAGGATATCGGCCAGAGCGGTGGCAGCTCCCAAGTGCCCCAGTGGTGTTAGAGGCTGTAGTCAGGCCAGTCCATCTGGACTTTCATGGCATTATCTCTTAAATGTCTTTAACTTCAATAGGATGGCCTGACTGAATGGATTGTACTCTGTGATTAGTTAGATGGGTTCACTGTATGGGAAGCAGCTACCATGGAAGAAAGGGGGGAATCTACCAGTGAGAGCCATTAAGCTTCAAATGGCTATTTCTCATTAAACCAGTGTCATGCAGCATTACTCACTGGGCACAGGAAGTCAGTTCCAGTGTCCTGTCCCTTTTCTAGGCGATTAACTTCAGTGTTGCTGCCTGACTCCTCCCCTGAGCCCAGAGTGTTGCACCCCGCTCCCACTGCAGGAGCCACCCACTTGCCCGGTCTTGGGAACCTGCTGGGAGGAGAGTTTGTGCCAGCTGGGGTGTATAGGGGGGTGCTGAGGGGTGCCCCTCTCCTCTGGGAGACAGACCCTGTGAGGGGTGCAGGATGGTGCTGCCCTGCAGTCTTCCTGCACCTTCTGCTGCATGTTTGCTCAGGCTCCTTTGTCTGCTGTTAGCATCCATTTGTATCTTTAAACAGAAGGCGTCCCTCTGAGATTCAGTGGGATGTTTTTTTTCCCCTTTGTGTTTACTGTGGGGATTAATAAGGAACCACAGCGTAAGGGAAATCGGCAGTGGCTCCTTGTTTATGGCTCCATTTAGTAAAGTGCTGCTTGGGCTGGGCTTGGCCTGCCTGGTGCTGGGCCAGGCAGCCGTGGGACAGGTTGCCCTTCCACTGGTGTAATGAGAGCCATTCCTTGCCCGCAGCCAGCTGCCACCCTGGCCTGGGCAGGAGCCGAGGGGCCAGCAAGGCCCGGGCAGGAGCCTGCAGCCCCTGGGGCCCAGGCCTGCCGGGGCTGCAGAGCCCGATCCTGGCCCTCCCAGCCTGTGGCAGGGTGTCTGCTTGGTTCTGTGTGGTCTCTGCAGCTCTGGCTTGCTCAGATGTTTCAGGTCTTTGTGGATTTATAATGTTTTTATGTTTTGGGTGTGCATAAAGCCTTGTGGGTTGCTAAGAGCACCTCGTTTGTGGCTCTAGGCCCACCTGTGCAGCTTTTTCTCCCCAGATTTGCTCTTGGTTCTGGAAGGGCTTGGCAGCTTTGACCATAGCAGGGACAGGTGGCTCCTGTCGTGGTGCTTGGACCCATCTGAGGGATCCATCCAGCATCCATGGTTCCATCTTCAGTTGCAGGGTTCCTCCGGTGCCCATTTGGCATGTGGCGAGACGGGGTGTTCTCTGCTAACAGGCATGTCTGTGGTCTTGTAAAATTTCAAGCTGGTTTGTGGCAGAGAAGCCAAGGCTGTGCCCACTGTGCCCATAAAAATGGCCTCTCTGTTTTGCCCATTTTTGCTTTTCCTCTCCTCAGCATTGGCAGGCTTTGCCTGGGTGGGGCCAGGGACCTCAACCCATGTCCCCGGGGCACACTCAACCTCTGAGCTGCCCATGAGCACCCTTTCTTGAGCTGCCTGCTGCATGTCGGTGGTGCTGGCATGGGTTCTCCATGGGCTGCTGAGGCCCAGGGGCTCCCTGGTGTAGCAAGGAGGCTGGGCTGGAGGAGATCAGTATAAAACTCAAGGGTCAGCATCGCTGCAAGAGTTGTAGTGCCTCTGCACCACAGGCTGATAAATCTTGGGGGCAAAAAGACAAAGGAAAAGAACATAAAAAGGCATGTTCCAGCTCAGCTTAACCCACAAAGGAAACTCACATCATTTAAACAGCAAAGCTTTTAAAAATAGAACTTTTTAGCAGAGAACGCTACTCAGGAGAGTCAATGAGCTCTGTTTCAAGAGTTGGGGAAACAAAACACTCCAAGAGCTGTGAAACAAAACCCCTCATTTTCCAGCTCTCCAAGTATCAGAGGTGGCTTCTTGAACTCTGTGTTTTTCCAGCCTGGCGCTCCTGGCTACTGCTGCTTGCTGGAAACAGGGAATTCACCATCTTGCTGAACAGGAGAATCTGTGACTTGGATCTGTGTTACATCTCACCTTGCTTTCCCACTTGCTGGCAGGGCTGAAGGGGAAGTAGTGAGGCCTGTAGAGCAATCCTGATTTTTTTTTTTTTTTTTTTTTAATTGGCTAAGGAGCCCTCTCATTTGCTTTGCTTCTGACTAATGAGGCGTATCTCACTTTGACAACGTGTCACAAGCAATAAATGTCTTGGGAGCTGCTGGTCTGCAAGGCTGCCCTCGTGCTCCCGCCTGAGCTTGCCCTCTTCCACATCATCCTGTGCTGCTGGTTCTTAGCCCAGCCCCTGAGTGTCCTCACAGAGAAGGAAAGGAGGGTTACTGTGAAAGCAGCTATCCCCATGGACAGTCCTTGAGGCTGGGGATTCAAAGGCTTCCTGTGTTTGCCTGGGCTAGGAATTTGAAAAAAGAAGTCACCAAGGACTGAGATCAACAGTTGTTTAGCAGCCATGATCTTGGCTATGCTTTCACAAAAATCTCTGCTGTGGCTCTGTGCTAGTCCCTAGTTGATCTCACCAGGAGCTCAGGCTGGCTGGTGGTGAAACAGCATGCAAGGGAAGATCCTATGGAAGACTTTTATCCCCCATAAAATATATATTTTTTTATTGCAAGATTTTGCAGGAACATGTCTCCTTTGGTGAGAAGGAGATGTTCTTCAGTAGGAAAATGTAGATGGATCTGTGATTTTAAAGGCATTCTCTATGGGAAGGCAATTCTGGCTTTATCAGAAGCACTCTGGTTGCTCCAGGGCTTGCAGAGACTAAAGCCTCCTTCCTTCCCCATCCTGCTGTGATCAGGCCATGGGGTGCACCAAAAGGGGCCAGAGCAGCTCTGTCCTGGGCTCCTCAGTCTGGAGGGCGATATCCTCGTGTGTAGTAAGAGCGTATGGTATAGTAAGGTGTTGAATGATACTTTATTTGAGGATGTGGACACCTTTGTGCTGTTTGTCACCTCTCACTGGGTGAAACTAACCTTCATTCTCCTGGTGGCATTAAGGGACAGCTCAAGGTTTCCCATCGTTGCTGGGAAGCACCAACTATTAACGCTGCTTCTCTTTGTATTCTTGATGGATTCTCTTTAAGTGTTGCTCTTAGTGGCTCTCCACTGTTAGCTTTTGTTTTCTCCTCAATAGCTTGTCTAATAAACGCCATTATCTTGGGCACAAATCTACTTCATGTCTCAATTCCACTTGGCGAGAGTTGGTAATAACAGCGGAACAGCGGCCTTTGAAAAGGGACTCTGTCACCAGCAGCTGCGGATGCCACGTCTGCTTCCCACACCTGTCCCCAAGGCCGATAAAGACAAGGGGAAGACACGTGGCTAGAAAGCAAAAGGGGCATCTGCCTAATAAGTGGGATGTCTACACCGTGCTAGCAGCAGTCAGTGCAGCAGCTCCCTGGGGTCGGGGCAGGTAGGCCTCTACACCTTGGCAACCAGAGAAGATGGGCTTACGGCCTGGGGTCCTTTGCAATTCCAGTCGATCAGAGGGGAAAAAAGGTGGTGAAGGGTGACAGCTTGTCAGGGAAGGAGATCAGAAGTATTTCTTACAGCTTGAAGGAGTTCTCATCTATGACCAAATAAACTTGTTGCCTCCCAGCGGAAATCTGGTCCTGGAAAGGCTTTAACTGGGGGGTGCTGGGCTGCTTACGGGGTTTTGGCCCAGCCTGTATGTCCTTAAAATATTAAGGTGGCTCTGTATTTCACCACGTTCCCGAGGGTGTTTAAGTCCACTGAGACCTGACCCTGATGCTGGTGCTGCAGAGACTCTTGCCAGTTACCCTCCCTCCTGCATGAGCATACAAATGGTGTTTCAATTAAGGCAAACCCAATTTCAGCAGGACCAGGAGGCAAAGCTCAGCCGCTGCCTTATCAGAGCTTCCCAAGGAGCATTTCCCATGCTGGAGAGGAAGGGGACCATCAGTGGGAGCGTGCTGCCCAGGCTTCTCCTCTGAGCTCTCCGTTGTCTTGTTGCTGGGGTGTCTGCTTGCCTCAGAGATCTGTCCCCTCCCTGAGTTACAAATATTTTATATTCTTGGTACTTACTGCAGCAAATTGGGTTTTTTAGAAGTCATTTTCTTTTTCTATTTTTTCTTCCTTACTCAGTTCTTGCATTTTAAAAGGCACCCGCCATGTGTGCAGCACTCGGGCGTGCTCTCGGCTTCCCCCAAAATCTAATTGCTTTAAAACTGCGGATGGTTGGTGAAAGCAATTTTCTCTACATTATGGAAGACTCTGGCTATTCTCATCCTTAATTCACGTCACTCTTCCTGAGTCCTGCGCTCTCTGTGCTGCTGTGCGCTGCTCAGCACCTAGGCTTATGGCATCTCTGCTTCCCAGGATGACGCTCTCGCATTTTGGAAGAAGCTTGAGTAGGAGCTTGATGAGGGACCTCTCTCTGGGGGGCAATCAGCTTCTCTCACAGCTTCTGCTGAGCAAGGGCGATGCTTGCTGGCACTGAAGCCCTTCCCTTGGCTGCGCTGTAAGCAGGGTGCCTGCTGGTGCTGTGTCCCCCCAGATGGCTGGATACCTGTGCCAGGCAAGTGCTGTAAAACCCATCTCAGTTTTACAGCTCCGCTGCACACGCATTTTAACATGTTTTTTCTTTTTGCAGGACATAATGGGCTTTCAAAAGCATTAATGATAGATAATAAATTGGAATCTGAGAGAAATAATCTTTAGATGTTCTCTGTAGGCCTTGTTGTGCCTTGCCTTCCTCAGCCATGTTGAAGGCTGTGGCAGGAGGAGAATATCAAGGAGAAGTAGTCCTGGATCACTCTTATCTGTTCTGATGCCTCTTGCTCAGTGGATCTTGCTGCCTGCTCGCTGGTTCTGAGAAACCCAAGGGGGGCTGGAGAGGGTGGAAGTGATGAGTCAGTGCTGCACCTTCTTGGAGGGCTTGCAGTCCCAAGTCAAGCAAGGTCAGAGAGTCTGGGGTGCACCAAAGCTTCTGAGGGTCTTTGCCCTGCTTGAGGGTTTTAGTTACATCCTGGCACGGGGCAGCAGTTGGCTGTGTCATGCTTAGGGGTATTGGTTGATAGCTGGCTTTTGGAGGATGCCTCTCATCCTTTCTCTGTGCTTCCTGTGCTGGAGGGAGGATGCTAGTCACCCTTGGGCTGTCCCCACTGAGGCCAGCAGCATCTCTGGAAGAACACAAATATCTTGACTGGGTACCCTCACAGCAGGACAGGGTGCAGGAGCTCTGTCAGCATCAAATCTTATGGTCCCTGGAGTAGAGCCAGTGTGCCAGAAAACCTGCCATTTCTTCTGCCCCTGCTCCTGCAAAACAACCCTGGAGCTGGCATGGACCAGGAGCCCATGGAGAGTCATCCCTCACGGTGGCCTCCAGAGAGAGGCTGTTAAGGCACCATTGCCTGTCTCAGCCCGGACCCTGGGCTGCTCTTGGACACAAACCAGCCTTGTAATCAAAGCCTTTTCTACACGTGTTTGTTTTCTGAGCATCAGTTTAATGTCTGGAAAAATCCTGTTGGAGCAGTGCTTGGTGCACTTCAAAGATGCCTGAGGAGAGAATGGATGCTCTGTAGGGACCCTGGAGAGAAACACATCTGGCCTCCCCAGAGAGCTGCCTGGTCTGAGGGCTGAACCTGCATCTGAAAGCTGAGGTCTAGCGGCTCTGAGCTCTGGAGGTGGTATTGCTGAACATGTTTTCACTTAAAATTTGGGCAGAAATTGTAAGGTTTTGGTGATTCTAGTGCTTAGCTTTTTGTGTGCCCACTGAGGGCAGGTTGTCTCCTCCTTTCTCCTTTAAAATGGAGAGAAACCCAGATAGCTCCAGCTCAAAACCTACTAAACTGAGACCTTCTGCCTTTTCCCAGGAGATTGGCATGGTGAGAGGAATACCAGTGTTTGCTTCCCCCAGCATGGATGCCCATTGCCAGGAGAGCCTTGTGTTGTATATACTGTGTCCTTCTAGCCTCATGCCTTTGGAAATGCCTAGATGAGGAGCTGGGGGTTCAGTCAAGGAGCATTCATGGGTCTGAAATGCTGTGCTTCTCACATGAGCATATCGAGTGGTGCTTGTGCATCCCTTCCTTCAGGGGTTGGGGGCTGCTGGTGGCTTTCAGCTCCCACCAAAGCTGGAGTCAGGGCTGTCTGACTGCTCTGAGGTGCACCACACCTCCCCAGAGCAGAGCTTCTTGCAGCAGTATCCCCCCAGTCGCATAGTTATGTGCTGTCTTAATGGTGTCAAGCTCTGAATGAGCTTGGGCAATTTGCTTTATAAAGTAATGCACTAAATATGTCAACACTCAGTGCATGTTTTTAATATAATATTTCAAATTGTTTTGAAAGAAGCCAAGATCCTTCTTTCCCTCTTCATTAGGAACGTTTTATGTGAAAGAGATGAACAATAGGGAGAGTTTGCCAGAGAGAAAGTGTTCCCAAGTATTTGTTGCTGCTGAGAAATCGGCTGCTTTTTACAAAAAAAAAATAAACCAAACAACCTTCTCAATGCATAACTATTAGGGCAATTAAGCTGCATGTAAGCTGCCAAGGAAAGTTGTAGGATTGGCTTTGCTGGAGATGTTGAAGGCCTGGCTTGACTGTAGCCATTGGCCATGTTTTAGGCACAGCAAGTCCCTGTTCTCCAAAGGGCATGGACTAAATGACCCACCAGACAGGAGTTTCAGAAATATTGTCTGACCTGCTCTGGCACTCCCAGGCTGGGGGTGGGTGGGTTTGTGATTCTTGCACTGTTTCAGCCCAGAAATTATGGCTTTGGCTTTTAAATTGCTGCTTCTCGTCAGGACCAGGGATGGCTTCTGTGCTGGTCTCCAGCTGGGAGACTTGATCTCCTGCCATGGAAAGGGTAAGACCTTCTGCCTGGCTGGTTGCAATGCTCTGTTCTGGCTGGTGCTACTCAAAAGAAAAAAAGCCCCAAAATTCCCACTGCAGTACTTTCATCAGAGAAACTGGGTTCCTGTCCCTTCCTCCAGAGAGTTTCTCTTTCATCACAAGTTGGAGAAAACTTTCAGGGAAATCAGAATTTTCCTCTTCAACAAGGGCAAACCTGAGGAGACGGTGAGAGGGAGCTGTTCCCTGAATATCTCCATCCATCAGGCCTCCCCAGCTGTGGCCCCACAAGTAGGGGTGTGAGATGATTTCCTTATGAAATGGAGGACAGCCAAGGGCCTGGAGCTTTCCCATCGTGGGAAAGCCTGTCTTAAAGCCAGGGAGCCTCAGCCTTCGTAGCCAGGGTGAGTGGCAGCGGGGTGGTGGGCCCCGGAGAGAAGGATTGGAGCAAAGAGAGTGATCTCGCTGCCAGGATCAGTGCAGGAGAAATACTCTGGGCAGGATAGCGTGCAGCTGTTGGCATAACAGCTGGCTGCGCTGGGATGTGGGCAGTGCTGGGATGGGGGCTCTGACCCAGGGCAGGGCAAGAAGGGAACAGACAGTGACGTGGACCTGAGATGGGACCAGGCACGTTGTGTGTATGAACACTGCACGCTGCTGCTGGGGATTAGGAGAGGCCCTTGAGCAGCTCTCTGGGGATGCTGCAACATCCCCTCCTGCACCCAGGGCAGCCAGGATTTGGGATGTCTTCACCTCCCGGTAATCCTGCTGCTCAAATATTCTTCCTGCAGATCTTTTTTTGTTTTGTTACTTTTGGTTTGTTTTTTTTTTTTTTTTTACTGTTCCTAATTGGAGTGTTTAAGCTTATTCTTTTCTCTTCTGTGAAAGAGGCAGTAAATCCTTTATCCTGCCTGGCTATTTCTGTGCGTGTATTTTCTCATTGTGCTCCAGCTTGTCAGCTGTGTCAAAGCCTGGAAACCTTGGCCTCTGTTGGACTTCAGACTTGGATTTCTCTGTATTTAACAACACAGGCTCCATAGGACTAACAGTTCTTCTTTCTCCCCTTAGTGTCTTGTATTTTTTTTTTTTCTTCCTCCAAAAATACCTGGTTAAAAAAAGCCCTGACAAAAGGGAGCAAATGGAGATAATGGTCTGTGGGTTCAGCACTGGCACTGCCTGCCAGCACCAGTAAGGAGTCCAAGCTGGAGTGTCCTCCTGTTCCCAGTGCCTCTGGGGTATCAGGGCTTGTCTGGGGAAGGGGAACGCCTCACATTTTCCACCTTGGGTGAGAGAGCTTTCTGGAGATTAGTTTGGGATTGGGGGTGCCTTTGTGCTTGCTGGAGCATGATTTTAGGGCATGGGGGGATTAGCTGGGGGGAGCTGGGGCCATGTGCCAGCTCTGTCTGTGGTGTCTGCTCCCAGGAGCAATGTGGGGTGTCTGTCTGGGGAGAATCTGATGGAGGGACAGACAGACAGACAGACAACTGCCCCATGGCTGGAGAGAGGAAGACCACCAGGCTGTGGTGCTGGTGGCCACAGGTGGTACTTGGGTGATGGCAGAAACCTCAGGTGGTCAGTGCTCCCTATTTCCCAGTGCCAGCTCCACCAACTTTGCTGGTGCTTCATGAATGTCATGGCAGCTTACGACAGTGGGCAGCAGCGCGGTCGTTCTTGCGAGAACGAGAGGATAAACAGTGGAAATTGTGATTAATTAGCACAGCTAAATAGCAGTGTGCTTGGCCTGGGCTGGTGCTCGGTAAGCTGTCAAGATCAGAGGAGAAGCTAGGGGAGAGACCATGGTGGGAATGTCTTTAGGGGAGTGGGGAAGGGGAGAGGATCCTTTCCCACCACCCCTTTGTAACATCTCTGCGTCAGAATCTGGGATCAGGGAAATCACTGGCCATACACCTCGGAGGTGCTACTGACACACAGCTCTCACCATGCCCAGCAACTTCCTTTCGCTCCCTGGTGCTGCCTTTGCTGAGAGGTTGCTTCCCATGGCCACCATCAGAGTGAGGAGCTGGGTGTGAGACTCCCCTGTGCTCCAGTGCTGCAGTTGTTAATTACTGAGCTCTCGTTAAGAGCAGCGGAGTTGCCTTCCCTCTGGAATAGGATCCTCCTCGTTCATCTTTCCCTGCACGGTGCAGCCATTGAATTCTTTACTCTCCATTTGCAAATTAGTGCAAGGAACACAATCAGCAAACAGATTTGCAGCAAGTGTGTGGTGGGCTTTGAGATTTGGAAGAATCCTTGGCAATCCTAATCCAGCCTCCACCATGAACCTTGTGGATACTTTTCATGACTGAGTTGCTGAGCATAGCTGGCAACTTCGGATAGGATGCCACAACCTCACCTTGGGGATGGCTGCTCAGAAGTACCTCAGTTAACAGCGCTTGGTTCCATTCCTCCTTCTCCTCCTCCTCCTTCTCCTCTTTCACCTCGCCTTCTCGCTGTGCAGCTCAGGAATATCTTCGGATGTGATACACTTGACTGCAGCCATTGCAGGATCACATCATTCCCATTAAAAGGTGGTTGCGGCTAAATACCATTTGCTCAGTGAGGTCTCAAGCGGTGCCCTGCGGAGTAATTGGGAGACACGGCCCCTTTCCTAAGGACAGCAGAGTCTATTTTTCAAGGCGCCATCACTTTATTAGTAATTTGTTAAACACTGACTGCTCAAAACTGTTTGAGACGCAAAAAAAAGAATGTAAGGTCTGCCTTGGGGACCTCTCCACTAAACACATGTATTAAATCAAACCCGTGCTGGAGAGGATAGTGCTGCACGCGAAGGTGAAGCTGGTTAGAGGATGGGTGAAGGTGCTGTCTCCTCCATCAGGAATGGGCCTCGCTTATCTCTCAGCATTGAAGTCAGGAAGAGCACTGGCAGGTCAGCAGGTGAAGGACCTGCTTTCTCTTAGTATTTCTGAGGTGGCACTGGGACCCCTTGACTTGAGAGCAGGGGGAAAGAGGTCCCCTGACCCCATAAGTCCCCAGCTGGGTCCACTGAGCTGGGGGATATTTCCCTGTGTGCATCAGTGCAGGCAATGGGGTTGCTTGCTGAGTCAGACTTACTCTTTCTGTCCCTCCCCACCAGCAATTCTCTGGGAACTGCTCCCAAATAGCACCCTACACCTGGCAGGAGCCCCTCAAGGGGTGCTGGATCTCTTCAAGTATTCACATCTGCTTAGTTTCCAGAGCTATGCAGGTCCTACTTGACCCCTCTTGATGATGGGAAGGGGGGAAACAAGAGCAATACAGTAAAATGTCAATATTTTAAGTTCTTCACCTTCCTGACTTTCAATCCAGACACACTGTGGAGTTGGGTTTGCTTGGAAAGTGCTTGGGCCTGTGCGTTCCCAGCCTGATGTCTCCTGCACCTTCTTACCCACAGCCCCCTGTGCCCAGGAGCCATGAGCTGCCCTCAGCACCCACAGAGCTGTCCCTGGAGCAGCCCCCTGGCCGCAGCCCCCCGGCGCTGTTAGGCTTCCCCAGGAAGGTGCCCACTGCTGGCGAGGAGAACCTGCTGCACCTGCACCCAGCCTTCTGTATCCTACCCAAGGTAAGAACTGCATCTTTTGCTTCTGGGAAAAGCAAGGGGGGTTCAAAGGCGAGTGGAAGCAGGGTTGTTTTGTTGGTCATTGCAGTTTGCTCCTCTCATCCTTAGCTTGCTGAGAGAGCAAGGTGCTGCCTCAGGGGGCAGAACTTTCCTTGTCTTGTAATGAAATGGTGATTTCCAGGGGTAGTTCCTGATGTAACCTGTTGCTCACAGACCATATTGCATCTGTGAATTTTCTCCCGGGCTGCTGTGAGGAGCAAGACTTGGATGGGACTGGTGCCTTGTGACTGCCTCTGCTTCCCAGATGTACTTCCAAGAATAATTGCCTATAATTTACCTCTTAATGATGCTCTGGAGGCTTCCCAAGCACACGCTGCCTTTCCTCCCCCTGTAAATGGTCTTTGGGGTATTTTGGAGGCTTCCTGCAGCAGAGGAGTGGGGGATGCCTGTTGAGGGAGGTGTTTGGGAGAGGGCCGAGCCCCTGTCCCAGTGAAACCCACTCTTTGCACTTTGCAGTAGGTTTTGTTTAAGGTTAAAGAAGTAGAGGTTGGTTTGCAAGGAGTGAGGCGGGGCTGAGGCTGATGAGCTAACTGTCCTCCTGACAGGTATAAAATTATTGTTCCTGGCTGAGGAGTGGAAATCAGGTTTAGAAACAAAAAAAATCCATTTCTGTGATTGTTTTGGGTTTTGAGATTTTGGGACCTGTTGTTTTCAAGCTTCTCCTTGGAAACAGAGGCATCAGCTGTGTGCAGTAATGTATGAGAATTTCCACATGTGTAATCCCTGTGGAGGGGAGCTGGGGTCTGGAAGAAGATGCAGATGACACCAACCTATCTTGGGGTGACAGTGGGCATAAGACCCCTGTTTTGAGATGTCTGTGAGAGGGTCATGGTGGCCCCAGTGTAAAAACATAAGACGGAGCTCGGGTCTGGCTTGTCCTGATTCCCTTTTGAGAGCTTCCTGCCTGCACCTTTGGAGCTGGGATCAGCTGGGATGCTCCAGCTGAGAAGCAGGGCTGGTTCACCCTGCTAAGGCTGACATTCTCAGCCATAAATATCCAGCCTGCTCTAATCCTCCTGGTAGCTCCAGCACTGCTGTTTTCCTAAGAGTTATTTGACTCTTTGTGTTGCGCTTCTCAGACAAATGGCTTTTAAATAAAACCCTCTGCTAACTCGTTAGGCCTCCTGTCCAGGTCACTTCCTGCATGGGTGATTTATAGGGCCTCTTTGAACATTTTATTAACTTTAAATCGCTGGGGCCAGTCAATCGGAGTCTATCCCATTAGCTGTGTGAGTGGCAGCCTGGGGCATCACGCTTTCCAGCAGATTCCCTTCCTTCTGGGGAAGCCACTGTGCTCTGTGAGCAACCACAGGGCGAGAGATGGGAAAGAGCAGGAGGAGGATTCAGATAAGGAGGAATAGATCTGGGATGGATAAGTGAACCACGTGAGGGTTAAGGAGATAATGAGGCTTGTGATCATATCTGGGGAGCTGGCTTATCTCCTGCTGTCAGTACGTGCTTTCTTGGCTGCATCCCTGCAGCGTGTACTGGACTGTGTAGCGATGGGAGAGGAGCATCAGGACTTGGCAAGGAGGTGGCTGCTTCAGACTGATCCCGGCAGGGCATTGCTGCCAGAGCATCCCCGAGTGCCCACCCTGGGTAGGATGTGCCTTCATTAAACCCCTCCTGTAGCAATGCCACAGCCAGAGACTTGAATCTGTTTCCCTACCACCTCAAACCCTCCTGTGCAGCTCCTTCCCTTTTCGAGAAGGGGCAGCTCTGGCCAGGCCCTGCAGTCCGGGTGGTGGGGTGGCTGGGGCTGGGCACAGCCCTGGCTTGTAGGTGGCTGCTGGGCGCCACTGGGGACCAAGCAAGCAGAGACTGCTCCGGCTGGGAAATCCAAACGAGACGGAGATCGGAACTGATGTGAGACTTGCAGCAGCAGCTTTGATTATCTCTTGTTTTGTTGCTGCTCATCACCCGTGCCCTGTCTTTGTTCCACCCGTGCTCAGAGATGTTATTCAGTGGAGTTTTCCAGCTCTTGGTAACAGGAGAGAAAAAAACTGAACTCCTGCACAACCAAAGCTAATGAGCTCTCTCTGGAAATAAAAGCATCCTGAGGACAGCCTTGCTGTACAGAACAGCCCGTTCTCTGTGGCTGCTCTGGCCACTGTCTCTGAGCCATGGCCCAGAACAGGGCTGTGGGGAGCTGAGTGGAGCTGTCACCTCCTGTTCTTCCCCCCAGACATTGCTCACATGAGGCACAGAGAGAGCTGAGCTGTGGTTTGCTCCTCTGGCAGAGTTCTGCTGTGTGGATGGGGCTTTGGGCCATTTGTCCAATACCCTGACTCAGAGCCCGTTGCCTTGTGCACCCTCACAGGACTGGCCAAGAAGGGAATGCATGTCCCCATGGGTTGGGAGCAGCTTTAACTGACTTGGAAAGGGATTTGGGTAATGCCCTGGCTCCCATTACTTGCTGGGCATTTTCTGGGGTGGATGGATGTAAGGAGGTGGGCTCACTGTAGCCTTGTGTGTCTGCAGGGAGAGCAGACCCGCAGTCCCCAAGGGCTGTCAGGGTTGTCAGGCGTGCGGCCAGGAAAGAATTTATCTTGCAGCAAAGCATCTGAAAGCCATCACTTCTGATGTGCCTATGATTTGCTGAAACCCGTGTCTCCTTTGTCATATTTCTGTCTGTCTCTGCCTCAAATCCCAGAGCAAAGACTGAGAACTTACTCGCAGAGAGGAGTGATTTTTTTTCCTCCACCTTTAAATATTTATTCTGAGCTCTCAGGATACACAGGCTGTGATGTGGGGAACCTGCCTGTGTGCTTGGCAACATCTCGTGCACGGCAGAGCTGGGCCTGGCTGCTCTTCCATCTGGGGACCGCGGGCAGACCCTCTCCCTCCTCCTGCTGCTGCCCCAGGCGAGAGCTGGCTCCAGGGGGAGAGACAGGTGTGTTCACCTCTCCTTGTGCATATGCTTGTGTGGGAACAAAACCTGAGAAGGCTCTGGGTTGAGAGCTGTGTTTTTGGGAAGGGGCTGAGACAGAGGTAGAAGCAGCCTGGCCCATCTGGAGACCTCCAGTGCTGGGGGTGGCCCAGCCCAAATGGCAGCCGCTCCTCTGTACCCTGCCTGACTTTCCCTGTCCCTGGCAGCATGTGGGGCTGCCTCCGGAGGTTTTCCCTCTCCTCTTTGCAGCTTGTCCTGCTCTCAAGATCATGCAGGTAACCAGAGTGATGCTGCCAGCCTTGGCTGTGCAGCCTGAGCTGCTGTGCCTGTGCTCAGGTGGGACTTTGGGCCTCCCTCCCTCTCTCTTGTCTTGCTCTACTTTTCCAAGCCTTCCTACTGCCTCAGCTTGGGTGCACGGATTGAATTTGGGAAGAGTATTCCCATGCTGCTGGGATGTATGTGCCTGATGTGACGATGAGGTGCTGGGGAGCAGTGGCTTTGTCCTGGTATGTGCTGGGCACAATGCAGATGTGGTCCTGTGGGGCACCGCAAAAGTGGAGATGGGGTCCCAGCTGGCCATGGCCGCCACCTTCCAAGCATTTCCCTGGAAGGTGTTTCTCCCATGGAGCTGGCTTACCTGTGGTTCTGCCACAAGGGTGTCCAGTCTGAAGGAGATGGGAATTCGTGCCTTCTCTTTTTCTCTCAAGTATGATGGTGGTAAAGTTTCAGGAGAGAAGGTGGGAGCTAGTTTCTCAGCAGCTCTGCAGGGGATGGGGGGATGTCTGCCTTTCCAGGTGAGCACACAGATTGCTATCTCCACCTCCAGCTGCTGTAGCCCAGGTGACCCGCTCAGCAGCTGGCACTCAACAGCAGAGAGGCTTGTCCCCAGTCCCCCCTGGCAGTGCCAGCCACAGGCTCCCTGGGACCTGTAAGCGTGTGGGCACTGGTGCAGAAAATCCTCTGCAGAAGCCTAGGATTGGATGGCAGGTGCAGCTTTTACTGGGAGATGCCTTGAAACCAGCATGTAGCCAAAGGCAAGAGGAGGCCAAGGAGACAATAGCTCGTGTAGCAGGATTTTTGTTTTTAAGGAGAAATAAATCCAAGCCAGCTTGTTTGTAGAGTGATAGCACTGGAAAACGAAACTTCAGTAAGCTGCAAGGTGATGAGTTTGGGACCATGGTGGTTATTTCCTGGGTTGCTTTTCCTGTGCCTGCCTGTCCTCTGCTTCTACTCGCCATGAGCTGGCAGCAGGACCAGCCCTCTTGACTCTCACCGAATCTCAGACCAGAACAGCCTCATTAACAGGGAAAGTTTCCCCAAGATAAATTTGCTGCTGTAAGAAGTGCAATTATATCTTCTTTTCTGCCATTGCAACAGTAGGCATTGAAGTTTGCTGCTGTTACGCTGTGCACCGGCAGAGCTCTTGTGCACAGCAGGGTGCTGCCAGGAAAAAAAGGTTAAATTTATAGCAGGGACTATTTTTGGGGAAAGAATCTCTCGTTGTGGGTTTATTCCTGCTTGGTTGTCTCATTGGGTCAGAGCAGCTGCACCCATGAAGACATCCTCTGCCTGCCCCTTCCTTCCTGCCCACCCTTCCCAGTCCCTGCCTGCCCATGGCTTGGTTGGGGTGGTGACTGAAAGGGGATTTTAAGGAAGGTGGAGGAGATGCGCTGCATGTCACGCTCCTGCTCCTTCCTCTTTGTAGTGTCACCCCTTGCATTACCCAGGGCTGCATCACCCCATGCTCCATGGCTCGGGCGGGATTATTCACTGAGCCACATGTCTGCAGGAACAGTGCCAGAAGTGGCTCCTGGGAATAAAGATAGGTGGCCTGAGACTTGTAGGAAACATTTCCTTAAGGTTCAGGCTTATTCAGTCATTGGTCATTTGACCTAACAAAACCCTGTGGCGCTCTATGAGCCATGGGTAAAGCTCCCAGAGCACATACAGAGGAAGTCTGCAGCCAGATGTTGCAATGATTTATTAGTAAATGGTTGGGATAAGTCATATTTCATAAAATCAGCCAGAAAAAAAAGATTGCTGATTAACTCTTTTTAGCAAACAATGATGAACAGTGTGTCTGTTCAATCCGGACTGACTTTTACAGTGATTCATGGATTTTTTCCACAAGAAAAATCACTTTAGTGGGGCTTGCTGTTGTGCGGGGTGCCCACTTGCCTTCATGAGTAATTCCCCACCCCTCCCCAAAAGCACCAGGGTGTGGAAAATCGATGAACTTCTCTTCGGGAACTGCAGGGGGTCTTGAGAGGGAGGAAGGGTGTGCTTGGCTCTACCACCACAGCCGATGACTGTATCCTTTTGAAGAGCACGGCAGGAGGTGGGGGAGTAGGAATTTCACTGCCAGAAATGCTGAAGGAGGTGAATCGCTGGGAAAAAAGAGCAGAGCCGAGCTGTCTGTGTGCGCATCCTGGGCTTGGCTCAATGGGGTTGGATGGGACCCGCCGATGCTCCCCTTTGCAACGTGCTGCAGCACTCTTCTGGCAAAGCAAACATTCAAGGAGAAGCATGTCTCAGCATCGTGCGTTTCTATTTAATTTGGTTTGTCTTTATTTCCATCACCTTGGCATTATGCTGGAAGCTGGCCAGCCTCCGCAGTCCTGTGTGCATCTGGGATCCATGGGTCCAGGGCAGGAGCGTGCATAGGAGGCGGCGGCAGCGTGCAGCCGGAGGTGTAGTGTATGTGTCTGTGCTATGCTGGCTTTTTCCAGCAGCCAGGGTGGGGTGGGGAAATGCTGCGCGAGGCACTAGTCATAGGTGTGAGCAGTGCCTGTGCCTTGGAGGAGGTGCTGGGGGTGGCCACGGCCCTCGCTGCAGTGCTGGGGGTTGTTTTTCAGTTTGGAGGTTGAAGGAAGGAAAAAAGAAGTAGTAGCTCTGCTGAGACTAAACTTGAAACTTCATTTGGTTTCTCAGTGAGGTTTCTTTGACTGTTCTTGGTGAAAAATGCAAGTATTTGGGCAAAACCTTGAGTTTCCCAGCATGGGAAAGGACAGGTGGTACAGAAGTGGGAGAGGCTTGTGTAGGGATGTCAGTGGGAAGGAGGACGAAGTCAGCCAGGAGGTTGCTTCGGCCCCAGGTCGCAGCAGGCAGGCTGACACATCCCTTGGTGCATTAACACCCCACAGCACCGTGGCTCTGCCCACTGAACACCCACCAGGGTCCTCTATCCCCACAATCCCTCCACAGCATTGCCAGAAGCTACATTCCCAGGCCAGTGGGCCACTGCCGCCACCTCCTCTAAGCTCTCCCTCCACTGCAGTGCCCATCCTGTATTCATTACAATGCCCATGTACTTCTCTAAGCCCAATATACTTTGAATTACTGCTCATCTATTCCTCTTGACATCCTCATGCTCATAACTAGGAAGCCTGCATTACCCGTTTGCACATCTGTCAAACTGCGTGTTCCTCGGCCATTTCCAGAGATACATAAAATTGCCCGTGGTTATGACATTATTGACAACCCGCCCTGGCTCCTTCCCCCTCCCCGAGCCCAAATGGCTGCCTCGCTTTATGAGGATTGATATTTGGGCAGTAAATATTTTAGAGCCTCATCTGATGAGTGTGTCTGTGCGGGTGAATACATTTCTGGCTGAGGACAGATGTTGGAGCTATCTTCATTGGAAATACAGGGCCTGGCTTTTCTCCCTCGTGCCTTTGCAGCATCTCTGTCATCTCTCTCCAGGCCTCTTCAGAACTGCCTGTTCCCAGTGGCAGGAAAGGGAGTCGGAGGGAAAATCTGAGCAGAGGTTGCCAGGAAGGACTGGGGCTGGCTGGGCTGACAGAGCTCTGCAAGGGATGTTGGGTGTCGATGGCCCATCACTGCAGCATCCTGATGCGGGGTTCCCCATAGACTGAATTTCTACAGGCAAGTTGTTTTCCCAAAGCCAGGGAAACCACCAATTCTTGCTGTGCTGGACAAGTAGTTTCAGCCCTTTTGGAAAAAAAAGATGACAAGCATCAGGCCATCTGTGGTTTTTGACTTGGCTGTTCTGAAAAGCCACTTCATCTCCCAAAGTTTCCAAACACACTTTGGTAAATGCCTCTAAAGAGAAAACAACTTGGGAACAACACTGCCTGGGTGACCTGAACAATTTTTTTATCTTGCTGAGGAAAGCAAAGGAGCCCATTTTCAGTTCCTCAAAACAATTTACTCTCTTTTCCTTCAATCAGCAAAACAAAAATGTTCCCTGATTCTGAGGGAAGAGAAAAAGCAGATGCAGCTCCTGCAGAGCAAGGTAGTGCTGGGCTTCCTGCAGTTTGGGGGGTCACAGCTGGGCTTGGGCTAGGTCTCAGAAGTGGGCAGCAGGATTCAGGGAGCTTTTAAAGTACATCTCACTTGTTCTCTCTGAGAGTTACGCCTTTGCTACTGAGTGGAGTTGTCCTTTCAGAGGTCCCTGGCTCTGAAGTGGGGTGCTGCTCGCCAAGTGGCACCCACTACCAGAGGGACTGGGGAGAGGTAACATGGGGATCGCTGGTTTGGCACCCAAATAGTAGCTGTTCCCAGGCTGTGGGTGTCCTTTTCCCCCACTTTCTTTGGCTGCTAACTTGCAAAGAGGACTCGGCACCATTGCTGGTTGTTTAGGTATCAGGGAGTAGGATGGAGCATTTTTGGGTCCTGCTGCTTGGGGTTTGAAGCTGTTGGCATAGGCGAGGGGGTGCCCAAGGGGGTACCTGGACTTCCAAGGATGCCCTGTGGGACAGAGCCTATCAGCCACCTTCTTGGGGGCCACCATGCTGATTAGTGCAGGCTGTTGTGTACCACGGAGTCCACTGTACTTCTTAGATCCAGTTTGCTCATTCAAGGAGAGATCTGTGATGTGGAGTTCATCTGCACAAGTCAGGTTTGCAGAGGTGCCAGGGAGAGGAAAAGGTGTCCAGAGAAGGTGTCCAACACTGCTTGTAAGAGTTTGGTGTCTCCATCTCCAAAAAGCCTCACTGCAGGAGCCACGTGCCTAGGCGAGGAGTTCAGTGGCCTTGTTTACTTGCCAATGAAGGATGCTGCCCTGGCCCTGTCCAGTCTGCTCTTTTATGGCAATATAGTATCTATTTATTTATGATTTCCGTGGGTGGTGTTTTGGATGATCTATTGAGCCAGAGTGAGGTATTTTGAGGCACAGTGAGATATTTTAAAAACATCTCATCACTCTGGAAATATCCATGGTGCGATAGCTGCGTATTAGTCATTCGGAAAGGGAGTGATTTCAATGAAAGAAAAAACATTTCATCTTGTCAGAGCATTTTCACTCACTGTCTGCCAGGCAGCTGCTGTCAGTCTTCAGTCTCTGTGGCTGGTTTTACTGTTCTCAGGCTCTACCTTTTTATTTTATTTTCTAACAAGAAATAAAATAAACTGTCTAATGGATATTGGTAGCTATGAATTCATCAATTGTCAGTGAGGAAGAGCCTTTAAAAAGATGCAATAAACCCTCTTTGCACTGGATTATTCCCAGTGGGATTATTTCTCCCAGGGACTATCTCCTTTTGGAAGGTGAAACTCCTCCTCTAGGTATTGGTCCTTGAACAAAAGCCCTTGCCTCCAACATGATTTATACCCCTGGAAAGAGGGAATAACTCCAGTACTCTCACACACCAGCTGGGTATGCAGAATTACACTCACAGAGAACAGGAGAAGAGATGGTTTTCTCCTAAGAGGGAAAAAAAAAAATCTGTAAGAAAACACAAATGATGGAGCCCCATCCTGCAAGGGAAAACAGCACAAATTCGTTCATCAAATGAAAAGCCGAATGAGCTGAAAAAAAATCCCCACTGTAGTAGGAGAGATTTTCACTTGGAGGGAATCTGCCATAAATCACCTAATATTCAGCTTTGCACTGCCATTTGGGAAAATGTTCATCATATTCTCCTGGTCTCTGCTCTACTTTATGTGTATCTATAGCCGGGGTTTCTATAGCACAGCCCACACGCCCTGGGGAGGAGGCGATTTGGCCGAGATGTTCCCATCTAATTTGATCATTCTCCATAGTCAGGCTAAGAGTAATTGCAGTGTAGTTATGCTGTGAGTACTATGCCCTGTCGCTTTGCGGGACACGATTACCATCGCTTCATGCAACCAGTAGATAACTGCTCAAATAACTCAAAATTATCCCTTTGTGGTTAAATGTTTTGCTTGCTGTCAGTAACGGAGTTTTTCTGGGGTCCAGGATGCTCAAGTGCATCGAAGGGCACCTCCAGGGAAGCCTGGTGGGAATGGTCTTTTGCCCAAGCTGGTCTGGGGAGGGGGGGTGTTCTCTGCTGCCATAACTCCCTCTTGGCCATATCCTTTGAGTCAGGGCTTCCTGGATGGTTTTCCTTTGTGCCAGCTGCCGAAGCCCTGCATACACAGGCCTTTGCTGGGGCTTGCCTGAACCTCCTGGCATGGTGCTGAGCACTGGCTGCCCACCCCACCTCCTGCCGCTGCGGTCAGAGCTACTCCAGCCAGGGGTTTAAAATAGAAGCTATTAAGTAAAGAGCAGGAGAGGGCAGGGGGGAGGCAGCCAGGTCCCTTGGGGAGGATGCTGGCAGTGTCTTAGGGCTTAGCGAGCCCTGGCGTCTTGGAGCCTTCTCCCCAGCTCCCCTGGGATGAAAGGGGCATCACTGGCCATGAAGGCAGGAATCAGGGGGGCCAGGATGGTGTCTGCCCTGGCCCAGGTGCCCAGAAACCCCATCTCTCCCTAAAAGCTGGGCTATGCAGTGGGGACTTGTAAGCTTTACAACTGTTGCCTTTTATTTCTGGCAAAACAAAATGAAAATGGCAAAGCACTGCCATTTCTTTAACCTTTTCCCGTTCACGCCCATGCTTGACCCAAAATATTCTTCCTTTCATTTGCACTTGATGCTCTTAATTCGATTAACACAAGCTGACCTCTTGCATTTCACGGTCAGAGGCAGGACTTGTCATCAGCGTGGTGAATCCTCATCTCTCTCGCCCTCTTGGCGTGGCATCTTCTGCATCCCTTCGCTGGTGGCAAGCGTGTCCTGGTCCTACGCCCCTGAGTCAGCAGTATGCGATTTCGTGCTATTTCAGCTTTAAAGAAAAAAAAAGAAAGTTTCAGTATTTAAAGTATTTAAGCAGATGGGAAGCCACAAACTACAGTCGGTGGAGGGAGCGTGTTTCATGACTAACAAAATATGCCAGGTAGGCCGTTCCACTTGAGATATTTTCAGGAATATAATCACTTTCACACATCTTCATAAATTTGCCAAAGTGTTAGTTTTCCCCCATATGGATCGGGGAGGATGCAGCATGTCATGACTGTTGCACAGCATCTTGAATGCTGTGTCTTTGTAGTGGGTTTAATTTTTTTTTTTTTTATCTTTCTTCCCCTCTGCCCAGGCTGTAATAGAACTAAAAGTTTGACTCCCTCCTTCCTCATAATTAGCATGGGCAGAGGGTCATCCTCCAGCATTTCAGTGGGGGAGCTCCTTGGCATCCATCCAAGACAGTGCAGAGGAGTCAGCAGTTAAATCTCTAATAATTCCCCCAAAAGGCCTGGGGTTGGGCTGGGGTGATGCTGAGGATGTTGTCTCCAGTGGGGTACCAGCAGGTACTGGGGTGATGCTCAAAGGGAGCCCCAGAGGCTGCAGCCTTCCCATTGAACTCCTTTGAATAGATGCTCCAGTGTTGCAATGGGGTAAACAAATGCAAAATATTTTGAAGTCATTCAGTCTCAGCATTGGATTCTTTCTTTTCTTTTTTGGTATCGTGGCAAAATTAAATAAAAGGACCCATTTTCTGTATGTTATTGATCTTTCACTCAAAATCTGGGCCCTTTTCCAGGAAAAATGAGCCCTTTTGTGAACAAAGAGACAGGCACCTTCCCAACAAAAGTCAGCTTTCAAATCCAATGTTCTCTGTGTTTGAAATTTCATGTTTCTGGTAGGAAAATATCAATTTCACTCAAATTTGCAGAGAAGCGATGGCAGGGGGAGGCAGGAGACTGGCCTGAAGGGATTGATGAGCATTTGAAGGCCAGATTGCTGGAGGGATTTAAAAGCAAAGGGAAGAGCAACCTTGTCACTGATCTTTGAACAGCTTGTGTTGTGAAGCTGGAGCCAGGCAGTGGGGCTGGAGATGGCCCCACTCTCCCTGTCCCTGGGGGACCTGGAGCCTTCATCACACACCCTGCACAGAGCAGGAGGGGTCAGCCTGGCTCTCCTAACCAGATCTCGGCCTCAGTGGTTTATATTCTCTTTTTTTCTCAACATGATGGCTGCTGAGGCCAGATACTGAACTGGTGTAAGGTGGTGTTTCTCTCTTGCCTTGTCTGGGCACCCCACTGAGAGCTGCTTGCTAGTATCTTAGACAAGCTGGGCTTCGGCAGCGGTGTTTTACAGGTTAAGTTGTTAAATCTCTCTGTAGCTCGTTTATTTGTCAGTAAAGCACTTGGGAATAGCTTGGGAGGAGACATGTTATTCTTCCTTGGACTGCGGTACCATGTGGATGCTCAGCTGTTGGGCAGGGCTGCCAAGCTGGGTATCCTAAACACGTGTTCATAATGCAGCCCATCAGTGTGACACGTGGAGGTCTGTGTTCACCTTCCAGTCATTGAATCACGTAATTGTTTTGGTTGGAAAAGACCTTTAAGATCATCAATCCAGCACTGCCAGGGCACCACTAAACCATGTCCCTCAGCACCACATCTCCACACCTTTGAAACCCCTTCAGGGATGGCGACTCCACCGATGCCCTGGGCAGCTTGGCCCAGGCCTTGACAACCCTCAAGGGGAAGAAATTGTTCCTCGGGTCCAGCCTAAACCTTCCCTGGCACAACTCAAGGCCGTTTCCTCTTGTCCTGTCACTTGTTCCTTGATAGAAGAGACTGACCCCACCTGGCTCCAACCTCCTGTCAGGGAGTTTGAGAAAGCAAGAAGGTCTCCCCTGAGCTGCCTTTTCTCCAGACTGAACAACCCCAGCTCCCTCCACCACTCCTTGTAAGATTTATTCTCTAGACTCTTCACCAGTCCTGCTGCTGCATCCTTTGATAGCAAGTAAACTGTTTTTCTGCATCTGTTTTCTACCTGTACGGCGGCTGATGCTCTTTCCTTGCTGTAATGCAGAGGGGATGGAGGCAGCGCTGGCTCAAGGCCATCATTCCCAGGACTGTCCATCCAGCACCCTGCTCATTCACTGCCACATTAAAAGTTTGCGGGGCAATTCTGAGTGGAGAAGTTTGTCCCCCTGCACCATAAGCTTGTTCGTGGTGCTTTGATCGTGGCCCTGCACGCGTAAGCTTGCTTATGTTCGGCAAGGCACGGCGGCGCTGACAAGCGGCGCAGGAACTGGGGGCTGTAGGTGGATCGTTTTTAGCAGCGCGCACGCACGCAGGGAGCAGACAGCTTGGGCATGTTCCAAAACACTTCCCACGCCCCCAAGCTGAATTTTAAGAAGCTGGGGCATCTGCACATTGAAAACGCTCTGGGGTGGGGGGTGGGGAGAACGAAGGAAAAAAACTCCCCGAGGCAGGCAGAGCAGCCAGCGCGTGGAAG
>VWZY01007650.1:693451-731304 GCA_013399075.1 Chloroceryle aenea | reverse complement strand
TGTGTGACAGGGATTTGCCGTGAATTGTTTGGGGAAGGGCAGGGAAAGGAGGTTGCCTGTTTGAAGGCAGCGATCCTGGCTGGAGGTGAGAAAGGGGACAGCAGATCCTGTGAGGTGGCAAGGAGGGGGCCCTGGCCAGCCCCGATGTGATTGCTCTGCCAGTTTATAAGATATCAGTATGTGGCAGAGGAGAAGAAACCCCACGCCCAGCTTTGGCTGGTGTGACTGTGCTGCTGGAGAAAGTAGGTCAGGCTGTGCTGCAGAGCCTGGAGCAAAGGCAAAGCCCCCAGTGCAGCTGGGCACCTACCTCTCCCCAAAACTTCCCCCCCCCACCCCCGGCTGCTCTGCTCACAGCTGCGGGCAGCCTGCCCCATGCCAACCTGCCGCTGTGGGGATGACTTGGCACCAGCCCCTCTCCTTGATGTCATGGCCTCTTGCCTGTGGTCCCTCTGTGGTGGCTCTGGGTGAGTGTGGTAGTGTGGGGCTCTGGGCAGGAGGAGCAGAGCTGGAGGGACGGCAGAGATGGAGGGATGACGTTAGGAATGCAACTCCAGCATCTTGAGGTAGCAGTCGCTCCTCCAGCTCCCCAGCATTTTGTGGTCCCCCACACAGGGCCAGCCCCACCGCCTCTGGGACTATTTTCAGAATTGGCAGGGAGGAAAAACAGGATAAAGACAGAGTTTAATGCCTAAAAGTCTGCAGCAATTTTGCTTTGCAGGGCTCTCTAAGGCCCCCTCTGAAGGGAAGGGGGAGTAAGACAAGATGAGTGCCAGGGGTCCAGGGGTCTGGTTCAGATGGGGCTGGAGGATGCCCCAGCTTGGTTTGGGAGGATGCTTCAGTCCATAGTTGCTTCCAGTAAGGTTTCATGGTTGCTGGGGTGAGGGGAAAATTAAGATGTGCTTTCAAGACAGAGGTGTTTTAAGTGCAAATCAGGAGTGTTTTCCCAGTGGAGCCCAGCATGGAACTTTGCTATAGCTGTAGGGACCTGTTGGGAGATAGAAGAAAACTCTGAAATTGCCTTTGCCACATGAGGACACACCTGGGCTCCCACCCCCAGCCCTCTGTGGGCAGGGATGCCGCGGGTGCTACATTGCAGCCATGGGAGCACGGTTGCTGTGGCCAGAGGCATGGGACCACCAGCCCAGGACTGCTAGGGTCAGTGAGGTGACAATCCCACGCTAATGTGGCTCTGGTGGCATTGGTGCAGTGACCCAGAGGGTAGAGGTGGGCAGGGGCACCACGTTCTCCAGCAGGATCTGGAGTAATGCGAGAGGGACGGTGGTGAAGATGCAGCAAACCAAGCAGGGAATAAATTGAGTGTGTATATCACAGGCAGGTCTCGGCTTTATTGATTTTCAATGAAAGACTCTGTCATGAATTTTTCTCTCCCACCGTGTTTGCTACAATGTTGCATCTTGACTCCAAGCATTAACCACTAACTGGAGAGCTCATTTTCTTCTCCCCCAACAAAGGAGATGCTGGGGTGGGAGGCAAGTTCACACATGGTCTTTTTAAGCGTGTGACGGATGCAGTGGCTTTACTAATCCAACACCAGAAGGGAAAGCTGGTATTAGCAGCAGAAAATGTTATGTCCAGCGCTTCAAGTGACTTATCGCTCCAGGGATGCATGGGGGATGCCTCTTGTTTGATAGGCTGCCTTGTGCATCCTTTGCTGCTCCAGGATCTGTCTGGGAATGGTTTCCTGGTTCGTGCCTTCCCCAGGAGGAGTGGGACATCAGCAGGGGGCCTGGGGATGTCGCTGCTCCTGCTGGTTTTCCTTTCCTCTCCATAAAGTGAAGACTCTAAAAGCAAAGGGATGTGGTTCCTATGTCAAAATGTATTTGGAAGCTGCTAAGACTTCTTGTTGCATCCTGCTTTCAAGCTGGTGTTTGGAATTTGGAACAGCTCTTTAATCTTGAAGTCGTTGGTTTTAAACATTAAAGACCATTTGGAAATGAGTATAGCACAAAATGTTTTTAGAGACATTTCTCTCCGTCTTCAGAATCTCTTACAAGTCTTTTCTGCCTCTCTGATGAATGTGTTGAGAATCCAGAGGGAAACATTGAAACCAGCTGAGAGTTTTAAAAATAGATAACCATCAGAGAAAGTTTGAAGGGATTACGATGGCTTTGTCTGGAAAAGAGGTGGTGGAGAGGAGATGTTTTGCCTGGTTTTGGGTAGCACCACGCAGCGAGGTGTGCAGCCACGGCAGCTTGCGGCCTCGTGGGGAGAGGCTGGGAAGTCTTGCAGGGAGTTGGGAATGTCTGTGAAGGGTTAACTGTGGTGCCTGGATTTAGCTGGATGCATTGAAGCTGAAGTGGAGCAGTATGCAAATCTATCCACTTTCATAAACTGCTTAATTAGGCGAATGTTAATGAGACGTTAATTACTGTTGTGCCGGCGAATCCCACAGAACGGAGATTATGTTTCTCTTCAAACATCCAGTCTTAATTATAACTTGCACTTAATTCCACTGTCTTGCCTGGGATGGAGCTGGGTAAGGAGGACGAAGTGCCAGCTCCTGTGGGTGCCCACAGCACCTCCTCCATCCTTGTCCATGCCGCAGCAGTGGCTCTGGGGACTGTGGCTGTGAATCCCTCACTTGCAGCCAGCTCCTTGTGCTCGGGTCCAGCCCAGCAGCAAAAAATCTGGGTGTGTGTTGCTCTTGGGTTAGGGTGGAAAATCCCATCTCACATATAAGAGCTCCTTGGGAAGCCTTTGGGAGGTCTCTGTTGTTGGCCTGCATGCTCCAAGGATGCCACACTGCTGTGCTTTGGAGGTGCTTCCCCCCAGACTGGTCAGACTGGGGTGAAGGAGCCTGTGGGGATGCTCCTGGTCTGTGCCTTCCTCACTTTCTGTTTCTACCTGACTTGGCCTTCCCAGCCAGGCTGAAAATGCTTTCTGCTGATTCCTGGTTGCTGTGTGGATTTTGAATTGGTGGAAGGGTGAGCTGCCAGAGGTCCTGCTTTCACAGTTCCTTTTTCTTCATGGGAATGAGAACAGTGCTCATGGGAATGTTTTTAAAGGATAGCTTCCTCTTGGAGATCAGCAAGAGATCACTGTGGCAATGACCAGACAAACAGCATCCTGTTCCAATTTTAACACCACTTATTTATTTTTTTTATTTTTACACAGCTTCCATTAATGTTGAGGATAATATAATGCTTTCAAATGAGTCATTAGCAAGCCATGAAATCTGCATCCTCAGGGTTTTTTTTGTCTGGTTTTCATCTGTGCGTAGTTGGTGGCTGCTCTGGGCTAAGCGGTGAGGTCTCCTGGGTCTTTGCTCCTTGCCACCAGCTGGCTGGTGTAGGCATCGTAAGGCTGAAACATGAGGTTCAGTCTCCATCAGGGCTTCTTGGGGACCCATGGGAAAGATTTCTTCCAGCAGTAGGGCTCTTTTTACAGAAGGGGTTGTTTGCCTCACCATTGCTGCTGGTGGGAGAGCCCCCGGGCTGCCCGCAGCTCTCCTCCCGGCATCAGCTCCGTGTCCTTCATGTCCCCGGCAAATGGGCTTTTTAATGACGCATGCTACATCTGCTTGTTGCCAGAAGCCTGCAGCCCGAGAGTGGTGGCTGTTGTCATCTTGGGCCCCTCTGTTGGCCGGTGGTGGCTGGGGAAGCTGCTCCAGGGTCAGGGTCGCTTTGGATTTCCATTGCATGCTGCTGCAGCCTCGAGGGTGATGAGAAAGTGTTTTATCCCATGAGCAACCTGTGCTGGGGGTGACGATTCTCCGTGCTGGATGTTTTCAGTTACAGAGGGTGTCAGTTTAGGTTTCGTTTTCCTGTCGTTTCTTTGCTTTCTTCCTTCTGTTCCAACTCTGCTGTTTGATTTCCAGACAGGTTTGATATTTCCTCTCCCAGCAAGCCTTGGGGACTCCTGCGGGTGGCTCACTGCTCCTTTGATGGCAGGCAATGGCCCTTCTGTGACAGACAGGCTGGGCTAGAGGACCAAGCCAAAATCATCTGAACATGATATTTTTAAGCTCCTAAATAGCTTTTCTACCAGAAGAAATGTGTCCAACAACCAGGGATTTTGCCCTTTTTTTTCTTCTCCTCTGCATTCCGCATCTCTCGGCATTGAAGTCCCTGTTAATTAATTAAGAATGAATTAATTCCTTCAGTTCTGTAAAACTGGCAGGATCCGGCCGTGCAACCCTCGCAGAGCTGCCTGCCACTCCCTCCTCCCTTCCATGCAAGACCAGATCTCGAACAAACAGAGCCCTGCTGCAAAATCAACAGCTGCGTGGGAGGCCGAGGCAGCATTTTGCACACGATTTCAGGAAAATACGTTGTGTTTGGGAAACATGAAGGATGGCAAAGCCAACGCCAGGGGGGACCGAGAAAGAGTCCCTTGCCTGCATTGAGACCCCACTGCCAAGATGTTGGTGGCTCATTTGGAGCCCCCAAAATGCCACATGTGCTGGTCGGAGCTGGTGTTCTGTTGCAATCCCCCTGGGTGCCAGCAACCATGTTAGGGACCCAAGGGGAACTGCTCTAGCCAGGCATCAAGGCAGGAGAGGAGAAGCCATCACCTGAACCCAGGATGTTCTGCCGGCAGCCACCTGTCGCTTCTAGCTGCCGAGTCCAACACTTGCTGGTGTTAAAACAAAAGATGGAGAGAGAAGGGTTTGGCTCAGCAGCACATCTAAATTAGCCTTATTGTGCTGGGAGCCGGGTGGCAGGATAAATCCATTTCCACAGCACCATATATCTTTACTGAGTGGGATGTTGGGGGATAAATGAATGTTCTTCATATATCATCATGGCTTGACAGCGATGAGGCAGGCAGAGGTGATACAAAGGTGATTAATGGGAAAGTTTGAGTTAACGAAGTGTAGTTGTCTCTCATTAGGGGTAAATAAGTTCCCTTTACCACCAGCAGTTGGGCTTGTGCAGTCAGGACTGCTCGTGCATTTTTTTGTTGTTTTTTTCTTAAATGTCAGACAATTTGGTTTTTACCTTTGCTCACCAGGCTGATGGCACTATATCACTCGCCCTGTCTGGAACGGCTGTGCTGGATTTGGGTCCAGTAGTAGTGCTGAATGCATGGCAGAGGATGCTGATAGGGGGTGGAGATGCTCCTGGGCACATCAAGGCAGGGACACTGTGCAGAAGGGGATGCTGAGGTGTAGGGGAGAAAAGCCCATCTCTGCTGGGTAAGGGTGGGCTCAGAAGTGGCTCTCCAGCAATCATCCATAGCTGTGAAAGAAGGTCCACAGCAGGAACCTATAATGTTAACAAGTCTTTTAATGAAAAATACATCTGCTGTTCAGCTGCTTCGTGGCCCGAGACACAGGCATGCTTTTTGGTTCAGTGATGGTTGCTGCAGGACCTTTTATCTTACAATAGCTGAAACAAAAATGGAACATAGTTTTAATCATCTCCCTGTTGATGCCTTCCCGTGTTACCCCACTGTTGTACTAACCCCACAAAAACTCTGTTGGCATTTGGGAGAGGCCAAGGGCTGGGTTGGGTGCCCCATCTTACTGGGGAATGACAGCCCGGCCCTGGATGGTCACAGCAACCCTGTCTGAGGCCCTTCTGGGCAGGGCTGCTTTGCAAAGAAAGAGCAAGCCATGGCTGGCTGCCATTTAGTAGCTAAAGCTACTAAAGCTTTTCAAGGAGGGAGGATTTGTTTTCTCTGCCAGATTTGGGGCAGGCTGGGTAGGATCTCCTCAGCCTGGATTTCAAATTGTCTTATGGCAATCATGCCTGGAGGCAGAGGTAAAGGCTGGGTCACGACAGTCTGCTCTTTGCTGGTGCTTTTCATGCTGGGATTTCATAGTGATTCCCAGAGAAGCCAGCTATTGCAGTGCTCATCCTGCTGACGAGGAACAGAATGGGCTGGGGAGGTGGGCTGAGGTCCCATGCAGGGTATTTGCTGCCAGACCCTACTGCTTAGTACTTTTGAGCATCCGCAGAGGTGGAGTACATGTGTTTGGGCAGCATCTGGCCCTGCCAGAACTGCAGGCAGCTGAGAGTGCAGCCCCCTGGAGCTGCCTTGCCGTCCCTGCTGCCCGCTGCCTGCAGCCACCAAGGCACCGTTTATCTAGAGCAATGAGAGACCTTAGAAAAACAACAATAAAGAAAATGTACATGAGAAACAGCTGTGAAGTAATAACAAGATCCCAGGGATGGAGCTGCTTTCATCTGGGAGCTCTTTGCTAACTGTGGGTTGCTCCTGTCCCTCATTAGAGAGGGAGCCGGGCAGCGATGTGCCTGCTCAGATCTTCCTTTCCTTTCAAGATCCCACCGTGGTGTCCTGCAGACTGGTGAGCCTGGACCCTGCCAGCACATCCCTCCAGCTGCCAGCTCCTGAGCTGGTTTGTAATCCCTCTAATCCACCCCACATCCAACCCCAGAGGCAGTGGGAAAGCTACGGGCTATGGAAATCCCACATCTTCTTCCATCCTGCTTTTCAAGGCTGAGCTGCCAGCTTTGCAGCCAGTCACCTCCCAGCCACAGTAGATGTTGGTTTACGTTTGTGCTGGGTCTAGTCCAGACCCCCGGGGAACACCCAAGCAGTACAAGTTCCCCGCTCCTTTCCAGCTGGCTGGAAAATGTCCATGAAAACATGAAAAAAAAATCCTGGGAAAAAAGCAGGTTCAGCCAAGTGAAACCACTTGTGGGACTCGAATGTGTTGAAAACTGGGGAGCTTTCTGATGCTCCCACATGAGTACAGAGGAGTGTAAGGGGCCAGGCTGAGAGAGAGCTGCCCTTGCACAGCCCCAGAGCAGGGTACAACATGAAGGGACCCCACTGGCAGATGCTGGGTAGCAGAGAGGAGGATGGGGAGCTCTGGGCACATGGAGAGCCCAGTGCTGGCCATGGCTTGAGTAGAGATGATGTTTCCAGTTGAAGCCCATGGTGCTCTGTCCTGCTTTGCTGCCTGTCAACAAGGTCGTTACAATGTGGATATTTGCAGATGGCTTGGAAAAGGCTTCAGTGTGGTCCCTGGTTGGACTTTTCCTGTAATGACGTAATTTTGCTACTCTGCAAAGATACTCTTCTGCAAGTGAGGGTTAAGGTGTATTTCTGAGCATTTGCCTCTTGGTCTGTGTCATGAAGGAAGGCACGAAGGAAAGGTGCTGCATCTTATTTTGAGGCTTGGCAGTTGAAATGTCTCGTGTGAGCTCAAGAGAGGAGTGATTTCTGCAGACCTGGAGAGCTACAGACCTCTGCAGGTTGCTGAAGCGAAAAAGTGGGCTTGTGGAGGAGGAATTGTTTCAGACCCAGGCTGCATCGGTGAGGCGGGCTGGGGGTCTTGTGGGCTCATTGTCACCTGGGAGGAGAAGGTGAGCATCCAAGAGCACGCTTGGACACCAGTTTAGCATCCAGCAATGTGCTTTCTGCTGTGCATAAACACATTTACACTGCTGTGCATGAGATCAGGATCTGTCCCAGGGCCTCCAGCAGCTGGGGAGAGGAGGCCAGAAGCAGAGTCTTTAAAGCCAAATGAAGACACACTGGAAAATGATTATCTCTGCAAGCAGCATTCCTATGTGCTGGAAATGGAGGTATTATGAAGTTCTCGCTAAGCCTTTGGAGGTCTCTTGAGCAGGAGTGATCTGCATGCCAGGCAGTGCTATTATTGGAAAGGGTGGCCTTGCTGCCTATCATCTGGCTTTGCTGAGTTAGCTCCAGGGACCGTTGCCAAACAGAAAGCATCTTTTCCTTGGCTGTTGCCAACCCACCTTCTTGGAGTGGGTGATGTCTTGTTTGTTCCTCAGCTCAGCTGGGAAAAGTGAGTGTCCCTGTGGGAGGGTGGGAAGAGGGAGCGTTGTGGAGTGGCATCTCCCAAGGAAGGATGCAGATTTCTGGGCTTGGGCGTTCAGACACCCTTTGCTGTGTGCTGGGCTGGGGCATTGCTGCCTGTTGGGCTTGGCAGCTCATTCCCCACAAGCTCCTGAGGGAATTGCATGACAGAACCCCCGACATCCACTCTTTGTGGGGCATGAGGATGCACTTGCTTGGCCTGAACCCTGGCCCAAAGCAACTGAACTCTCCCCAGTGTGTTGCTGCTGCTGCAAGGCTCAGCCCAGCCTGGCTTTCCTGGCGCTTCCAGGTGCTGGTGTGGCACAGGATGAGATGCAGTTCCCCTCTCAGCTCCTGCTGTTTTCAAGGCGAGGAACACTTGCCGTGTTCCTGATCGGGGTGGGGAGCATCCTTTGGACTTGGTTCTGGATCTGTGCATCCCCGCAGTGATGCGCTCCTCAGGAAATTGCTCCCCACAGCTCCAACAGCAGCCACGCTGCTGCTACCAGCCCTCCTGCTGCCACTCCAGCAGTGGGTTCCCCTCTGTGTTGCTGCTAGTGTAAATCCCCAGGTCCCTTCCATGTCATACATCAAGGGGTTGCTTTGCAATGATTTAAGTTGTTGGGGTTTTTTAAAGAAAGAAGCTGGGAAGCATCCCTTTGGCCCCAAAACCGCTGCCCAAAGGATGGAAACAGGAAGGAGGTGGGGGTGCCGTGCAGGGAGGGATGAGATATCAAGAGGAGATGAGGGATGCCCAGGTGATTGCTGCTGAAGCTAAGAGGGAATCTGCCGATAAACTGTACTGCCTTGGGGGTGCGAAGCTGCCGTGGGCGTGCCTTTGCTCAGCCGAAAGTTCTCAAACCCAAAGTATTTTTTCCAGCCATTTCAGTTTCAGACTTAAGCATCATGCAAGGGGAAAATCCATTTAGTAAGAGGGTTCCCAACCAGCTCTAATAATCATTGGGTTCCCTGGAAGGTCCCATCGCCTTGCTTCAACCCAGTGCCTGGCTGGAGATGGCTGCCCACACATGAGGGTACAAATGACAGGACACAAAGAAACTTCCAAAACTTGCCAGGTTTGTAGGCTGTTCTCAGAATAGGTGCTGGGGCCGAAGCAACTGGCCATTTCTGGTTTGCTCTGAAAAATATATCTTTTCACTCTCCTTGGATTTTTCCCTTTTCTCCCCTTCCATCTTATCTCCCCACATATTTCCTTCTATTCCCTCCCCTTTCTCCTCGTTTTTATGAGCTATTTCCAAATGCCAGGAAGGGCGAGATCTGAGGAGAGGGGGAGTAACTGAAAGAAAAAAAAAGAGTGGTAAAATTATTTCACACATTTACAGGGGGGGAAGAAATGTGGGTGGGGAAAGAGTACAGCTCCAAATCCCACAGGAGAAAACTCAACTTCATTCATTTCCTGATGTAGTTTTCTCAGGTAGGGAGGTTTGGTTACATTTACACAGCCCTATGGCTCCCAGTGATGGTGCTGGGGCTGCCACTGGTTCCCAAGAGGGGACTGGTCCCTTCTGCTTTGCTCCCCTGACCTGGCATGGGTTTGGTGTCAGGGCTTTGGTACTGGGGACCCGGGGCAAGAGGGTGATGCCAAGGCAGGAGAAAAGGAAGGATGAGCAGCTGAAAAGCGGGACTTTGTATTAAGCCCGACTTTTACCCACTTAGGCCCTGGGAAGGGTAGGGGAGATGCTGCAAATATTGTCAGCTTCACAGGAAGCATTTCTTCACACAAGGGCAGTATGTTGGATGATTTCCCATTTTTAATAAATAGGATTAAAACCAACAACAAGAGTGCTTGCTGAGAACTAAGAGTTCAGGTTGTGATAAACTCCTTAGATGGCAAAATCTTCTTATGCTCAATTGTTTTTCCATTTAGCTGCGAAAACTGAAAATAACTATTTTGGCTTGATCCAAACCAATCTTTAAACATGATTTGTTTGGTTCACTGGCCGCACTGACAAGTCTCGTAGCCACTGGAAAAGGGAAGAAAAAAACCCAAATCCAAAAGGCAGCTTTTCTGAGCTGTGCCACTAAAGGTAATGCTGGAAAACTGATGCTCTGGCTTTCCCCCATTGAAGACCTGTTCCTTCATGCCATTGCCTTTGGTGAGCTTGGGAGAAGACCCCCAACGGGAGAAGACTGGGCACCCAGCAGCCTGAGAGCTTGCGGCAAGCTGGCATTTCACACCTCGGGGAGAGTGACATTTTCTTTGCAGCATTTCCACATTCGAAAGCTGGCATTTCACCCCAAGAGGAAGCTGGTATTTATGAGGCAGGGCACTGGCATTTCATTCATTGTTACCATCCAGTGATTCAGACAAGGTCTCTTAGCCAGAAAGGTCAGCTGGGTCTCTGCTGTTCTTTGCTGCTTTTCTTTCTCTTTTTTTTTTTCCCCTAAGGGGAAGAGGGAAAAGTGAAGCCAGGCCATGCACCAGAACTGCTGACTGCCATTTTTCTTGCCTTAAAATTGAAGGTGTGCTGTGCTACAGAAAAGCAAAGACTCTTCCAAAGTCTGTCTTGCAAGAGTGTCTTTTGTCAGGTCCTTATTTTATTTTGCTTTGATTTCCAAAGATGCAACCAAGAGCCTGGTGCCAGGGCAATGTGTGTGGCACCAGTGTCTGCCCCAGTGTTGTGCCAGTGCTCACCATTGCTCTAGTAATCCTGCATCATCCTCTTTCTTGGCCTGAAGAGCTGAGCTGAAGCCCATATGCATATGTTTTGGGGAGCCCAAAACTTCTGGCCAGACAGCAGATTTTGTCCCCAGAGTTGCCCTGGGCCAGGTTTATTGCCCCTTCCTGGCTGGGTGAGAGATGAAGAGCAGGAAGGGAACAGGAAGTGCAGGTCCCCACTGTCACTATGGGGCTCCTGTTGGACTGGGGCAATATAGACACTGCCAGAGCCCAGGGAATGTAAATAAAATCAATAAGAAGCTGTTAAATTGTGCCTGAACCTCGCAAGGAATAGCGTGGGGAGTGCTGGCTGCAGAGATGTATCTGCTGCCACTCCACAGGCTGTGGCACATTCATTAAGTATCTTTAAGATGGATACACCCCCCAGTTCACCTCCTGCGAAAGCCTGGGAATTTATTTCCTCCTGAACTGTGCCATCAATCACTGGTGACAGCACCGCCTCGGCACTGTGCGGTTCAGCCGCCGAGCAGCCAGAGAGGCGCAGGGACCCCCATTCCCCTGCCCTCACCGCTGCTGCTGGGACCAAAGCTGGTTTGCACCGCAAACACCATTGTGCCCCTTTTTGCACAGCTCAGGACCCCGCATCGCTTTGCCATCCATTGCTGTGTCCATCCATCTCTAATCCCCGCAGGCTGCTGGCATGGAGAGGAGTCGATGGTTGTTCCTCTTCTCTCCTTTCTGTACAGCAGTTTATGGTCCAGGCACCCTGGCTCCTGGCCCTGAGTTTGGCCCTTGCTGGGTGGCTTCTGGGGGCTCCCAGGACCTCACACTGCCCATGAACATGTGAGCGCCCTAAGTCTTTTCAGAAAAATTTTGCTGTGCCCAACTTGATGACTGTAGCTTTTATCGGAGCAGTCAGAGTGGGATGAATCCAGCAACCCAGGGCAATACAGGAGAGGTCGATCGGAGTCAGGGCTGCTTTTCTTTCCCTCCTTTACCTGTCGTGTCAGTGATGCTTTGGACTGGAAAGATGTAACAGGTCCACTTAGCAGGAGTGGACAGACCAACAAGAGGGGGCTGAGTGACCCTCCAGCCCCACACCTACCACCCTCTGCCTGTCCATCCCAGACCCTTTCACTCGCCAGTACCTTCAGCTGTCAGCAGAGTCACACATTACTTCAATTTATGCAGAGACTTGGGGTTTACTTCTTCCTGTAATTTCTTCTGATGCTTTTAATTTTTTCTTCCATATCAGCTGGGAACCTACAGATTATCCCGTAAGAGCAGAATAAAGAGTTGTCAACCTTTCTTACATGCTCCTTGAGATGAAAATAACTTCCTGAACCCCTTACAATGCTTTATTTTCTGCCGCTTCTGCTACTCTGAGTACAATTTGACTGACTAAAGGATCTTGAAGCTAAGGGAAAAAAAAAAAAAAAGATGAAGTAGAATAATAATAATAGTAATAATGATAATAATAATAATGGTAAAAACTGCTCTCGAGAGGCTGATAAGGGCCTGGAGACTCACACCCCAGCACCGCCTGCCAGGGCAGGTGTGAGCCCAGCTTTTGTTCCCCAGCTCCCTAAGCCTGTGCTGGGAGTGGGGACAGCTGGTCTCTGCAAAAATGGGACGTTTTTCAAGAGAAGAAAGGTATTGTGTCCCCTGTGATATGGAAATGAGCAGGGAGGTGAGGGCAGGGAGAGAGGATTTCTGATGGTAATGAGGCTTTACACTGGCTTTCTTGCCTTGCCTCCATCCTCCCTTTCAAATGTAGGATGGGGTTNCATTCAACGGTAGGATGGGGTGTCAAGGGCTGTTGTATTATTTTCTGTGTATTGTTTGTCATGTTTTTTTTAACCCTGCCTGTTGTGGTTTTTAAAGATAAAACATGGGAGCTGCAATGAGGAGGAATTTGTGGAGGGCTGGGAGATGTTGCAGGGATCATGGTTACTTAGCTGGGAATGATGCTACAGATGCTGTGGGCTTTTGTAGGTGGGTTAGATGGTGTTGGGAATGTTTTTCCTCTCCCATCCCACTAGCCTTGGCACTGCTGGAGATGGACATGACCTGCTGAGCTTGAGAAGAAGGTTGGTGTCATAGCAGAGACCGTGTGGGCTGTGCCATCCCCAAGCACCCTGTCCCAGCAATACCATCTTCCTCTGCAATGCTGGTGGCAACCAGCCCCTCCACTAGTGTCACCATACTCTTCTGGGGACACTTGTATCTCTTGGATGTTGCTTGTGAGTATCCTCAGGGCACCTCTTTTGGAGGAACAGCCTCTCTTTCCCTTGAGATAGCTGAAGATAGAGTATTTATCTTCCTCCTGACTGAGCAGTTGCAATGGTACTTGTGACTATCCGACAATTATGTCTTATTTTTAGTCTGAGCTTGTCTAGATTCAGCCTCCAGCCACTCACTCTAGTCCAACGTTTATCTGCTGCCTTGAGGAATGCTCTGCTAATCCAAATCCCTTCCTCATGTAGGAAGCTGCAATGGTTGGTGGAAAGGGCTGAACAGAAATTTGCAGTTTCTGGTGGAAACAGTTTCTTCTGCAAACAGTTTCTGGTGGAATACTGACGTTTGGGCTGAGCTTTATTTGTCGTGTAAAATCTGTGCTCTCTGCTGAAGACGTGAAATTTCTCCTCGGCAAAGCCAGTGCTGCAAGCCAGGCTTAGCTCCTGGGGCAGCAAGGTGGGGAGGGGATGACTGAGTCTCACTAGAGGAACCCCGAGGGGGCATCGCATGAGCAAGAGCCGCTTCTCAGGCCATTGCAGGGTTGCTGTTGCCTCTGTGTGGTGGATGGCTGACAAATTCCTCTGTGGTTGGCAGTTCAGTGAGGTCGGCCAGGGATGAGGGGCAAGGGCTTGTCCTCTACTTGACTGTCAGCGGTTTTCATCCGCTGTTGATCCAAGGAACTTTACTGAGCCTCCCAGGGCAGCACCTGTGGGCAAAGTAGCTCCTGCCCCTCCTGCCCTGCCTGCCTTGCAGCAAAGGACCGCTGAAATCTGGCTGATATCAGAAAGCGCTGATTCAAAACCCAGCTGCTGCTCTGACGGGCGGCTGTGGGTCAGGAGGGCTCACAGGTCAAAACTGCTATTCAGGCAGGAGCTGTAAGCAAAGATTCCTCATGGTGAGCTGGTGTTTATTCTGGAGCTCCCTTTTTAGCTGACGCCCTTGAGCCATGCTGGTGGTTGCTCCCTGCCTGCCCAGCAGACATTGCTGCTCAGCTGCTTGATTTTATCCCTCCGAATTTTACAAGAAGTGACAGTAAATCTATCCTGTATGCACAGGACCGTGTGGGGTGTTTAAACAATCATTCGCACCCAGATGTGTTGATGGCTTTGGGGTATCTCCTGACAATGTGCGTTGCTGCTGGATATATTGCGCCATAAAAGTTAACGTTCAGAGTCTGACATTCAAGCTGCAAGAGCAAGCGAGTGTCTGGTGATGAGCTCTGCTGTGTGGGGCAGCCCCAGTGCCTGGGGGTGGCAGGAGGGTGCTGAGGGGTGCTGGGCTTATCTCCATCAGACCACCCCACAGACATTGCCGTTTAAGGGCTCCCAGCACAGCTGAGGGCACCTATACAGCTTGTCTCCATGTCCAAAAAACCCATTACTGTGGGCGGAGGGAGAGGGGCTGTGGCAGAGGAAGTTAAGGTCGGGGAGCAGAGGATTTGTGGGGACTTAATGGGCGGTGAGTTGGCATTATGCCCTGGTATGCTCTCGTTTCCCTGTCTCACCCACAGCCCAGCACATGGAGGGAGCATCTTCCTGAGCATCCCCACCTGCCACTGCCAATGTCAAGGGTTCATGGAGAGGGGAATGGAGCCAGAGCTGTGGGCTGCCCCAGCACAGCAAGGCCACGAGGCCCCTGAGCGCAAAGTGATGGCATTTGAGGCCCTGGGACCTCTGGCACATGGCGGATAACAAAAGGGACAAAGCAGAGAAGGAGGTTACTTCACTGCTGTCCCGCTGGTGATACGGAGGGAGATGCTTCATTTTAAATCAAACCCAGCTCAAAGCAGAGATGGCTCCTCTGTTGCTTGGGGATATATAAGGCTGTGTCTTAGCTCATAACATAAGGGCAGCTTTTACTACTTAGGGCCATCTCCTTGCTCTGCTTCACTCATCTGTGCTTGCAGAACAACCCCATATCTTCTCTGCTTTGTATTACATCAACTCGAAGGAGCTGGAGCTCACTTGCTGTGGCTTCCCCTCTGGGCAGGAGCAGTGGCCAGGCTAATGCAGTGCCCACTCTGAGCAGGGAAAGGATGCTGGTTCTGTAGAGCATTATTTTTGAGGCATCCTTGGGCTCGAGGATGGCAAAGCAGTGGCTTGCTACCCTGCTTCTAGGCACTGGGACAGGGTGTCCACCTTGACAGTTCAGCCTGCACCTCCAGGGCAAATCTGAGCCAGGGTACAGCAGGACTGGGGGCTGGAAGCATGGTCTGGCCCCGCAGACATGCTGGCATTGCAGCTTTCATCTCCTTGGGGCAGATAGAGGCCATCGCCTTGGACAAAGCAGGAATTTTCCAGTGCTGTTATTAGCTCTTCAGTTCAGAGATAGCAGCTCTTCTTCTAGTGCTTAGAGAGCACTCTCAGCAGCTGCACCATGACCACTGGGTCCCCAGCACGTTGCACCAGGGAGGGCTCAGTGCTCCATGAAGATGACAGCGGTGCCTGGCCTGGCATAGGGTCAGGAGCATCCTGGACAGCAGCACACCGGGTTTGGGAGCTGCTGGCAAGGGGTGAGTCCTGGGCATGTGGCTGCAGGTGATTTGGCCCCAGCAGCTTCAGTCACCCTTCTATATGTCCCCACCAGACAGAGCTGAGAGCTACCTGGCAGAGGTCCCCAGCAGCAGGGGGGTGTGGTGGGATAGTCACCTGCAGGCCAGATCTTGCTCAGTCCAGGGGCTTCTTCCCTGCTGATATTTCCTTGCATGGGCCTGGATGGATGAAATGAACCTCACAGCCCAAAATCCTTTAAGCTCCAATATACTTACCAGTATTAGCCAGACTACAGGAGTCATATACACAGTAATTGCAGTCAGTGGAGGACATGCTCAGAATTTCATGCTGGAAGGAAAAGTATTCATTTTCTCTTGTCTCCCACTCATCTACACAGGGGTACACGGAAGTCATGATAAGGATGCGTTAAACATGCAAAGAAATGTCATAGCTGAAATACAACGAGCTCTCCTGGTAATTAACCTGGGCAGCCTTGCAGGAGCTGCTCGGGGTGAAATCTGCTGAATGCAGAGTCTAGCACTGAGGCAGATGTTCAGTTTTAATTTATTTATGTTCTCTGGAGGAGCAGGGCAATGCCGGGCACCAAATCCTAAGCAGAGACTGACTACTCAATGTCCCTTGGCTTCATGAACCCCAGGGTCTAGCGTGTCTCCACTTCCAAGAAGTCACTGTGGTCCTCTGTGTGCAGAATAGGTGCTGCCCCTGGGGACCTGCCATGGCCCTGAGCAAAAAGCCTGTTGTTGGTTGTGGCTGATTTAAATTATCCCTGCCGAGGACCTGGTGATGTGAGGAGAAGGTCCCTCATCTTTACAGCAGGATATTTGCATGCCTGATGCCCAGCACTGCTTCTCTTCACAGAGCTGATAACCGATGGCAGAGAAGACTTTATTGTCTGAGGAATACTTACAGAAATGAGCACAATGGCTTAAGAGGGACCACCTGGAGAAATCTCCAAAGCAAGCACCATAAAATTCCCTTTCCTTGGATTTATGGGGAGATTTTTCACAGATATTTATGGTTTCCCAGGTGTGTTGTGACTCCTTAGCACAGATTTGCATGATGTGCTCCAGGAGCTGGTGAGGTACTGGGAGAAGGGAGCAGTGATGGGGCAGCCCTGGGTTTATACTGGGATGGGAGCGGCAAATGGCTCCTTAATCTCTGGGCAAATTCCCACTGTGTGCAGCAACCTGCTGCCCTACCAGTGCCAGCTGAGCACCTGGAGAGGCTGGCAAGCAGGGCTGGATGAATTTAGGTGGCCTTGATTAATTTAGATGGTGCTGATGTCAGAGCATGCTAGATGGGAGGCATGTGGGGAGGGAAGTTTAATTTTCTTGCTTTTAGAGTTCAGCACCATTAGGCTGCTTAGTGGGAGCCTGTTGGGTATTTGGACGCCCTGGCCAACACCATAGGCAGCACATGCACTGGATGCTGAAGGCACAGCTGCAAGGGTCCATATCCAAACAATTCTGGTAATGGCCGGGACATTAACTGGTGCTAATTAAGTAGGATGTATAGGCATCTTGTCTGAGACTCCGTTAAACTCTAGTGCATGGCAAGACTGTGGCATGGGGTGGCTGGGGTTTGTGGAGCAGTAACCTGTTAAACCCTGCATCTATCACTCTCGTCCTCTCCAGGTTCCTTGCCTCGCTAGCAGATCCTTGCAAGATTTCAGCTCTGGTAAGTGCAACGTCATTTTCTTCTTGCTGATAGCATGCCAGGGCTAAAGTGTTGCCTGGTGCTGGAGGAGCAGCAGGGCTGGGCACCATCACTGCTCCCCAGGCAGCTGTAGGAGCTTGAGGAGACAGCTCCTGGCATGCTTCACCCCAGCACAAACAGCACAATTATTTCTCAGTCATGAAAATTGTCTGAGATACGTTTATTGCCGCCGTCTGTAATCCATGAAGGGAAACTGTATAAGCATCTTTGATACTTCCTGGGTAAACTTTGATGGATGGGAACTGAAAACTTCAACTGAATAATTGGTGGGATGATTGCAGTAAAAGCTGGGAGGGCTCTGCCACCACCACTGCAGGAGCTCTGCAGTGGGACTTTGAGGGACCTTTGGAAACATAAGAAGGTGAAGTGATGGGTAGGAGGAGAGCAAAACCTCCCAAGGGACCTTTGCAGAGGAGCCAGGCTTAGAGGAGCATTTTAGGACCTAGAAGAAACATGTTAAGTCAGAGGTTGCAGTCCTGGCTGTGAGCTAGCATCATCACCTGTAACCTTTCCAGCGATGGGCTCCTCTCAGGCCACTCAGCCTGCCACCAGCCTCCCTGCTTGCTTTCTCTGGGGGACCCAGAACATAGCGGCATAAAATTTTCCCTTTCTCAGGCTCACATACCAGTGCCACTCTGTGTCTGACATTTTCACACTTGCAAAGTCCCTGCAGTTTTCCAACCATACACTTAACCCAGCGGAAAAGGTCCTGCTTCCTTGCTAGGAGAAATTATCAGGACTGTCTTGCAAGCAGTAGGGCTTCTGTGTATTGCGTCATCTTCGCCTTTGCCCTCTTGACATGTTTTCTTTATAAAAATACATATTTATCAAAAAAGCAGCTTCTCTGTTTGACGCTACCTGTTGGGTTGATAATTGAGTCACACTGAAGGCATTGACACTGGTCGTCTGTTCAAGGATTTGTCGCTATAGTCCCAGCTCATGTGACTCTGTTGAACTTAAGGTGTTTTCTTTATCTGAGAATAGTCTGCTAGTTGGGGCTTAAAAATGTCAAAGTCAGGGGGGTTGTGGTGGTCTCAAGTGCTTGCTCTGGGACAGAGATGCTCCAGATGCTGCCTCCCCCAGCATCGCTCAACCCCAGGAGCCCTTCCTGCCCAGCCAGGATGGGTGGGGTGGTGGGAGATGTGGGCAGCTGTGTGCTGCTGTCTCAGGTCGTGTCTGCTCTGGGAGCTATTCCCTTGGAGGACACGTGCAGCCCACAGCCAGGTAACGTTCTGAATGGGATGTCTTCTGGCGAGAGGCGTTGCCAGACAGAAGAACCCAGAGAGCCAGGCAGGGTTGGTGCCGATGCTGCTGGATGCGATATGACGGTGGGAGTTCAGAGAAGGGCTGTCTCAGCCACTGCTGAAATATTTGCAGGATGCTCTGCACTGGTACATCGACCCTTGGGAGAGTGGCACCATGTTGTGCAAGAATCATTGCCGTGTTGGGCACTGCTCCAGTGCGTGGAGAAACTCCAGTCAATGGGTGGATGAACCAACCAGCTGATTTTTCCATCTCACGGCCCTGTTATATCAGGAAGCAAACAGACAGCTCTGCCTTCAACAGCAATTCCTGCAGGAGCAGCTCTGGCTGTGCTTCTGCCAGCAGTGAAGAGCAAGCATCTGGTTGCAGAGTGGGAACAGGCAAGATGGGACCTGCTGGTCCCCAGAAAACAGGAGAAGGTGAATAATGGTCTGGAGGAGGGGCAATGGATGGAGAAGTGATGATGGTGGTAGAATTGCCCCTCAAGAAGCACTGTAACTGGCTCATGGCTTCTTTTCCCTTATCCCCTTACACCCTCTCATTGCACATGTCTCCCCAGACACAGCCATGTGTGTTAGCAGAGATAAAAGCTCTCTTCCTACGCAGGGCTCTTCTCCCCCAGTGTGCTTAATCAGGAGCCAGCGTGGCAAACAGTCTTCCTAGGAGATGCCCCGGGCTCAGCTCCTCGCTCTTTCCCTCCCTCCTGCCTTTTGACTCCACTCCTGCTTTGCCCCACGCCCCGGGGCTCCCCGAACGCCCCTGCAGCCCACGCAGATGTCACGTGCCTCTGATAAATGAGCTCCTTCTGCACCCTAAATTAATCACATTGTCATGCTGGCAGAGGATGAGGCAGCTGCGCCAAAATGCCTGAAACTCTGGCTAATTTATCACGGGGGCCAGATGCGGAGCAGCTCCACAGATCCTGCCACATGGGGATGTGCTCCGGAGAGGCGGCCGCTACCAGGGAGCTGCAAGGGCAGGGAATGAATGACTCAAGAGAAGATCTTCTTCTACTTTCTGGAGCCCAGCCGTTGATTTTCAACAAGGAGACGCTGGCAGGTGTTTGCTTGAGCCCAGAAGGGCTGATGCTGCTGGTGACAGCCTGGCTCCTTGGAGCCACTTCGGTCCTGGGAGCTAACGTGTCCTTTTGCACTGGAGGATGCTCAGGAACCTGGAGCAGGAGACAAATGAGAAAAATGGATGTGAAGAAATTACTCCAGAACTTACAAAACCATGGTGTTCCTGGATGGTGGAAGCAGGAGGTGCCCAACCAGGCTGATGTATCCTGTTTGCTTAATTACTACATCATCAGAAACTAAGTTTTCACTGGCTGCATGCCCACAACAGGAGGACCAGCTTCAGGGCCAAAGGTGCTTGACTGTGCCAGCTTCTGGTACCAGACGTTTGGGATGGCAGCTGGTTGTGGTGTTTGCTCCTGATATGGCACAGAGGACTCATGTTTATTGAGGATCCACATCATCTTGCTTGCTGCTTTCCATTTCAGCACAGGATTGGCTGGACAGACCCTCTATCCCTGGGTCCATCCCTACAACAGACATGGGTTCCTCCAATATATTTACTCTCACTTGTCTTGTGGCAATTAATTACTGATTCCAGAACAGACTCAGCTCTGGAGTGCTCATTAACTAATTGGATGCCTTCCAGCAAGTCCCAGCAGTCCCTCCACGACGTGAAAGTCACGCGTTCCTTGTCTGCTCCCTGATTGCTTTGTCCCCCCGCAGTCGATGGGAGCACCGTGGAGGAGGTCTGCTGGGGCTGCTCTCCTGGAGCTGGCAGGGGACTGCTGACAACAATGTGGATCTTGCTTCAGGATGCAAAATAACGGGCAGGAAAGCAAAGCACCATGTAGATGCCCTGTACGATGACTGATGGTGTGCTTCAGTGGCGTCCGAGCTGGTGGAAGAGGCTGGAAACCTGCTGTGCCCACTGGTCTCTCAGGGTTTCACAACAACTCTCTTTGCAGATGTTGTCAGATGGGGGCTTTTTTCTCCTGTGGCCCAGCAAAAATGTATGGAAACTGTTGTGCTTTGTGATCTGAGGCTCTGCACTGCCCATATTTTGCTGTCATGTGGAGAAGTGATCCCATGTTTTTAGAGAATAGAGGCTTTTATCAATAAAAATTGAGCTGCTGCTGCTCCCAGCAGCTCGCCCAGACAAAACAGTGAATTGCTTTTTGTTAAAACTTTAAATCTTAATTCCTAAGGGCATGGGCTCCCTTAGACCACAGTCTGCTGGCTTTCAGATGAACACAGTGTGTTGGGGAGGGGGAAAGGGTGCTCTGGGTCTCCTGACCTGTGATGGCCCACTTGGGTCTCTGGACAGCAGGCACCAACAATTGTGGACAGCTGAGCACAAAGGGACAGAAAGCTCTGCCTGAGCATCTCTGAGGTGCATCCGCAGACTTTGCAGCCTGCTGTGCCATTCAGGGGGGTTTCCTCCCTCCTCTTCCTCCTGCTTTAGAGTGATTTTTGGGGCTGTGCTCATGACTCCGATTTCTGAACTCTCTAGAGAGGCAGATGAGTGCATGGCTGTAAGCAGAAGACATGTCCAACCTGATGCTTGTCCTTGCTTTGACTCTGCCAGGTCTGAGGTAGCCTTTGTCCAACACAGAGCAGGAATTACTGCTCTCTCTGCTTGGCTGTGCACTCAGAACAAGGTGCTGCTGTGGGGGAAAGAGCTCCCAGGGGTGACATTGGTTTCATTGGTGCTGGGTGCTGGTGGTTGATGTTGCTCCGTCTTGGGGAGGCCACCTACTTCACAAGGCTGCCTTAGTCTATTTATATCTGCTTATGTTTTTAAGTTGGGGCTGGAGCCAAGGCTCTTGACAAAACCTGAGAGAGACTGGCTTGTGCCTCTGGTTCAGTGTAGATGCTGCGGAGGAGCCAGGGAGCAACTGAGATATTATGTAGGCAGTTGGGGATGCGTGGAGATGCTCATGCAAAAAAACAATTAACAGCTGGGGAGATAAGAGCTCAGGCTGGCAAAGTACATGTTAAGAGGGTGGCAGTCAGCGCTCCTCAGGCATCTGACAGCAGAGAGCAGCTGTGCTGGGTGACTCCAGAGCTGCCTTTGATGTGGCTTGTCTGAGTTGAAGGAGTGAGAATCAATCCCAGGTCTCTCCAAAGTGGCTGGGCTGCTGCTGGTACCTGGACAGTGCAGGACCTGTTGCCTTCACTCAGCGTTTGCCATCCCCTTGGCTGGGAGGGAGCCTGGGACTCAGAGTTCAGTTTCGAAAAGGACCTGCTCCCTAGAAACTCAACTACCTACCTGTGAGGATTCCCAGGTACCAGTGCCTGGGGAAACACTCAAAGACCTGCTGTGGGAGGGCTGACACTGGTGAATTGGCCGCTTTTCTTTCCTCGGTGAAAGTAACTGTGCCACATATTACATCAGACTTAACTGTCCAGTAAGAGTCCACTGTTTTCCGCTCCATCAGTATTTAATGAGTGCCAGGGAGCTGGAATTGTTTTTTCTGGGTCCAGTCTGGCCCCACAATTTTCCCTGTCAGCACTAGGAGATGGTGCTGAGCCATTCCTCACTTCTCAAAACAGCTCCAAGGCAGGTTCATAGCATCTCCTGTCCCTCTGTCTCTTGTAGGATCTATGTAGATGTCACAGATTTTGGTGGCATCTTGCATTTTCCTCTGGCCAGACACAAATGCCATCATCCTTGCACCCAACATGCAAACCCCCGGCAGCTGTGTTCTGGAGAGGGCTCAGCTGTCAAGTGCCTGACCGGGCTCCTCTGAGCTCTGCCTATGGGTGTTCGGCAAGGTCTGCGTTTCCCCCAGCAGAGCTGCAAATGCCAGACCTCCCATGGGAGGGGGGGTTGGGTCGGTCCTGGCATGCTCTGAAGCCAGCTTCAGGGAGCTGGAATAACCTGATATGACTCTGCAGAGCCTGATTTCTAGTCCCTGTAATTAAACACCCAGCTGTTGAGATCTTTTATGCGTATTCAGATTGAAACTTGGCAGGCTGAAGGTAGCAGAGAGCTGGATTCGGTGACCAGGAAGATCTATTGTGCTCTGAAAGCAAACTCTATTATAGCTTGTCCAGGCTGTGCGGGATCTGAGCATGCCACAGATGCTTTTATGGGCCAAGCTGGTGAGATTGGGTGGGAAACTTTGTTATTGCTGATACCTGGCCTATGGGCAGAAGTGAGGGGGAGCTTCCTTAGGGATGGGATCTCCAGAAACCAAAAGGAGTTGCCAGAGCCCCTCCGGGCATGTAGGGGCCATATGTGAGGCTGTGGTCTCAGAGGGAGAAGAATGTCCAGCTGCTGGACACCTGAGCTGAGCCGAAGTAGAATGGGCTTATCTCAGCAGAGCTGGCAGAAGAACCTGGCTGCTGCCCTGAACTGAAGCCCAAAATGCCAGATTTGTCCATCACTAGTGAGAATGCACTGGGAAGTAAATGTCATGTACAAAATTTAGGGGAAAGATGCTTTGCTAGCCTCCTTTTTAAGGTTGTACTAAAAATGAAACCACGTTTTTCCCCAAGGGGGAGCGGCAGGCTGTCACCATAAAAAATGTCCATGCGTCGTAGAGAAACGTGTGTGTGTGTGCGTGCATGCAGCAGGCGAGGAATCAAAAGGCAGGGTGGCACCAAAGGCACTACTCTTCTGGCTGTTTAGCAGGGGAAAATAATTATTTTTACACGTATATTTTTATATGGCAATTTCCTGTCTGCATATAAAAAAAAAAATCAGAGCATTACACAGGCTCAAAACTGAGTTCCCAGTATAAAAACCTGGCACATGACTTATTTATGCAATTGAAATATAAACTGATGGGGGATGCGGGCAGGCATGCTTGGCATGGCCTCCTGCTCAGGTGGAGCAGGAGAGTATCCCATCCTGGCAGGCCCCAAGATTCCAGAGCCATGATCCTTACATAAAAGTTTTGTCTGAGGTAATTCAAGGGCCCAGCTTGGCTTTGACGGGTGTTTTTCCTCCTGGAACTGAGGGGTGGGGCAGTGGTTGAGGGTCTGGCTCTCCCCAGCCTTCCGCATGCCGTGAGGCTGGATGGGGCTCCATGGCTCAGGGATATTCATCAGCCCTGGCAGCAGAGCTAATGCGATTAAGGGCTTTTCTCACCCTCCACTCAGTGCACATTAACATTCCCCTTCCAAGGCATTTCTGAACATCACTTCGTCTTGCCGCAGCTTTGGCTGGCAAGGAGAGGAGCGCACCAGACGGCTGCATGAGGAGGGCTTCATGAAGGCCAGGAGTGATGCCTGGCCAGTGATGGGGCAGCAGAGGGAGGGAATATGGCCGTGCTGTGCCATCAGCCACAACTCTTACAGCAAGGAGTCCTATTTATGCCAGGGATTGAGAGCTCAGGAAGGCAGATGCCCTGGCTGAGGGAGGGTGATGCTGCCTATCTGGTAGCCTGCGAACAGAGACCTACAAACAGCTTCCCCGTAGCATCACAACCCTGTCTTTGGTGCAGGCAGGCAGAGAACCCAATTTCAGAAGCCTCCTTCCAAGCTCTCTTGACCCTGGACCAGGACAGGTATTTTTATTTGGTCTTACAACTAGGTCTTGAGAAAGTGCTAAGTGGGTGCTTCATAGCCTGCATGCAAAGAAAACCCTGCAGCGTGCCACACAAGACCCCTCACAGCAGCAAGCCTGAGGCGTTGGTGTCCCCTCTCTGTCCTGTGCTCTCCTTCAGCTCTGTGTCCCTGTCCAGCTCTCCTGGGTACAGGACTGATCCATGCCTAGTGTAGTTCACTTGCAAAAGATGCTTCTGGATCTCCTCCAAATGGATGGGGTTGGTGGGACCTTTTCATTTTGAGGGAAAACCAAGGAACAGAAAAGGAAAATTTTATTTTTTTTTAATATAGCATTACAAGGGAAACATCCTACTACTGCAAAAAGGATGTGTTTGGGTTGTGTCCCATTGCTCAGCTATGGTCCCTTGTGTGCTCATGAGGCATGTGGAGTCCCCCTCTAGCCCAGGGCGGTGAGGGCATGTGGAAAATGTGAGCAGGGCTGTGGGATGTTGAGTTGAATTGGAGCCAAATGTTGTTGTCTATGTAGTCACCTGAAATGTGCCGGTTGTGTTGAGGCAGAGCAGAACAGCATGTTTGATTATTTTTTTGGACTATTTTAATTCTTCCACCAAGAAAACCTGAGTTTCCCATGGAAATTGCATTTCCTCATTGGAAACGTTGCTAACGGGCTGCTAAGCACTACAGAAGGCTGCTTTTCCAGGGGCTAATACCTCGAGGTTGAATGATTTCAATATCTACCAAGATGCATTCTCTGATTGAGTCTCTTCTCTGCATCATCAGGGCTTTTGTGCTTTTTCTTTCTCCCACGTGGATCTTCCGGAGCCTCCCAAGACCCAGGCATCTGCTGCAGCCTGAGCCAAGGAAGGCCTCTCCTCTTTATCTGCCCACCTATTTTCATGAAACCTCCAGGAATTTAATATCTTTGAGATTTCCAGCTGTCACTCATACATGGTTGAGTTTGACTGTGGAGTCAGAGGGTAATTAGAAGAGACAGACAGCACGTGGAGCACGGGATTGCACAAACCTTGTTTTCTTATGGAAAATGTGCCCCCCCCAAAATACTACTAATAAAAAAAACAACCTAAAAATCCCTCTTTTCAACTATTTTGCATTGTTCTACATGCAGGTAGCTGTTGACTGAGGCAGGCGGGGAGTGTGGGCTGCACGGGGGTGGTGATGCCAGGCAGTGGGTGTTGCTGTGGGCAGAATGGGTGCTCTCCTCCCCACGGTCCACAGGGACATGGTGCTGAGTGCTCAGCATGGTGACTTTGGTCCTTCTGCTGTGACATAGCACTAGCATCTCCAGTGGTGCTGCATGATTTGAGGGCGGAGCAAAAGGGGATTTTAATTAAAAGCACTCATTTTTAGCAGTCTATTCTACTGCATGTTAAGTTGAGATACTAGCAAAATAAAGGAACATCCATTAGAAAACCTGTTAAAATCAGGAATGGTGTTGCCATAAAAGGGTCTTGGGCTGGTTGCTGAAGGGACTGCTGTCAGCTCTAGGTCAGTGTCCTGCTCCAGGATTCCTTGGTGGGACAGGAGATCTTGGATAAAGGAGCCATGACAGGTTTGGACATGCTGCCTTGTTGCTTTGGGTGGCCTGTATGTCCCAGCTCACCCTCTGCAAGAGGAACATCAACATCAGGATGAAGGGTAGGCAGGGACAGGCTGTGGCATCTCTGGAGCCTGGCACTATGACAGGAGGAAGTGTAAACGATGCTGCCAGAGGCGTGTGGTGCTTCCTTGTACTGCAGGTGGCAGCAGGCGGGAGGAGGAGGGCTGCTGGTGGAGGCTGAAGCTCCTGGCCCACTCACTGCCCTCCAGGGTCCAGTTCAGCTCTGGGATGCTTGGAGAAGCCTGGATCCACACAGCTGCCTGCCTGTGCCTGCTTTTATTCCCCTTCCCAGCTCCTTTCTCTCCCTGCTGGAAGGTGGCCCAGAGCCAGGCTTTTTATGCTTTTTCTTTTTGTCTTTTTCAACAATAATAAATCTTTTATCTGTTTACTGTGAGACCACGCTGGAAACAAAGCCTTACAAATCTTGTGGGGTTTTTATAGCCACCTCCAGCTCCCAGGTTGCCTGTTTGCAGCTTGGGCTGTGCCTGGAGTTGTCACTGGAGCTTAACCCTGTCTGGTCCACATTAGAGGCAGCAACGGGGACATGGGGACCCTGCCACTCCCATGGCACGATACTGTCACCACTCACCTTGCAGAGAGCACAATAGGGAAGGGGAAGCATGCGGGTGGGAGGAGGGAGACATACAGCAAGAAAAAACAGCTCATTTGGCTTAATTATGACTGACTGTGACAGCCTGCATCTTTAGTTTGAAAAGTATCTGTGAGGTACAGGCTGCTTCTCTCAAACAGGATAATTATGTTAATTAAAATGCTTTCTTTATAGCAGTTCTGATTAATAAAAACAGTTCCAGTGCTCTCTTTAAGCACGCTAACCTTCTGTTGTGCAGGAAAAGTGGCTTTTCTCAGCAATTTATGACTTTTAAAACAGATTACAGCGGGACAGCCTGCTGCTTTCACACGGTAACGCTTCCTACCCGGGGGAGAGAACGGCAGCCCACCACTGCAGCCCTGCTCCCGGGGAACAGACGGAGGCGAGTGCTCGGGCAGCAGCGCCGGAGCAGGCGGCAACGTGTGCCCACGGGAGCCGCCAAGGGGAGGGAGGCGTCGGGGAGCTCTGAGAGAGTGCCAGGGAAGAAAAATACCACTTATTTCTCTAATTGCTGTTTATTTCCTCTTCAAAGTATTGGGATAATTAACAAGCTCCCAATTAAGAAAAAAAAATGGTGTGTAGGGGAAAAACAGGTACGGGTGCCAAGAGAGCTGGATTGGTGCCAAAGCCTGGCAAGGGGTAGAGGTGGTTGGCTCCTCTTGCTGACCACTTATGGCATGAGGCCCTTTGGGGTCTCCAGGACTGTGGAGGACACAGCAGTTCCCCAGCTCCTCACCAGAGACTGTTACCAAGACAATGGTTTTGCTTCTAGAGGTTTTAAAGGTTAGGAGCTCACCTGACCCTTGAATTTGGCTGGTTGATGTTTCATCTCTTGGCTGGTTTTGTTGGTTCTTGAAGGGGTTTATTTCTTGCGTGTGGGCGTTCAAACCCCCTGAGCATAGCCTAGTGTGGGTTTGGAGAGTGGCTGAGCATCTGCCACTGTCCTGTGCACTGCATCTGCACTGTCCTGCTTATAAGGAGGGGAGGATTGCCACACGCTTGTCCCCAAATGCCAGTCCCCAACCAGCTGCATATTCCCACTGTGGGAAGGAGGTTTCATGTCCCCCCCTTCCTCCCTGTTCCTTCCTCCACATCTTTCCCCCAGCTTGCGGTCCCAGCTGGCTGATGGTGCCTTACACAGGGCTAGATGCTGGAGCAACACAAGAGGCAGTTCTCATCTTCCACTTCCACTTACATTTCCCAAGCCCAGCAAAGGGCTCTTACACAGGGGTAGTGATTTCCATCAGGTCCCTTTCCTCCCTCTGTGCCCAGGAAGGGAGCAGCACCTCCATCAGCCCATCCCCAGTCAGACACCATGGCTGAGTCCTCTCCTTTGTCTGGTGCTTTGGGAGGGGTGGTATCATCCTGCTGCCTTGGCCAGAGGGGCCCAGAGATAGTGCAGGGCTGTTCTGACAGGCTCTTGTGAAAGAGGAGGAAAGTGACTGCTTGTCTCTGGTGCTGTGAAATAATGGCATGTGAAAAGTCACCCTTGCCCCATGAGCTGATGTCATTAGTTTGCCATCCAGCTGTGACCCCTGATGTAGAGCAGGGTGGCTGGGTGACTTCACTGGGTTCACTCAACCCAGCTGAACTGCTGGCAGGCATAGGGAGAAGGGCTGCCCAAAAGCTCCTGAGTCACCTCCTGGTGCTGCATGTGCTGGGAAGCAGCCGTGGAATAGGATTTCTGTGCCCTGAACCCCTACAAATGGCTGCTGCTGGCACTGCCTCACCACACTGGTGAGCCCCCCAGTTTTGAATTCTTCCCAGGGCATCCAGCAAAGCTTGGCTGAGCTCACCCCCGAGGCTGGGAAAGCTCTGCTAGACCCATGGCTGATGGAATTTGATTCCCTGCTTGTCTCCTGTTGTCATCACTTCTGTCCCCTCCACCTCTCCTGTCCTTCCCAACCCCTCTCCTCCTCTCTTGCCATATTTGAAGTCTTTGGGGAAAGACTGATGGGGAGGAAGGGGATGCCCTGGGAATAAACCCCAACACGCTTTAGAGTATTGTATAAAAGGCAGGGAGAGAGGTGAGGGGCCGCAGTGGAGAGGCTCCCGCACACGTGCAGGAAGGCAACATCTTTGCAGCATGCAGAGCTGGGTGAGCAGGGTAGATGTATGATGGAGCCACCTGGAACTTCCCTGCAGGTTGTCCCCCCAGTCTAGGGGGTTACAGCCACCCCAGTGCAGTTCCAGCCCCCCAGCACAGCCTCAGATGCTCCGCTCCTCTCCTCACTGCCCCGTTTACCTTGGCTGTATTTACATGTCTGTTTTATGATTTCAATTTTTAATGCTTCTGCTCTTTGAAGATGCTTAATGCTTTGGAGTGGAACATTTTCTTCTGAGTCCTGAGTGCCAATTGAGGACAGACCAATAAATCAACTAATAACTGGAACCTCATTTTCTGCTCCCATGGCTGTGACTTAACCCTTCTTGTACTTCCAAGTCTCTGCCAGTGCTTCCCCATCTCCCCAGGCAGGCCTTGGCTCTGCCACTGCGCCAGGGGTGTCGCCTGTACCAGGTGTAACCACAGCAGACGTTTGCCTGCTGCCTGTGCCGGCCTGAATGTCACTTGGCCGGGTGGTGTCAGGACTTTGGGGTTCCCATGCAGGGCTGAATCTTAAGTGGTGGTTTCCAGCTGCCACTGTCTTTCCTCTGCCCTCACTCCCCATTGCTGGATGGTCAGCAGAGCTGGAGATCAGCAAGGCTGCCTGAAGAGAAGGGGCAAACATGGGAGATGGGTTTGGCAGGTCACCTAGCGAGGCCCAGGCTGTTCCCAAGCCCTCATCAGCTCCTCAGGGCTTTGCGATGGCACAAAATCCAGCACTTCTAACTGTTCTCTGCAGGAATGACATCCAGAGAAAGCCTCTTCCCTGCTGCTCACACGGGTGCCCCAGAGCCTGGCCACTCATGGCAGAACTGGAGGAATCCCTCAGGAAGGTACCCTGTCTCCCTGTCACCAGCAGCCGGAGCAGGTGAACCTCTGGCATGAGAGAATGCGCTCTGCCCCCTGAGTCTAACAGAAAGTGGCAGATTTTAGGTAGATCTTTTCAGCTCCTCACCCTAGCCTATAAAGGCTGAGGACTTTCCACACTGCTGCCTTCTTTTGTCCAACTCCATTTACTGTTCTCATTCATATCAATACCATCTAAACCTTTAAAGAAGCACCTGCTTTTACCACCTCCTGTAGCAGCAAGTTGCTAGTGGAGAACCTGTCTTGCCCCTCCCCACATGCAAACCTGCGTGCTTGAGGATTCAGGAGCTACCCTTGCTCTCAAGACACCTTCCCCAAGACAGGCTGCTGGGCTTACCCTGCTGTAGTACTTTATTGCCCGTTGAATTATGAAAGCACTGCTTGCATCACCTGGCCAAAAGCCACAGAGCTGCCTCTCAGCTGATCCTTAACTTCTGACTCGAAGGTGTTGGGTGCATTAGCCTCTGCTGCTCCACATCTGGAGCCAGGCTGTGTCCATGAGCTGTGCTGATGTGATGTCGCCAGGCCCTGGGGAAGCCCTGGTCCCCCATCACTGGTGGCAGTGGCGCCTGTGTCTCTCTGTGCCCTGGCATCAGCCTGGCACCTTTGCCAGTGCCATGGAGGGGGGAGCAGGGTTTCATGAGGCTCAAGGACTGCCTAATGAGATGCTGAAGCTTCATTAAATGGTCCTGGAGACAGGCACATCTCCCCTGGTACCTTTCCACTGCTGCAGAAGTAGAGGGCTGCATATTAATAGCAGGAGGCCATGGCTCTGCTGTTCCCCCACCTTTGTTTTCTTTTAAACAAGATTCTCTCCAGTGCTGTGGTTTTAATTCCACAGACTGGAGCCCTACAGATCCATCTGCCTGGCTCACTGCAGGGGCTGGGCCTCGGCTGCAGGTGCCTGGTGGCACCAGGGGACTGCACTAAGCCAGGGTTTGAGTCCCAGTGTTGCTGTCAGAAGTGATTTGTCCCCAGGGAGGCCTTCTGGTGTTTGGCTTGGAGTAGCCTGACCCTTGGCCAGCTCATATTTGGCAAGCTGAGAGTGCCCAGGTCTGGTTGGCAGAGCTGCTCCAGTGCATGGCTGATGGCTCAGGCTGCACGTCACCATATCCATCATTCCCAGTGAGCACTGGGGAGAGGATGGGGAAGGGCACAGGGCCCAGCTCCTTCCAGCGTCACACTCTATTGCTCTCCAATGGCCCATGTTGTGTTTATCCACCATGGGGTGACACAGTTAGTTTCCAAAGCTGTACACAAATGCTTAATAACCCAGGGGAATGTTTTCTTCATCGTTAACAGGCACAATCAGGAGCTCCCCCACCTCTGTCCCTTCCTCTGGTCCAGCACAAGCCCAGCATGGGGAAACATCTTAGGGCTGCAGCCTGGTCCCCTCTCTGCTGGGGACCTGATGATGGAAGGATACCCCCTCCATCCCCTGCATCTGCACTCAGGCAGCTCTGGCAACAGAGGCAGAGGGTGTCAGGGATAAAATTTTCCATTGAAAATGCAATTTTTGTCAGGCTGCATTATCAGAATCGCCGTGTAGCCATGAAGCCAAGATTCAGGTGGAAGAATATTGAAGCAAATCATACTGGCTTCTGTCTGTTGACAGCATCCAGGAAATTCAACTGGATCTCTTTGATTTGACGTGTTTTGACTTTTTTGTTTTAATTTAATATGCAGGTTCTATTTAACTTTTTATTATGGTTCATGTTTGAGAAATGAAATACTTTCTCCCTTACTGCAGCAAAATGCCTGAATGTTTCCCGGCAAAATGCAAGGGCTTGGGCTTTTCTGGAGTCCTGTTCTGCGGGTGATTTTGATTCACTGAGTTCAGTGTGAAACAAAACTTTTAATTTAGGAACCTCCCACCAGAACTTTGGAAGATGCTGCCAGCAAATAGCTAAACACATTTCTACAGCAGATTGCAGCCTCCAGCTCTAGTGGGGGGGAAAATCATCTCCCTGATAGGTGTGTTTCAACACCAATTATTCAAGCCTCATTTGCTCTAGACTCACAAGACTATGTCCCATGACATCTATTAATTGCATTAAAAATCTCCCATTATCCTCAATCCCCAGGACGCAGAGTCGGAGTTGCTCAGGCTCGGGATTTCGGGAGGTCACGTGTGTGTGATGGCGTGGGATCCACCCCTGCAGGGCCCGAACTCTTTCAGGCTGGCAGCGGCGGTGCATAGCTCCGGAGCCTCTTTTCCCCACTGATTTGTAGTTGGGCTGGATGTTTTACGTGGCTGATGTGACAGTTGGGGGTGGGGTTGCAGGGCAGTGCTGGGGTCGGGCAGCGTGGGGTGAGCGATGCTGCCAGTGCTCTGCACCATATGCTGCCAAGCACGAGCCACTTGCCTCCGCTTTGCCAAATACTTATTGTTCCTGCTTTGAACTTCTGCAAAGCAAGGTTTGCCAAGGCTCCAACATGAATCATTAATTAATTCCTGGAGGGTTTTTTTTGTGTGTGTGTTTGTGTGTTGTTTTGCTTTGATAATTGAAAACAAGGAGTGGGAGGCACTGTAGGTGCAGGAGAGCAGAGGTGCATTTGAGGCTGTTTCACCCTCTCCCGTCAGGAGGGTGCTGCGGGTGCCCGGCTTGCTCCAGCTCCCTGGGCTAGGCTGTAATTGCTGCCAGGCACTGTCAACACCCAGACCCCTGCCCTCAGCCTCTGCCCTCACCCTGCCTGCTCATCTCTATGAGACGAAACATACAGGTGCCTCTGGCTGTGGGCACCCCACGACCTTTTCATCCTCCTGCACCCTGTGGTGGAGTAGGGTCTCCTTCAGCAACCACAGTACCCAGAGAGTCCTTTGCCTAGAGCACTGCTCAACACAGGACCCCTGAGGTTGAGAAATGGTGGGGAGTTGCTTTTCTTCCTTTGGAAAAGTTGTTCCCTAACAATATCTTGGGCAGTGCAGGTGGAGGCAGAAAGCTCAGAAGAGCATCAGAAAAGGCTTGGAAAAGGCAAGTTAAAAGGACAAGAAAGGTGTCATTAGAAGAGAAAAATACATTTTCATTTACTATGGTTGCCTCAGGATTGTGAGGAGTGGAGTAAGTTCCCCAGTAAAATCTCTCCTGGAGGCTGAAAACCCAGCTTCCTCTTGTGCAACCCATCGTGGTTCCCTGACAGAGTTGCTCCAGTGTTTCAGTGCCACGTTAGACTGGGGAACCCCGAGTGGGTTGATCTCATGGTGCTGAAGAGCAGGACTGGTCTCAGCCACGGCCACAGCAGGAGGGCAGGAGCAGCAGGCCCTGTCCCTGTGCCCTGGAGCCCAGGGACAGTAAGGAACAGGCTGTGGTTGTGATAATGCCTGGGCCCCTGAGCCTCTCTGAGTTCTTTCCATTTCCACTTTCTTGCTGGTTTAATAACTTGTACGTTTTTGACATTTTTATTCCGAACACAGGGAAAATGCCAGCACAGTAATTGCAGTACATGTAAAGCAAGGCACTGTGCCATATCCTCCAGACCATCTCCTTCCCCTTTCCCCAGCTCTGTAAGGCACGGGTGGAAACAAATGCTGCGCTGGCTGGAAGGTGGGCTGCAGGGACCCACACGTGCCATGGAGCTGCCACTGATGGGTGGGTGTGACACGGGCACCTTCCGCTCCTCCACGGTGACTTGCAGGGCAGTGGCAGGGTTGGCGGTAACACCAGGTCTAATTGCTCCGCTAACAGCTAGACCTGCTGCCTCCAGGAACACTTACAACTGCAGTTATCTTGTGGTTTCTAATACCACCAGAAATCTCTCTTGCTCTCATGTTTACCAGTGTGCAGTCGCAACCCCTTGATGTCTGCCTAACAGCCTTCCATCTCCAGCTTCCCTGCAAAGAGTGACAGAGCTATAACTATCTGGGTAGAGGCTAACAAGAAGCAAAAACCCTCTGGGATGCAGGGAAAAATCTGAGTCCTGCAGGATGTAAATCAAAAATAGAAATATTCTTGCCTCCCTCCACCCCAAAAGCACTCGATAAACAGAAAACATAGGAAATGTATAATTTTGCAAAGCCACGGTAGCCACCTTTTTTCATGCAATAAGCCAGAAAATATTTACCACCTGATCAGAGCAGAACCTGAAATGTTGTAAAATGATAATGCAGGGGAGCCATCTGCTTATTGACTGAAGTCTGGAGCACAGGCTTGCTGCTTCGGGGCTGTGCAGAGATGTGCATGTGTATGCGTGTATGGGCTGCGTACGTGCTGCACTTTCTGCTGTTTGACTGTTAACAGGAGAACACTGTGGGTTTCCTAAACTGCGCTGTCACTCACAGTGAGCAAGGGGCCCCATCCATGGTGCTGGGACCGGTGTGGAGCTGCGGGCTCTGGGAGAGCAGCATCCCCGCATTCAGAGCAGGGCAGTCATACAATTGGGCTGCACCTTGCTGGGCTCCCCGTTTAGCTCAAAGGAACATTAGGATATTGTTAGGTTATGTCGGGATGGGCTGTGGGGTGGTAGCTGAGGAGGAGGGAGGGGTGGTGAGGATAGGCACAGGGGATGCAGGGGGAGGGTCTCAGGGTCTCCTTCCCATTCCCACTGCAACTCCCAACTCTGTTTTTCCAAGCGGGGTGGTAGAAGAGTGAAAATGAAGCAAACACACGAGCAGACCCATAAGCTTCAAGGCTCTCAGGATGGCTTTGCAGTAGCGTATGTCTAGGGGGGATTTTTCTGGTACAGCCCCAGCACAGGTGTGTCAGAGGGCTCACTGCAGCCCTGTTGTGGATTTGCACCCGATGAGAGCAGTGTACATCCCAGACTTCTCCTGCTAAAGCCTCTGGGCCAGGCCAGCTCATGGGCACCTGTAGTTAAGTAGGGGATTATGCATGTATGAATGGTTGGTACTGAACTCCAAAACTCTCAAAATCAAACTCTGCCCTGCAGAACAGCGGCACTGCTCCTGCAGAGGTCAGGGGAAATTGTGGCTGCTTGTGAGAGAGCCAAATCTGCCTTCCCTTCCCTCGCTGAAGGTTGTGACACAGTGCCCTCAGCATCTGGATAATCCAGCTGGTGACCTTCACCCATCAGCAGACCCGCGCGTCTCTGGTGCCTGCCGGGGCCATGCCGAGCCCCACACTGGTGTCCCATCCCACACCACGGGAGCAGCAGGGACCCGCTGCCACCTGTGCCCCTGCACCCATCAGCGCAGCAGCCCGGCTGCCAGAAATCAGTCTGCAAGTCTCAGCCGCAGTGAGTTCAGTCTGTAGCATTGCGTGCCTTTGGTTTGATGGCAGGAGTGGTGAAATAACACCCATGGGACAGAAGAGATACTGAAATTACGGTATTGCCCTTTGGAATTATTTCACAGTTAATGTAGCTTTCCTGTCCTCTGGGTGATATTTTGCCCAGACATTGCTCAAAGGATCAGTGTCTTATATTAATCTATTTCTGTTGATGCACCAAATAAAATGCGATATTCCCCCTAGTGTTCCTGCTGCCCGGTTTGTTTCTGAGCAGGGAGCTGCCGCCGTGCACGGGCAGTGGTGTTCGCCTGCCGCCCTGAATTATGATCGGCTACTGTGGAATACGAGTGGGGTGCAGGTTTGCTCCTTGTATTATTGATAACCTAGGGCTGAGTGATTACTAAATTTATAAATTTATTTTAATTTCTTATTATTGCTGCTGTGATTAAAAGCTGTGCCAGGTTGCACTTCCACTGGCAGCACCTAATTGGTGCTACATGCTGTGGCAGAGTTTACATACAGGGCCTGGCTTAGTGAGACTCACAGATGAAGCAGGGCTGGTTTTCCCCACGCAGGGCTTTCGCCCAGACCTGCAGAGCGATTTCAGTGCACGCATCTGCTTGATTTCAGTTCGGTGGGTCTGGCTCCTGGCCTTGAGCTTGGTGCAGTGCAATTGGTTTGGATGTGAGAACCGTACGGGTTCCCCAGGAGAGCTGTAGCCCCAGCAGCACACGTCAGGCTGCTGACATAGATTTTCTTGTCTCAGTTCCCTTTTGCTGACCCAGCAGGTCTGTCTTTGTGGCCTGGGATTGTTTGTTCCAAGGTGGACAGGAGTGAGTGATTTTGCCTGGGTGGCCAGAATCAAGCCCAAATGGTATTGTCTCAGTTTTTATTCCAATCTGTCCCATTTTCTATAAAATTTTGAACCTTGGGCTCTTGTTATAAAGGTATTTAGGCACCTAAAGATGGAGAGAGGAGCTGAGAAAGATGAGATATCTACACTCTCCTCACTTGCCCTGTAGACACCCATCTGCATTTTAAATGCCTTTCAATATCTGGCTGTTAGGGCCAGGTAAAGATAATTGTATGAGTAATTCTGTTGATTTATCTACTCCTGTAAACATTGACAGAATCAGCCCCCCCTATTACTCAATAGAAAACACTTCCCAGCACAAAATGCAAACAAATCGCTCTTCGTATCATAACATTTTAAAATAAAAATATCAATAAGGAGCTAAGTCAAAACTGCATTTTAGATTCCACAGATTATTCAGCAGAAAACGTGAAAACAATGAAGCTCCTCCAAGGACGATAATAAGCACACACAGACATATTGCTTTTTCAGATCACAAAATCTCAATACCCAAGATCAGTAGAAAACTAAGTAGAAAATGTTTTTTATAGGATTCAAATTCCAATTAAATTAGAGCAGATTATTCAACAAGAAAGCCTACAAAATGAAGTCTCAGTTTATGTATTGGAAAGCAAAATGCAAATACATTGCTTTCCGGCTCGCAGGTTTTCAAACCAAAAAACAAACTTACTTTAAGTAAAAATCATTTCATTCAAATTCTGGAGGAATCAACTCAAGTAACTGATCCTCAACTGAATTATTCAGCTTTTTTATCAACAGACTTATTTCTTCCCTCTTTATTCTTAATTTGACTATTCATAAATTCCACCGCTTTGTCAGTCATAAGAAATACTTTCCAGTAGCATTGACAAAGCAAAAATTAGCAGGGAAGAGAACTGGCACATAAACGCTTCACTGCAAAATACTTCCTTGCAACGTAAGACATTTCTTTCTTCCTGGAGCTTTGACTCCAGCAGAAATCAATGGGATCCGCTCGGCAAACCCTCCCACGCGGTGCTCGCCGCAGGGCCTCCACCCAGGCTTTGGGGACCATCCCCAGCCTGGCCCTGCAGGGGCGGGTTTGGACCCACAGTCTCGGAAGCTGGGTAGGGGGACTTGGTGCTAGGTCCCCACTGGCATGCCCCAGGGATCAGCTTTGCTTTTAGAAGCTCTGCTTTGGGCTGGAAAGTCCTGCAGGGCAGAGGGACGTGCTCTTCGGTAGACGGCTCTGTTACTCCGTTTCCTTTGCTCTTAAACAGCGGTGACTTCTTTCCAGCCTGCAATTGCCTGGCTTTGACTTCGATCATTATGTGAGCTTGTGTGGGTCGTGGGTGTTTCTAGGGGAAATACCGGTGATCATAAATCTTTCCTTTTGATCTACAAACATCAATCTTTGCGGAGCTAAAGAAGACTCAAAGGTTGCAGTAAGAGTTTGAGTCAGAGGGGATAGAACTAGATGAAAATCTCAGTTCTGTAATTTTGTTAGGAATTGGGAAATATTTTAAGAGGGGGATTAACTGTATTTTTAAATGCAGAATTTACAAAGAAGGGAGGGATTTCTTCAGCTGACACACAGGAGGAATTGTAGGACCTTAGGAACAATGTGTAAAACCTCATTAAATAGGAGAAGCTTCCATGAATCTGTCCAGATTTACCAGAGAACCTTGAACCTTGCTTCTCACCCTGGTCTGCAGCTATTTCCTGCTGTGGCTGCAGATCAGTAATCACCCTGCAGTCACTATGAGCTGACAAGCCACATAGAATCATAGAATCATAGAAATGTCTGGGCTGGAAGGGACCTCTAGAGGTCATCTAGTCCAACCCCCCTGCTGACAGCAGGGACATCCTCAACTAGAGCAGGTTGCTCAGAGCTCTGTCAAGCCCCACCTTCAATGTCTCCAGGGATGGGGCCTCAACCACCTCCCTGGGCAACTTGTTCCAGTGTTCTACCACCTCCTACCACATCTACCCCCTCTACCACATCCTGCGACCCTGGAGCTGCCACATGGGGGAGTCAATGCAGTCAGGGTCCCTCCTTGTGATCTCTGCTGATTCCCCCCGATTCTCCGGACAATGAGCTTGCCATGAGGCTCGTGTTAGCAGAAGGAGTGGAAAGGGCAGTGGACGCCTTGGGTCAGAGGTGGGACTTTGGGGGTTAGATGGAAACATTGCTTTGTTTCTTTGCTGCAAAGTGTCTTCTCTGTCCTCATCTCCTGGTTTGGAGGCATCTCAGAAGAGAAACCCGTGGTGCTATTGCCATTTTCCCATCTCTGGAGAGCAGGCTGGTAGAAGACACAGAAGGGCTGGTGGGACCAGAGGTCAGAGAAACACTGACAGAGAGTGACAGTTTGGACCCAGCACCCTGCTGCAGCATGCTGTGGTCGGGGATGCTGTGCCAGTGGCTTGTGGGGATGTGCCACCCAGCCCCATCCAGCCCTGCTGTGTACACCCCACGTGCTGCGGATTTTTGCCTCCTGGGATGTGAGAGAAATGCCGGAGATTTTGGCAGCAGCCAGGAGAGCAGCTGGGGTTTCTGGCACCCAGGAAGCTACTGAAGGTGGTTTGTGTGTTTGAGAGACACTTGGATATGTTGGTGCTGAGGAAGGAACGTCCCTCCATCTTTCTTCTCCCTTGTTTCTTGCATGGGGGTGAGGGCTCCCCACCGTTTGGTGCTCCAGCTATGAGTGAGACTCTTTGTGCAAGGATTTGGGGGAGAGGGGTCTCATCAACCTCCNGAGAGGGAGGGAAAAGGAAAATGAGGGGAGAGGAAATGAGGGTGAAGCAGGGGGGTAGAGGGCTGTTTCCCATTAGGGTAGCTTGAACAGCCTGCGGCATCCCCTCCTAGCAGAGGGTAATGGGCTTTCTGCAGAGCTCTCCACTCTACCAGGAGGGAATGAGAAAGCAGTGTCAAATACATGTTTGAAATGTCAACAGAAGGGCCCTGCAAGATTG
>VWZY01007650.1:674582-692534 GCA_013399075.1 Chloroceryle aenea | reverse complement strand
CCTCTTGCCTGTGTGAGCTGTGCCTTGTGCCCACAAGGGGAGAGACTTCAGAGTGGCCAAGATTCCCCCAGGGTGTGGCTCAGCGATGCTTTATCAAACCCTCAGTGCTGATTGACATGGTGGCTTTTAGGTCCTTCCTTGGGCACAACAAGGGCACGACTCAACTTTCACTGGAAGTACGGGACAAAACACATGGCAGGNCCTCTCTCACTGCTACCCTTACCAGGGTGCCCGTTTGATCTGCCTGCCTATTACTCATCGCTGGAAACATTGGATACTGCTTCATTATCTCAGCCTTGTTTATTTCTATCAGCATATTTTCCCTTTCTGCTGCCTTTATCTTTGCACAGATGTCTATCACAAAGCACGTGCCCACCTGCGTGACAGTTCACAAGCCCCAGATGGCCCTGGCACAGGGTGACAGGAGCTGGGGACACTGGGCACAGCATGGGCCCTTGGTGGGATGGCTACAAGAAAGCCATCAACACCAAATAGTGGCAGAGGGGGGTTCTGTTGAACTCTCTCTCTAGGCCTGCATGTTTTATGCTGCTTGAGGAAAAAGTCTTGTTTTCCCACGTGGGGTGCCAGGGTCTGATGCTGCAGANTCTGTGGAGAAACTCCAAACCCTCCTGGACAATGTGATCCATCTGTTTGGGGTTCACTAAATGGGGAGCCTGTGAATCCCTTCCTCTTGCAACTTGCTCTGGGGCTGTGACCTGCATCCTGCCACATGTCATGCCATCAGCTCATGACAGTGATGGCTGATGTGATGGGTCTTCCTCGTTCAGGCTCTGCAGCAGGGCTGAACTTGAGTGGGGAGAGGGATGGATCTCTGCAGACATGCTCTGCCGGAGCCTCCTGGCTAGTGGAGCTTAGCAGAGGCCTCTGGCATCTGTTGTAATGTCAATACCAGCTATAATCCATCTAAGGTTGTGTTAGAGAGGTCAGAACCAGCTGAGGAAGCATCACCCCACCCCTGCAATTCTTGAGATAGAAAACAAATGAGTCCCCACCAGCTACAGGAACAAAGATGTAAAATTCCAATAGCAGTAAAAGAAAAAAAAAAAAAATCTTGAAAAAAACATCCCTTTTGATTCCACTGAATAGGGTTTTTCAAAAATAACTTCAAAACATTTTGATAGTTGCTTTTCATTTCTAGTTCTTTTTGCAAAACTATAAATTACCTTGGATTTATTAACCTAAAAATTGATTTTTCTTTCATTTTGAATGTGTCAAAAATGGGACATTTTGACCTTCTGAGTCTTTTCCCGGAATTTTTGTGAAATGGGTAATTTGTCACAATTGATCCTTTTTGGAAGGCTTTGAATTTCAACAAACTGGTATTTGCTGATGAAAACACATTTAGTTGACAAATTCCCAAACCAGCTCCATTCAGGCAGTGGCTGTGATTTCAGGTTTCCAGAGCAAAGTGGAGCAAGGTTTTGGTACATGATTAGGAGGAACTTTTGCATCCCACGTGGGGACGCATCACAAGAGCAGGCACCTCTCAGACAGTTCCAGCTCTGCCTAGCTAAGGTTCAGAGCAGAGCTCTGGAGCTGAAAAGGGCTGTGGTGGGTGTCCCCTTTCAAGTCCCCTGGGCCACCCATGTCCCCACTGTGCTCTGGGAAGGTCCAAACCCCTGAGGAGTGGCTCCCTTTGCACCTCCTCACTGAAATCACAAGAGCTGGCATAGCTGGCATCCAACCTCTTATACTCACGGTGGCATTAAACCTTGATAAAAGTCTTTAATATTTAATTGGTCTTTAAAAAACATAAATAGGCAGGATAGTAAATGCAACTCCTCAGGCAGAATAAGGTGAGTAATGTACGTTACCCTGTGACTGGTGGCATCTTGCAAAGTGCGCTTAGTGTGGTTTGAATCTGGGGGCTTGGGAAGCATTTCCTTTTCTTCTGTGCACTGATGGGAGCAGGATGCTGGCGGTTCCAGGGAGAGACCCTTTTATTCCCCACTGTGCCCCACGGCCCAGCCCTGTGCAGCTCTGCAGTGCATGGCTCTTTCCTCAGTGTGGAGTTTAGAGGCGCTCAAACATGGGACTTTGCAGTTGCCAGAAATGAGATGAGTGCCTTTGTTATGCACCTGCTGTGGTGCTTCTGAGGCCACAGTGGCCGCTAACGAGGCCACCAGAGGTCTTTGCCTCAGCCAGTCGGGACCTCTTAGTGCCAAACATTAAAAACAGTTTCCTGAGGGTCCAGCAGTTGTTGTGCACTTTGCAGTAGTGGAGAGGGGCAAAAAGCACCAGAAGGTTCAGATGGGAACAAGGCTGTGGTGCCAAATGGGGAGTCTGAGTCCCAGGGCCATGTCCTCTGCAGGTGATAGCAACAGCAAGTCCTCCATCCACTATGCGGCCACTCGGGATTTGCCTCCAAATTCCAACCTCCAGCTGTGTCAGGGTTGACAACGGACTTCAGCTCCAACCGCACATCCTGGTGTGAGTCCATTCCTTGGGGAGCTGATTCCACTGCCTCACTGAGACACGAGAACATGGTCCAAAGCTTGTGCCTGGCTGCCACTAAGGGCAACGTCTGGACTATAAAGCAGAGATATGGGCAGATAACCCTTGGAAAAACAAAACCCAAAAAAAGTCCCTACTCAGACATCTTCTGAAGTTCACAGCAGGTTCAACTGAGGTGCCAAGGAAAAATTCAGGTTTCCTAGGGAAGATGGGGTTCAGTCATTCCCTCCTAACCACCTGAGCCAGCAATCCTTGCAGAGGAGGGGGGAGTAATGCAAAGAGCATCCTCCACTGCCATCACCAGCATACTCGTCTGACTCCTTCAGCACTGCCAGAACAAGTGGTGGGTGAACCTCCACACATCTAAAGGCTGATTTTTCAATCAGACAAGCACTTAAGCCTCCCAGAGTTCAGGTACTTGTCTCTCTGCTGCCACTCCTGCCTCTTCAGCGTGAACAAGTGGGTTGGAGATCCCAAGAGAACAAGCTTTGCTATGAAGTTGCTAGTGCCTGCGGCTTGTGGGTTGGGGATGGCACGAAAATAGCCAGTCTTCGAGCTCGGCTCCCTGCTGCTCACCCACAGCAGTGTCTCGGCCACCATCAGCTGCTTCTAAATACGGAGAAATGCTCCAGGCCTTCAGCAGCAGCGCCAGGGAGCTGCCACTAAACACACAGGAATAATGATCCCACTGCTGGGCGGCCCTGGAAAAGCAGAGATGCCAGGAGGGAGTGGAAGCAGCAGCAGCAATAATAATAAACAGGGAGTCATCCAGCGGGGAAAGGCTTGGTCTGAGGGCTGGGTGACAGGTCAGCAAGGGACTTACTGAGGGTGGGACCCAGGACCTGTTGGAGGGAGGTAAGAGGCAGGAGCAGTTTACACCACACCCATGTGCTGTTCAGCCCACTGCAACTGCGCCTTTGTGCGCAGCAGGGACATCCCTGCACAGGCAAAGCCTTCTGCTCTTCTTCTCTCCAGATGGAGCGAGTAGGGGTGGCATGCCAGCCTGGATCAGGCAGATCTTGCTGCTGTGCAGTGCCGTGCCATGCCATGCTGGCAGTCCCTGCCTGCCCTCTCCCTGCCGCCCAGACCGAGCGGGCTGGCACCTTGCACCGACTGGCTGAGCAGTGTTTCCCACCAAGAGCAGAAATGCTGTCCCATGGGACCCACTACACGCATGCTGGTCCTTCTGCTCTCAAAACCCACCCAAAGCAACATAAAAGAAGCCACCGTAGTTGTGTAGGAGATAGTAGCATCTGACTCTCTGCCTTTTCCATTATTTTTTTCCCTCCTTCCTACACTTTTATTCTTCCTCCTCTGCAGAACCAAAACATTTTGGAGACTCTGCACTCTGTGCTAGCCTATTATTCACAGAACCTCCTATCTCCCTGCTTCAGGATGCTGCCTGGATCCGACCAATTACCAGCTCCCTTGATGTATAACACCATAAAACCCTTAACCTCATTATAGAAAATTTCTTTTGAATGGCCTTTAAAAACCATCTCATTACACAGGAAGAACTGTAATTACCTTTAACAAGACAGAGATATTGTGCAAGCGAGTGCGTTTGGGCTGTCAAAACAGCAGCGGTGGGAGTTCATCTCCATCCAGTTTCACCACAAGGGCAAACACTTTGTAATTCGCTCCTCTGCCCCACTCTTTATCCCAGCCCTCCTCCCACCTCCCATTCCTCCCTTCTCCACGCCTTCGCCAGGCAAACCCAACTCCTGGCTTGGCTCAGCTTTCCACAGGAAGACTGTATTCCCTGGGTCTCATCTCTTTAATGCTCCTGGTCTCTGCAGGCTGAGCAAAGCTCTTGCAAAGCCCATCCCTGCTCTGAGGTAACACATGGTCATTGCTGTCCAAGGGCTGCTGAAGTTCCTGGCTGGGCTTGGCCAAGTGGAGCCAAGAAGATGATGTGGGTCCCAGGACCTGCCATGGTCCTCTGGTACCCAAGCTGTGGGGACAATACCACCTGAGCAATGCCACCTGGGTTTAAGAGGGAGGGACAATTGCTGCTTTGCCTTCACTGCCTTTCAGGGAAAAAGAAAAATGACTTTTTTAGGGCCAAACCCCATCTTTGCTCCTTCCAGCTTGGGCCTCTATTGACCAAAGGAGCAGGGCTGGTCCATCCCCGTGGTCCATCAGGATCAATCTCTTTGCTGCCATGTTACAGCTCATCCTTGGAGAGGGATCGGAGGGGTTAAGTTGTTTTCCTTTCTGCATGCGTGTGACTCAAAAGAAGATATTTTTTTCCAAACAATTTTTTTTCCATCCCATCTGTCAGTAATGTCAATGCACTCCTTTGCCCAGATCCAGTTTTGTTTTTTTTTTAAACACCCTAAAAATCTAACATTATTTTAGAAAAATCTGAGTACATGTTGCCAGAGCTGTGACATTTTCCATTTCTTGGGAAGGAGCTGTTGCAGTTTTTAACCATTGGTGTTCACCCCAAGGGGCTCCACTACCCTCACCCTGCTGGGCGGCTCTGCCCCTTCTTCCATGCTCTCTCCTGAGGTGTTTCTGGCTGTTGCTTCTTTATTTCTGTCCTTTATTTTTTTGTCCCTCTGGGTCTTTTTTAGGTGCATTTTCATATTGACAGAGGAGAAGCTCATGGAGTGCCATTTACCCACTTCAAGCATGACCACCTTTGGAAGTGCTCACTCTGGCATTGCACTTTGATAGGGAAAGAGCATTTACAATGTATTTCCCCTGGTTTTGAACATTTATGAGCAAATAAAAAGGCAGCGACCAGACATGGGGTGCAGCCAGGACCTGAGGGGTATGAGGGGGCGCAGGCCCCAACAAGGCGGGGGGGTCTCTCCTCACAGCAGCCACCTCCATGTCCCTGCTGTCCCCAGCAGTGACTGCAGTGCTGGTGGTACTGAAAAGTGGCACCAAAACCAGTATGGGGACTAGGGGCAGCTGCCTCCCATGCCTCAGGGCTGTCTGGAGGCCCCTGGCACAGGTAGCTTTTTCCTAGGGGCACATGGCCCCTTGCTTTGGCTGTGCTGTCAAAACATGGCTTTCTTCTCCCCTGTGGAGGAGGGGTGGGGGCTCTGAGAGCCCAACTGCCCCCAGGCAAGCTAATTGCTTACAGGCCTTGGTAGCCCCACCTGGAGCCCCCATCTGACCATCTTCAATCACAGTTGGGAACCATATTTAAGCTCTGGGATGTATTATCTTCCTCTTTTCCAGAGCTTTAATGTGGGTGGATGTGTCTCTTTTTGCTATAGCCTGGGCTGCTTGTGGGTCCCCTAGACCTGGACTGTTGCTGGAGCTGGCTGCAGCCACCATGGTGCCTCTGCCCACTTTGTTTGGAGCCATGGGCACCTTCTGCTTCTGGCTCATCTGCTCCAGAAGAGCAGCCAGCCCTTGCTGCACTGCTGTGATCTAGGGGATATATTTCTGAAGCTACCCAGTGAGTTTTGACCCCACAGTAGAGGGATGATAGCTGAACTCCGGAAAGGCCCTGGTTTTCCTACCACCTTCTGGTAACAGCTCCCTGCCTGAGGTTCCTGACGTGTAATCTTTGGAGCTGGCCTTTCTTGGTGTGCTGTGCCTGTGACTCTGAGAGTGTTGAGGACCAGTATGGGGAGCTAGGTGGGATTTATATGTGTTAGCCACCTGTGGTCCTGCTCAGGACCTGCAGCCTTGATGAGGGGCCAGGGCTTCTGGTGCCCTGTTTCTGGGAGGAATGTTAACTCCTGGGACTCATCCCTGTCTCCCTCCTCTCCAGATCAGGCAGAGGGCCTGGCTTGTGCTCTTCTGTGTTGTTTGGTATCCATTGCAAGTATCTGCACCAAACTCCTTTGTGGGCAGGTTCTCTTGCAGCAGCAGTGGGTTTGGTTGGGAGCAGGCACTTGTGGGGTGCAGGTCCCTGTCCACTCCCCAGGACCCTGCAGCAGGAGCTCTGCCTCAGGAGAGTCCCCAGGAAGCAGGTCCTGGTCTGCAGCCTGTGTTGCTTGAGGAGTGTTCGTGTCCCAGTATAACTGCCCTCCTGAGAGCGACTTTGCTCAGCCTCAATGTCTCTGACCTTTTCAGTGTTGTGCAGCGGCATTGGCTGCTGGAGCCGCTTTTGCCTCTCCTTGCTGTGTAATGAGCCTGTGGGGATCGAGGAGAAATGGGCAGCCAATAAAAATACAGTGTATTGAAAAGGTCAGAGCTGTTTGGTGTGACACAATAATTCACAAAACTTCTTGGGCATTGCCTCTCTCACTGCTAGTCCCTGGTTGGGTGCACAGGGGTGCAGGGCTGTGGGGCTTGGAGCCTGGTTGTGGCCGGCTTGTGTGGCCTGTCCCGGAGTGTGGGATCAAGACTGTGCCCTTGAGGCAGGGGGGAGCTTTGCAGGTGTGCATCATGCAATTCTGCACCTTGGTTTCACCTCTGCAAGCTGTGTTGGAGAAATTCTCCTCCAGGAGTCTTCAGCAGGTGGGCTGGCTTTGTTTTCAGTCTTTGTGGAGTAAGAGATGCCTCTGTGGTTGGGGTGTTCACTGACTCTTGTGAGCAGGTTCCTGCCATGGTCCCAGCAACAGGGAGCTGGACAGAAGATACTTGGTTGAGGAGGCTTAAATGTCCTGCTCTGGATCCATGCTCTGGGTGTCTCAGTAGTGGCAGGTAGGGAGCCCAGGCCTCCTGGAGAGTGTTTGCTCTTGTACTTGGTCCTGTCAGGTGCATTTAAAGTTGGGTGTGCATCTGGCTTTTCCATGCCCCTCTGTCAGCTCACCCCCCTGGGGGGGACCTGTGCCCCTCCTACTTGCCAATAAGGGCAAAGCTGTCCTGCAAAGCTGTGCTGATTTATCAAAGCTGACCTTTCTGAGGACAGAGGGGAAATGTGCAGCAAAAAGTTCTCAGACTGACTCCACTTCCCCAGCATTAGCACTGGGGGTAGTCCTCCCTTTTCTGCCTCTGACTTCTCCTAGTTCTCCATCTCTGTACCAGCACATCTGTTGGCTTGTTCTCTGGCCTGGGCCACTGGCTGGTGGGCACCTCACCTCTCCAAACAAGGTACATTTGATGGTCCCTTGTGGTGTGGCAGAGCAAGGCCCAGTGATCTTGCCATATGCCTGGTTATGGAAACATGCTGTGGGCCTGCCAGTGCTGGGATCAGAGAGAGAAAAAGGTGGATTAAACCTATGTATTTCACCCCACAAAAATGGTCATGACAATTTACCACTGGAGGCTCTGTATCAGCCTTGTGCCAGCACACTAGTTACTGGAAAATATCAAACAGCACTTTATGCAATTCTCTTTCCCATGGCTGAGAGACATTTGGAAATGACAGTTCATTGAGCCTAGGAGTGAATATTTGGAAGTGTTGGAAGTGGAAACAAAGGAGCAGGAGAAAATTTGGGGTTGGCGCCAGGCCAGTAGCAGCCCCCTGGCACTGGCACAGCAGGAGGTCTTGCCCTGGATGCTGAGTTCTCAGCAAACTTGATCCCCAAGAGTTGGGGCTTGCCCAAGTTTCTGGCAGAGGAGTCAGTTTTATGCTGCTTTCTTTGGTTCTGTGCAGTGACTGGGTTACCCTGGCAGCTCCCCACAGCCATGCTCCTGTGTGGCCAGCTCTCACTGGTGCCCTCAGCCTGGCTGTGGGCCCTGTGGATGTTTGCCCAGTCTGGTGCTTTGCACAGCCCTTGGCTTCAGTATTTCAAGACTTCATGTGGTGTCCCAGGCACAGTTGTTTGTGTGCTGGGTAATTCGATAAATATGTAATGTGTTGGTTTAGGACTTTATTGCTTTTATGCAGCACTAATGTAATGCTATTCAGGGCACCCTGGCATGCCTATTAGCAGCTGGAGTCGAGCAAAGGAAGGATGTTCTTCCTCTCTGAGCCCATCGTCTTCCCCTCTTGATGCTCTCAGCTGTGGTATAGTGATCTAAAGGAGACAACTTGTCTCTGTTAGCACTCAGTGAAAAGCAGTCAATGGGATCATTAGAAGTTGACTACAGATAGGCCTTGTTTTTAAAATGGATCTAAAATATTTGGCCAAAGTCCCACTGGAGCATTTTCAACTTTTGCAAAAGCCTTCTAACTAGACAACTTGCTCCTAGAGTTCCTGCCAGAATCATGCCCTTGGTTTTGGGGTGACCTCCTTGAGGAGCTGCAGGTGCTTGTAAGAGCTTGTCTAGGAGGTGTCAGCAGCACCCTGCCCTGACCATGTGTCACAGCAGTTTGGGGGGGGGCTGTCATGCCTTAGCTGTGCTGGAAACACTTTCCTCACTGAGATTTCCCTTATTCGGGGTAGGATTTCGCTCACATTCCTAGCTGCAACCAAGTTCACTTATTCCAGTCTGTTCCTGGGCAGGGTGTTACCCTGGGACCAGGACCTTGTGCCCCTGTCTCACACCATCACGCTGAAGTGCTTGAGGTTTCTTGTGCCTGGGTGCTTCCAGCATATAAAGCCACTGTTATTCTGCGCTGTCTCCTCAGCATCTTGCTGGTTTGGGCCTCTAACAGTTAAAATTCAGGATTACAATTGTACTGTAGTGGCACTCAACATGTAAGTGACATAGATTAATATTACACAGAAAAAAAAGTCAAGCTTCTGTTTCAAGATCAACAGATAATAACTAGGGGATATTTGAAAATACATCTTATTAGCAGTTAATATTTTGGCACTTTCTGCACATTCTCATGACCCCCTCCTCCACTGCTGCCCCAGGGAGCTGCTGTGCATGTGGTTGCTGATGGCATCAGAAGTCCTGTGAAATAACATTGCCTGCACTGGATGCCACTTTGTGTCTTTTATTTTGTGGAGAATAAATACCCTGATGGGGTTTGGTGAAAGTGCTGTTGGTCACTGCAGTGACCAGGGACCATTAGCATCTTACAACTCTAGTGGCTGGGGCTTTTTCTTGAGCTGGCTCAGGGCACCTGAACCCCCAGCAGGCATGTTGGTGTTGATGTTGTGACCAGCATTAACAGGAAGGTGAGAATGGGAGAGCAAAGGGACCCCATGGTGCCCTGGGTGAGGATCGAGGTTCACTGCAGGAGAGCACAGGGCACGCCTGTGAGACCTGGGCTGTGTCAGTAGGTAGATGACCAGAAGCTTTGTGCTTTGCTGGGGCAAACCAGCACCTCTTCTCAGTACTAATGAAGAAAGGTAACGCGAGAGGTCCCCTGTGGCAGGACATGTCCTTGCCTTGTAGGGATTCTTTTCAGCCCCAGCACATGGGGATCTTGGCCTAGATGCCCTTATGCGAAAGCTTAAAGTGACTTCCTTGAGGCCAGGGCTCAAGCTAAGGGTGCGGGCTATTCTGACTCTGGACCGGCGTCTTCTGTAAACCTTATGTTTTCCCCACATGCAGCGAATGGTCTTGGGTTGGTTTGTCCGTGTGAGGTAGGCTCTTTGACAATGAGTTTGGAGCTGAGTTTTGCAGCCAGCTGTAATCATATCTCTTCAGGGCATGTGGATGAACCTCTCCCTTCTCATGTCTTGCTCTTTTTCCTCCTTGGGAGGAAGCTAATGTCCTGCATAGCCCTCAGCCATCAGAGCAAATTAAAGCAGCTCTGGGCTCCTCCTGTACTGTGGATGAATTGCCAGGACCAGAGGTTTGGAGCATATCTGCAGGGAATGATCCCTCTTCTTGGTAAGCCTGGATGAGAAAGGTGGTGTGTGGTTATTCTGCATCAGTGGAGTGTGCTGGAAAAGATGCACTTTCCCCGGTCCCTAGAGCTGTCAATGGGAGCTGTGCTGAGTTTTGCTCAAATGGAAGATGCCGTGTACACTTCTGTAAGCAATAAAGTGACTCAGGTTGCCCACTCAGTCTTCTCTTTCCACAGACTGTTCCCAAAGTCCCTCTGGATGTGTCTGAAGCATCCTAAATAAGACCTGTGTGTGCTGTGCTCTGAGGTGGAGGCTGTACTGAGCTGCTCAGAAAAAAAAAAAAAAATAGGCCATTGCTTTTCTCATGCAGGCAGGCATTTAAAGAGCCTGTGCGGGAGGAGCGTGGGCATGTGGCTAAATCAGAAGTGAGGAGCCGTCCCCTTCTTTGGCACCTCACCTGAAATGCATGAAATGGGGATGATACGAAGCCAGGCTGCAGGCTGGCTGGCTTTTTTTGGTGTCTTTCTTGGTGGTACTGTCTTTGTTGCAGTGCTGCTACCATCCAGCAGAATTCAGTAGGGAGAAACAGCTCACTTTTTTGCTTTGCCTTTCTGGCTAGGATTTCTAAAATAGTCTTTTACCTCTTCCCCAAGAAAAGTCAATGGCAAAACTTGCAAGAAATGGGACTAGGTCTTTTCTTCTGCCAGCTGCCCATATAAGGCATCTATCTTTGTCTTCTAACTTAAGGTGCTGTCGCTTCACTAATTAAATGAGGAATATAATCTCTTTATATTTGTGTCAGCTGATTTCAAATTAAAAAGGGACCTACAGGACCAAGAAGAACCTTATCTTTCCTTTGGGGATCACCTTCCTTTTTACTTAAGTTTTTTTGTGGCCTGATAATTCCATCTGAAGGTCCCCTGCGATGCTGCGGTAACCCTTGGATGCTATTCAAGTGCATCCTGGCCCCTGGCGTGTGCTCATTGCCTCCTAATTGCTCTAAATAAGTTGGGAATGATGAAATTAAAGTGCCATTGATATCAGGCAGCCCTGGCATGCTGCAGCTACAGGCATGTGAGGGAAGTGGACAGATGGGGAGATGTGAGGATAATAGTTATTAAATGCAGATTTTACCCTGTTTGGGATCCCCATCTAAGCACAGTTCAACTTCTTGGCAGAGCAAGTTTGGCAGCTTCTGTGCTGGTGCCCCAGCTGAGCATTTGGCATGGGCTGGTCATGTACAGGACGTAGAACTGAATGACCTCCCTTGGTTCCACAGAGATCCCTGGATGTTGTACTCTCCAAGGGCAAGGACATGCCAAATAACCCTGAGGCCACACAATGTCCCCAATCTGTAAATCCTTGGTTGCCAGTCCTTGTGGCAATGTGGTTGAGTTGAACCCAACAGTCAGGGCTTGTCCTTATGGTCACTCCCTTACTCTGTAATGGCCTGACAGCTGAGTATAGGGTTCTGGCATTGAACACAAAAGAGAGGGTGGGGTGTCCTCCTGCTTTGGCATGCAGGGAAGCTGCCCTGAGCCCCCAGGGTGCATGGGAGCTGTGTGCCCTGATCCTTTCCCAGTGTGGGAACAGCACTGGCCGGGATGGTGGTAGAGGGAACATGGAGCTTGGTGGGGCTGGAAGCTGGCCTGGGGAGAGGCTGGTGTCATTCAGCAGCTGCTGTTATGCTCTACTCACCTGGAAATGCTGCTGCCTTTAGTTCACTTTGCTCTGAAAAAAAAAAAGTTTTTTAACATATGTAGTCAAAGGGGAAGACTGATACCTTGTTCTTGACTGTCAGTGTTACTGTGTCCTGTAGGAGCAGAGGGGCTTGGATAGGACCTGAATCTGGATCCTAAGCAAGGCAGTCCTGTGACACTGTTCCCAGCCAGGATAGATACATCACATAACCCATGGGGCAGAATTCATCCAAGTCACAGGGCACACAGACCAGCAATTCAATGCTCATCCCCATGACTGAGTATCCCATTGCTTCTCAGGTGGTTAATGTGATGCTCAAGAAGAGGACCTTGCTGAAAGTACCCCAGGTTTGGAGCCTGCCAGGAAGGTCCCAAAGCTGAGGGTGAGCTTCAGCAGCCTGCAAACTTCTGTGTGCTAGTGTAGCCTTAGAAGTGTGTCCAGTTTTGTGACTGCAGTTATTAGTTTTCTGAAGATGGATGGCAGGTACAGCACAGCAGTTTTCTTTCCAAAAAAATGCCAATCATTTTAATCACTTGCCTAAGATTTGGGTCAGGTCCAGCCACCTGGCTTTGAATAATAACTCTCCCAAGCCTTCTTGAGCTTGTCTTGTGAAACGTCAGTATTATCAGGACACTTGAAATGGATGGGAGGTGCATGGACATGGCAGACAGCTGGCCTGCGGGATGGATGTCTACTTGCAAAGGGATGGAAAGTTACGTTTGCTCAGTCTGAGCCAATTCTATTCCTGTAACTGGCCTTGGCTGTGACTTCGGCTTCCCTGTGGCTCATTGGATGTTCACCTGGGGGCCTGTTGCACAGGCTTTTGCTTGAGATGGCAGGATCACATGCTCTGGGCAGCCCTCCAGGCTCAGGACTGATCTTTCAGAAGAGTTCAAGACTTCTGAATTCCACCTATTGCATATTTAAAGGCCAAAGGAGACAATTCTTGGCCCACTGGTCTGACCTACTCCACAACAGAAACCAGAAATGGTTCCCTGCTGATACTATGTTAGATCTGGGTGCACTTAAGCATGAGGTTCCCAAAGATAGAGGAGCTGCAGGGTCCTGGCTCTCCTGGCAGGCAGGAGAGGTCTTGGTGAAGCTGCAGAGAAGCAGCCATCTGCTCCTATCTGGGGCATTTTGAGTATGTTGAGTATGGGTGCTCCCAGAGCATGGGGCTGGTGGTGCTGCTGTCACCCTGCAGTGGAAGGGGCTGCATGGGCTCTGGCAGTCTGTCTGCAGGGGGGTGGTGGGCACTGCCCTGGGTTGGTCCTGTTGGATTCACATCTCTCTGACATGTGGTAACTCCAAGCAAGTGGCTCATGCTTCCAATGGCTGTAAATGTCTGTAGTCAGGAAAAATCCTGGGTTTGGAAGGGTTGGTGTGTTAATTCATTGAGTTAACCTTCTCCAAAGAATCTACAAACTGCAGGGATGGGACCATGATGCCATTTGTCCTTTCCAGTGAGTGGGTGGGCCAGTCTCCCTAGTGCCCAGCACTTTGCAGCACTGTGATTCTGCTCAGGGTGCTCTTCCACCCATCACTGCTGTTCCCTCTGCTTGGGTAGAAGTGTCCCCACCAGTTGCAGCTCCTCCACAGCTGCACTCAGGACCCAGAATGCTGAAGTATTGACAAAAGCCAAGGTGTGTGCTGGTTGGCACAGTGCACTGCAACCTTGAGATCCCCTCTCAGTCCACCCTCCTGCTTTTGTGCTGACTGGAGCCGAGTTAATTCCTTTCACCTTGTCTCTTGTGCATGTCAGCTCATCTCTGCTCTCAGCCTGTCTTCTACTTCCACTCAGCTACTTCCAGGAGGTGACTTCCTCCAGGCTTGGTGCCCTTAGCTGGGATAGGTCTATACCAGCTCCCACTAAGAGCCATCCCTTCTGTGCGTGGCTGAGCACAGTGTGGTGTATTCCTGGATCTGCAAGGAAAAGGTTGTCCTGGTACCACTCATCAGCAAATGAGCTAGGCACTGCCATGGCACCAGGGAAGAGAGGAAGCACAGGGCATGACTGGCTCATCTGTTTGGGCATGGTGGGTTTGGGCCAGTGCTAAAGCTGGCTGTTCCTGCTGTGTGAGAAGGGGGAGGAAGGAGCAGTGCTGGATGGAAAGCCCTGTTGAGCTGGGCTTGGCATGGGTGTGGGAGGAAGGAGTGGTGCTGTCTGCTCCCAGGAGGAGCTACAGGAGTGTCACCCTCTACAATCCCCCTTTTGGTAGCTGCAGCCAGCTTGGCTATCAAGGGCAGCAAAAAAGACTAAGAAGGCACTAGGGCTTGTTGTATCACCAGGCCCTGCTTAATGCTCTAGTGCTGGTCTATGCTGTGCAGAGCCTGGGCAAGTCTTGGTTCGGGGGAAGCTTCATTTCTGGGGAGCAGATCCCTTGGATTTGCTTCAGCTGGGTGCTGTTTGGTGCAGTTTGTCACACTAGAACTCTGCTAATTGGACCAAACCCAAGGATTCTATGGTCTTTGCATCCCCCTTAACAGGGCAGGTCTCAGATAACCCACTTTGCTCAGTTCCAGACAGGGTGTTACTGGCTCCCACTTACCAGTGGGAGTGGGGTGACCAGTGATGTTCTGGCATTGCTTGGCAGGGCAGTAGGTAGATGAAAGGACTTATTTTCCTGTTGTCATCCCTCATGGCTGAGGTTTTGTGGAGCCTGTTACCCAGGGGTGAAGTTACTCACTGTGGCCACCTTTAGCAGCTGCTTCTCTGCATTGTGGGTTGTAAATGTCCCTTTAATTTAGTGCCTGCAGTGCACTAAAGCAGCAACCTTAGCACAGCCTCTGCATGATAACTGGAGAGACTCTAGATCCTTTGCTCTGACGCAAGGCTGCACTCCGCAAGACTGCCACAGCCCCAGTGGCTGATATCTCCCATACCCCTGGGTGCCTCTACTCATTCTCATCAGGCACCAAGCTGGTCTCTGAAGCACCATGCTCCTCCTTGCTTGCACAAGTCTTCCCTGCTGTTCCTCCATCGGAAACTTGCTTTTTCCCTGTTAGAAAACTTCAGCCCAAGCCAGCCAGACAGGTCAGTCTGGGCAGTAGGGCACTCACTTCCCAAATGTTTTATTTCTTTTGGCTAAACTTAGCGGTGAAAGGTGTTTCTTCTTCACAGAAGAGAGCAACAGCTCTGACCTCAAGGGGAGAAATGATGAGGGTTCAGAGTTTGTTGTTTTCTTTCCTTTCTTGTTATAATTCTTGCAAAATATTCGAGCTGAGAGGGTTTTTTGCTTAAACAATTTATGCCCAGTGGATAGATTTATTCCATTCTGCTGCCAGCTACAAGGAAATCCCATTATTCCCTGTGGCATGGTTTTTTTGTTTGTTTTGTCCTTTGTGTTTGTTTGTTTGTTTTTATTCTCAATACTCATAAATGTTCTGTGAAATATGAGTTTCTGCTCCTTGCCAACACAAGGAACCCAACATTCCTGCCCTGTTCCTGCTGCTGGATGTGCCTCCTTTGCTGGCCTGTCCCTAGGTAACCTGAGTGGTCTCCCTATGACTGATCCCATTCTGTTCCCTTGTTATTTCCGATTCTCAGGGATAAAAGCTGTTTAAAATTTGCATTTTTTTAATGTCCTGGCACCAATAGGTGCTTTGTAGGCAACATTTCCCTATCCCACCTGGCTGCTGCCTCCCATGCCTCTTCTCCCAGCCAACACCCCGCTGTCCTGGCTTTTAGCAGGAACTAGGCAAAACATGGATTTTCAGGCTGGCTGGGTGGTTTAGCATTATCCCTTCAAGAGAGAACGGGAACATGTGAAGGTTGAGTTTGGTTCTGAATGATTTATTTGAATGAATGTGGCAGAAATGCGAAGTGAGTATTTGGGCTTGACAGCAGAGTTTGTTTGGATTGAGGGCAGAAAAAGATATTCTTAAAATGAAAAGTGGGCTCAGAGGGAGGAAAAAAGGGAGGTGTTTTCTTTTAAACACCTCAAAACCAGTTTTAATGCTGACTGACCACTTAATACTCTTTTTTGAAACACCATTCTAACACATGACAAGGTGGGTTTGCCAGGACTGGCATTGCCATGGCCATATCGCTTGTTGGTGAGTTTGGAGAGCTGGTGTGGCACTGCCAGCCCTTGCTGCCTGCCTCGGTTTCCCTTCCCTTAGCTGCAGCTCAACCGTGAGCTTGGATGAGCTCATCCTTACCAGGGTGGGCTAATGCAGGGGACTGTGCTATTGCATTTCCATTGCTCAAGAGATTGATGTGAGGTCTGGACTGAGATCTCCAAGCTTGTTGCAGTAGTGAGCCTGAGACCTGACATCCCTTTGCTGACAGACAGCTTGCTAGCTCTGCCTCTCTAGTGCTTCTGATTCCTTTAGAGCTCCAGTTTTCAGCTGCTTCACCTCTCCACTAGCAGAGTGTTTTTGGAACAGATGGGCTTAATTTCCGATTGCCGCCCCCTGAACTTGGGAGGGGGGTAGAATTTGGAGCAAGTCTTATTCCATGTGACTCCATCCGGCAGACTCCTGCCTGTAGGCGGTTGGGTCTGCCCTGCTCCTGCTGACACGGAGCCTCCAACTGAGGACCTGGCAAATGCCCCTCTTTGTGACGAGGAGGGCTCTCTGAAATAAGAATTTTCTCTCTTAGCAGATAAATATGTCTCTGTGTTACCTTAGCAGTAGCAATGACTTACGGGTTGATACTGTTGAGATGCTTAGTCTAAGCTTCATCTAATCCTCTTTCATCTAGCAATCGGGCTAGTGATCTCACAAAACCAGGTTTCCTGACACCAGCCGCAGTGTTCTGTGGTGCATGCTCATGCTGGAAGGGTAATGGTCCTGCAGTATCTCAGCGCCACTGCCCTTGAAATGAGCCAGAGGCAAAAGGGAGAATGAACTGCACCTAAGTTTGTAACCTGAACTCCCTACCTGGCTTGTGGATTTTTGAGTTTAGGTGTCAGCTCTTGTTTTCAGAGGATTTGGTGACATGTGATTTCCTTCCCTGGCTTCTTGTGGAACATAAACAGATTTTTATAACCATGATTTTGGGTTGAATTGAAGTTTTGTGTTGCTTGTTCGTTTTGTTGTGGTTTTTTTTTTCCTTTTTTTTTTTCCCATTTTGGTTTTGTTTGTTTGTTTGTTTGTTTGGTTTTTTTGTTTTTTTTTTGTTTTTGTTTTTGTTTTTTTTAGAATTCCTGAATCTGGCCTTTTTCTGGCCTGTTTTACATCTTTCTGCTGCACACTGCCAGTGCACCCTGGGAATCCTGTAACTCTTTGGGTAGCAATAGCAAATCTAAAGTAAATTTTAAATATTTCTGTTCCTTTCCTATGTGAGGCCCCAAATGCAAGGCAGAATTTGGTGCTGCTGGAATTTGCTTGTGCTTCAAAACTCCTGGACTGTCAACTTTGCAAGCAAAACCCAATTCATACTTACTGAAAGTGGGAGTCTTGTGCATGTGGTTGAACAGGCTTGTTGCCCTCCAACATGACGGTGTCACCGAGATACCGGCTGTGTGGCCACTGGCATGGAAATCCCTGTGATAGCGAGCAGATGGGGCAGTGCACCTTGAGAGCAGGGCAAGAGGCGATGAAATTGCATGTGGAGTGAGCGGAGTCAGGGAACAGCCCTGACCCCAGCCAGAGCTGCTTGCTGCCCCCACCTTGCTCCCATCCTTTAACTCAGCTTGGCCTCAGCCTCCACCACCTCCTTTTTCTGCCTCAACTGGATGTTTCTCCCTTCAGCACCTTCTCATGTTCTCCCCATCCTACTGTCTTGCAGGGCTGCATGTCCAGGGCTGAGCGAGGTGTTCCACCTTGGGTCTCATGAGAGAGGCAGGACCTCGCTGTCCTTCCCCCCCCCTCCCTCTGCTGCACAGAAAGCCCCTCCAGCAGCCGGAGCGAAGCCACAGAGTTCTGCTGCCTTGGTAAGTCCTGGCACTTTGGATTTCTTTTCCTGTGCCACTTCTCTGGAGAAGAACAGGCCACAGGGTTCTCTTCCTTGTTGGCTCCCTGCGCATCTCTCCACCACAGCAGGGCAAACAGTGTAGGGTATGTACACAGGCCTGCAAAAAAGGCTCTGAGCGAACAGCTTATGCACCGAATAAGTCAGGTTTCAGTCAACAGCAACAGCTCACGAATTCAGGTTGTATTTAGCAAGTGGTTTTGGCTGGGAAAAAAGTGAAACACTGAAAAGTTTCATTTTGACATTTTCAAAATGAAACCTTTCAGCCATCTGTTTCGAGATGACATTTCATTTTGATTTTTTTCCTAGGTGTTT
>VWZY01007650.1:659712-669753 GCA_013399075.1 Chloroceryle aenea | reverse complement strand
CGGGCGTGCGGAGTCCAGGACTGGACTGGTTTCTGCTGCCATAAGCATGGTAGAAATGCCTTCCCCCACGTAGTGTAGGCCTGCTACCCAGCCTTCCTGGGGCATAAGGCAATGCAGCTTTCAAGTGGGATCTGTGGCAGGTGCTGCCTGTGTGTCTGGAACAGGTAGGAAATGTTTAATCCATAATGCCTGCAATGGGAAGGGGTTTACGTGGGGTGGGAGGGTAACATCCAAAATGAATATTTGGATGGTGGCACTGTTGAGGAAGGAAGGGTTTGTCATGGGCCTGCACAAACCTGCCTAGGCAGGTGGGTGTGCCCCAGCATCGGTGAGGGGCAAACGCTGCCTGCAGGGAGTGAAGGAGCATGGACAGCTGAGCACTGGCAGCCTGGGGGATGCTGGGCAGAAACAGTTTCATCTTCCAGGAGAGGGCAGGCGAGAGGGTCCTCAAAAGGCAATGTTTTCTGAGATGTCTCTATTACTGGCACTATGTGCACTTGCCACCGACTCAGCCTCCTTCCAGTGCTCTCACCGGGACAGTTAAAAGAGACAGCAGCCGGTTTCAGCTTGCACTGTACATACAAATTCTCTTCTGAAATCTGTGAACTGTCAGCTTGATGCAGGCAATGCGTGAGACAGCAAACATCAGAGCTGACTGGGCTGAGGCAATTTCCCAGGATGTCAGTCCTCGAGAGAGAAAAAAGGGATCTCTCCGTGAAGAGCAGAATTCAGTTTACTAATGAAAAAAAATTGAGGATGATTCAAGCATCTTTTATATGCCAGAGCTAGGCGGGGGGGGAATTTTTCAAAATGGATGTTGTCCACGGTGGAAGGAGATGATGGGTGTGCTGAGATCTCTGCTGGGAGATACCTCTGCTTCGGATAGAGTGTGGGGGTTTTCCTCAGTGTCCTGCACTTGGTCCAGAGGAGAAGGAATCAAAGCAGTGAAGCAGAACCAGCTTTCACACTGACACATACAGATAGATAATTTCCCCTTTGCATTGCATGCTTTGCTTAAAGCAGAGAGTAGGCTGCATAGCGTCCACCTGATGCATGCAAAAAAGGGACTCGTCCTCACCTTGCCTCATGTTCCTGCACAAGAGGGGCCAGTGGAGAGGTATTCCCATCTTTGCACAGAGGTGTTTCCAGCTTCTTGTTGCCATTTCCCATTTTTTGGTAAGCAGGAATGAGCCCTCCCTGCTCCCGCAGGTGCTCCTTGTGAGTCTGGCCCTGGGAAAAGCTGTATGCAAAAGATGCTCGGTCAGAGGAGTTCCTACCGTGTCAGGGCTGACAGAGCAAGTGGAAGGACTGTCGAAATAGCAGCTTTCTGTCAAAACACCTTCTCAGCAGCAAGCCCTGAAACGCATTTATTCTTAGTGATCTTCTATCAAAACAAAATTGTGCTGTGAAATGATCGCTCTGGTTAAAGTCCTCCCTGGAAAAAAAAACCTGAGCACTGAGAGCCATCTGGCTTTGGTTTAGATGTGAGTATTTTCTTCCAGAGTGCCATTTGCAAAAGTAGAAGCTTTTTCGTAAGAACGGTATTTAGAAAACAAGGTGGTTTTATTTTACCTTGTGCTTTTTCCTTTAAGAAGAGAAAAAAAATATTTTCTAGGGAATTTGGGATAATGGATCAGGGTGTAGCTTGTTTCTCAGCCTGGTCTCTCCACTAACTGGTTCAAGGCCAGGGCAGCCAGGCACTACAAACTGTAGTGATGGACAGTAGCTGCACCCTGGGTCCTGAGTGCACTGGGGTCAGTGCACAGCCTCTCACCCTGCCCGAAAGCCTGGAGCAAAGCGGGACTTGGTGCTGGGAGGGGACATCTCAGCCTGAGCATCCAGCAGGCATGTAAGCCCTCTCCCCAAGGAGACTGCAATCCTTGGGGCTGGATGATGTGGTCAGAGGTTTTATTTAGTTCTGAAGCAGGGCTGAACCTGAGTGGATTTTTAATGCATGAATTTTTAGTGTTTAAACTGAGCAAATCTTTGAACCTATGTGGTTTCTGAGGGATGTTTCTCTTCCTCTCTGAATGTGTGTATCATAAATACTCCCCAAAAAAGCCTTCTTCTCATCTCTGGTGATGCAGTCACATACTTGCCATAGCTCAGGCTTTCCACAAAGCCCCCCTGTCACAGCAGTGTCTTGAATGTTTGCTTTTAAAAAAGCAAGTTTTCAACATCAGGATTATGCCAAAAGCCTATAAATGTGAATATGAGTGCTGCAGGTTCCCCATCTCATGCTGCAATGGGACAGAAAACCCTTGTGAAGGTGACCAGGAGCAGGGCAGAGGATGTGGGTGACCTGGAGGTGTAGGAAGAATGAGAGGGAGTGGAAGGAGTTGGGTGGTGGCACCTGGCCTGGCAGGAGCTGGGGAGGGGAAGGGAGGGTTGGGCAGCTCCGTGACCAGAAGGTGTGTGTCCTGGGAGTGGACTGTTGTATGCAGGGCAATGTATGTGAGCAGCAATACACGTTGTCAGGTGGAGGCTTTACCACCCTTGCTAACTTCATTTTGTTGAACAGTCTTATCAGAGAGAATAAGGCTGGAGGGGAGGAACACAACAGAGGGAGAGGTGCCTCTAGCCTGTTTTGGAAGCTCTGCTTTTACCCCATTAGGACCAAGAAAAGCCCTGAATTTCTCTTCCACACCTTACCTGTCTCTTTAGACTAAAACACATTTATTTCCAAGCGTCTCTCTGAGGGACGACAAAGCTATTAACAGAGAATTTTGTTGTTCGATTTTTTTTTTGGTATCACATTTGCAAAAATAAATAATTGTGCAAAATGCTAAAAAGCTAGGCAGGGAGCCAGCCTGCGCAGCTCAGGGATGGCACCATGCCTGCAGCTGCTGACCCTTGGTGCAAACTTGGTGCCACCACCGCAGTCCAGTGGCTCCAGGGAGCTTTGTAGTGGTGGGATTTCATGTGGGGTGCCTGATGCTTAGGGCTTTGCAGGGCCTGTGCACTTTGGCAGGGACCATCAGGGACGCTTTGTGGCAGGAATCGGGATGCTGTGTTCATAAGGCTGGGAGGTTTCCTAGCAGCTGAACAGCTCCTGCCCATCTTGGGGTGGGAGATAGGATTGTGTGCACGTGGCTTGGGATGTCACATTAATGTTAAATGAGGGGAACAAGCAGGGGTGAGCGTGAGCAGGATTTGGGTGTATGTGGCAGTTTGTTTCTCTGGGTTTATGCACTGATATTTCTGCTTAATTGCACCTTGATATGCACAAAGGGGAAGGAGGGAAGGGGTTTCAAAGTGCTGAGGAGAGGCACTGTGGAGAGTCCCTGTGCTCACTTGTATTTGTTAGAGGGAGGTGATCACTGTATTGATAAATTGATGTGGATGAGTTGGGGGTCAATGGCTTGGTTTGTTGCCATGAATATTTTCTGGGGATGGCCTGAGGACTTGGAAGGGAACAGAGGCAATTTGACAATGTATTAAGGGTTTACTAGGAACACCAAAAACGTCCTTTGTGCCCTGGGTGTGCTGGGCTGCACACAGGAATACGTCCCACAGCTTCCTTCTCACCGTGTCCTGCCTCCCACAGGTGTGGGGCAACTGGCCATGGGGAGAGCATCTCTTTGCCTGCTGAGAGGGGCTGCTCCAGGAAGCTCTCTCCCGATGCTGTTAGCTGTGATCCAAAATTAGCACCCCATTCACTCACTGTTAGCTCTTTGAGGTTAATAGGGCTTAAAAAAAAGTCTCTTGTCACTGAAATCAGCAGCTCTGACTCAGAATACGCAGAGGGAGAAGACTTGCTGACTAAGGCAAGGTTGCCATTGTAAGCGCTCACCCATCTGCAGCAGTGCTGTGGGTCTTGCCCAAGGTGAGCCTGGGAATCAGTGTCAGAGCCTGGGAGAGCTCTTTGGTTCCCATCTTGGTGACAGAACCGCTGGGTGAGGGGTATGAAGCTGTGAGCATCAAACCCAGCCAAACCATGGAGTTTTCCCAGTGCCGTGTTCCACGATTAATCACTTCCACCCACGTTGCGCCTTCCCCTTCCCCTAAATCATCCCTTGCCTGCTACTGGAGTGGGGAACAGAGGCAGCTCCAGTTTTATGAATCAATCAAAGACACAACGCCTGCTTTGGAGAGCTGCTGATTTAGAGCTCTTTGCAAGCATGTGTGCAGTATGATTTCTTATCAGAGCACGGCGCTGGGTGAGCCTGCCAAGAGGAGCTGTTCCAGTTCCTGGCCACATCCTGGGGAGACAGGCTGAGTGGCCTTTTCATCTACAAATAAAACAAACAGGAACAAAGAAGGCAATAATATTGACTTTCATCATTGATATTCCCATTTATCTCAGTAATAATTAGTATTTCTATTGCTGGAAGGGTATAGCTCATAATCTCACTGTTTCGGGGGAGCCTATTAATGTCATCACCAAGAACAGCCAGGCATAAAGCACTGGGCAAGTGCCAAGGAGGGTGACTGGGGCAGAGGGCTGGGAGTGGAGTTGGATGTGGAAGAAAGAGGCAAGAGGCTGCAGAGGGAATCATGGATACTGTAAGGAGCAGTGGAGTGGCAGAGCTGGGGAGGCTGATCTGGTGCATGGGCAGGGCCTGGGTCATCACTGACCTGACACTCCTCCTGTGTCTGGGGTGAGGTGGGAAAGCTGTATGGGCTTGCTGATGGGAGCTGTGGCTCTTGGGGTCCCTGTCACCCAGCCCCTTGCTGCCGCCTCTAGCACAGGCAGATCAAATCCCACATGCCTGTGTTTGTGAGGGAAGGGCAAGACTGGTACTTTATCGAGATGGTCCCGGGGGTGGAGGACGTGCTATGAGATGCAGTCCTGACACCTTCCCTGTGTGATGTGTCTCTAAGCTGTAAGAGCAACTCCCCCTTGTCACCAGCACAACAGGCAAAGTGGGAAAACCAGGACAAGTTCTTTCATCTGTTCCCATCTGCCCCCAGGGCACCTCTGTGCCATTCAGGCACAAACTTCCTGCAGCATCCACAGTGTTTCTTTATTTGTTGGTGCTTCATTAGCCATCCCTTGACCTCTTAAGAACCCCTCACTGTGCTGTCTGCCAGTGCCTTGTTCTGTCAAAGCCCTGTACAGATCCTCCTCTGGGATCCCAGAAGAGGTGGGACACTGAGGTTTCAGCTCTGGTGATGCAGCTTTCCTATGTTATTGTGAAAGCTTTGGCAACCGCCTGTGCTGTGCATCATCCTGAATCAGTCTAGAGGTCCATTTCCTGCATCAATTTTTTAAATTGTCCTATTAAGAGCATGTCCTGACCCCTCCTGTGAGGGATTGTTTCCGGTATGCAATGTCCTGAGTATTATCAATTTCACAGGAAACGCTGTTGGAGCAGCTGCAGGGACCAGTGAGCAGCGAATGCAAATGCAGGGCGGTGTTTTTATTAGGATTTAAATGAGTTTAAGGCTGTTCAGAATTACAATGTGATTTGAACCAGGAGGGGCTTATAAAGCATATTACACAGTAAATGTGCCAAACCCCATGACTCCCGCTGAGCACCTTCCTCACCAAGATGGGGGGAAGGAGCAGGGCAACTGCCAGGGCTCAGCCCTGTTGACCAGTCAGGTAGGTCCCCAAGGGAGAAAGGGCTGTTTGAGGTGAATGGAGGGTTAAAAGACTCTGCCATGGAGGTTGCTGGGCAGGGGAGCTGGTCCCTGTTGAGAAACTTAAGACTATGGTGCTGTTCAGCTGGCAGATGGTTCCTGAATGAAAGATGGGAGTGAGGGGGAGGCTGATGGACATGTTTTGGGGCAGGATGCACTTCACCCACACACCCTTCCCTCTCTGTAGAGCTCCACTGCGGGAAGGTGGCAGTGGGTGCTAGTGATGCTCCAGCTATGGCCATGATAGAGAAGGCTGTGCACCTTCTTCCTCCCTGTGGAGTGAGCTGTGCCTGCTGGGGTGCTGGTGCAGGACATGGGGGCCCTTCCTTGTGCCAGACCCTGTTGCAGGTTTCTGGAAGCAGGGATCTTACTCCAGTTAATCCAGGATGTGCCATCCCCAGCTTGGACCTCTCTGGAGACCTCACAGCTTCCAAATCACCTTCCTGTTGCACAGACTTTAATGGTCACAGCTGTAATCTACGGCTGAGTGGGGCTTTGTGCAGAGATGGAGAGGGATGGGTGATGTGACAGAGCAGTACCTTTGTTCAGAGGCACCCTGGGTCTCTGACACCTGCAAGCCGCCACAGTGTGGGTAAGAGATCCCTCTGTTCCCTCAGCTAGGGAAGCCTGAGCCATTGGCCTGGGACATTAGTGCCTTGCCTCATTTCTGTTCTATGCTTTTGATCTCTGAAGGATACAGCTGCATATTTGAGAGAGAAATCAGGGTTGTGTTGTAATCCTGGGCAAAATGCCTTTTGGGCCTCCCTGCGTGTTTATTTGTGCAAGAGTGTTTTGCTGGAGAAACATGGGAAGGAGCTCAAGGGAAAGGAGCGGAGGTGGGGTTGAGGGCTTTGAGGAACTCGCAGTACAATTTCAGGACACTTAAATGCCTCTTATTGTCAGTGGCGAGACAGCAACATTGGAGACAGCTCAGGCAATTGTCTGAGACAAATTGCTTCACTTGATGGGTGTGTTGGTATCTCACTGGTTAAGTTTCTGAATTACCTATATATAAAGCACAGGAGAAACACAGAAATATGCATACATATGGATGTTTACATGTCTCTGTCCATAGCTATCTCCCATAAATGACCTTGCAGGCATGACATAATGTCATCGGCTGCACGGTGCTTCCAAGCAGCTGTGTGCTTACTCTGTGGGTCTGGGGAGCAAGGGAGCGAGGCCATCTCTTGGGGCTCCTGCTGTGAGGCCACTAAGGTGCTCGCCCACATGCCAAGGAGCAGGGCTGGTAGAGTTTGCTGCAGCAGGGAGCATCTGCCCTTCTCCCCATAAAGAAAGGCTTCGCTTGCTTCAGGAGGTGCTGAGGGAAGAGCCTTTGCTGACAGGTAACATGCTGCTTAGCAAAGCTGTGCTCCCCAGAGAGGGAATGTTGTTGCTGGTGCCTGTGGGAGAGGTGAAGGTGGAGATGTGACAGCAGCAGCCTTGCTGGTTTGTTCTGAGAGGTGGCAAGCCAGGGATGCAAAGGCACCCTTATAAAGGTGGCATTTGGATGGCATTGGAGAGGTGATTGCTCAGCTCAGCTCTGCCCTCCCAGAAGAGCTCTGGCTGTGGCCAACCCTGCCTGTGCCACAGCTCCCTTCATGCCATCCCCGGCGGGGGGGGGCTGCTGGGGTGACGTTGGCTGGGAGACATGAGCTCCATCCAGCAGCCCAGATCAAAGGGACCTCGGCTAGTGACAGCCACTAGAAAGCCTTTAATGCCTAGCCCTAGAGCAGGGAGATTTACTCAAGGGACTCATTTCCCTTCCAGAACATGGGGAAAAAAAAACCAACTGTGTCAACTTGATATTCAGGAAACTCTATTTAGTACCTTTTTTATTTGTTTAACAGTTTAGCTAATTGCGATGCTTTTTAAAATTATTTTCATAAACTACTTTTGATTCATTCCAACTTTGTCCTTATATTCTTTGTTCTTTAAAACCATGCCATTTTGGGTGGTCATTGGCTGTGCTGGTTCTCTGAGATGATGAGGGAAGGAGGAGGGGTAGCCTGGTTGTTGGAGTAGCTCTGGTGATATCAGCCAGTCTCAGCAGATCAAGACAAGATATTATAGAATCATAGAATTGTTCAGGTTAGAAAAAACCTTTAAGATTGAATCCAACCATTAACCCAGCACTGCCAGGACACCACTAAACTATATCCCTCAGCACCACATCTCCATAGCTTCGAAATCCTCCTAAGGATAGGGACTCCACCAGTGCCCTTTGCAGGGAAGAAATTGTTCCTCAGGTCCAACCTAAACTTCCCATGGTGCAACTTGAGGGTGGTTCCTCTTGTCCTGGTGCTTTTTCCTTGGGAGAAGAGACTGACCCTATGTGGCTCCAACCTCCTGTCAGGGAGTTGTGGAGAGTGAGAAGGTCTCCCCTGAGCCTCCTTCTGTCCAGGCTGAACACCCTCAGGTCCCTCAGCTGCTCCTCACCAGACTTGCACTCCAGGCCCTTCCCCAGCTTCCTTGCCCTTCTCTGGACATGCTCCATCCCCTCAATGTCCTTCTGTGAGTGAGGGGCCCAAAACTGACCCCAGGATTTGAGAGGCAGTCTCCCCAGAGCCCAGTACAGGGGAATGATCCCTGGCCTAGTTCCGCTGGCCACACTATTGCAGAAGCTGTTGGTCATTGTTGGGAGTTCACCTTCAGCAGCACAGGGAAAGTTTGCAGACATGCCTCAGTTTTGCTGAATTGTTTGTGTGGGGCAGAAAAACATTCCATGGTTTCATTGTTCTGTTTTCTCTATGAAGCAATTGACATTTTTCTTTGGAAAGAGAACCTTGTCTGGAAAGTTACTGGAAAGTTACTTTATTTTAAAGAACTGAGTAAATTGTTAGAAATGTCCACATGTAAAGTGCAATGCTATTGTGCTTCTCTACACTTCAGATCCACCAGCATTTAACAGAAGACCTTTTCTTCTGTTAAGCTAATTCTTACTGAATTGTCAAAAATATAGGAAAAAAAAATTTCAATAATAGTAATTACACTAACAGTAATGTGCTTTCACAGTCTGGGCTTTTACCACAGCTAATTGTGCCCTTTCATTCCTCCTGCTCTGTCTCATCTGTCTCCTCTTCACTCAGACCTTTCCCCAAGCATGATGGGTCCCTACACTGCCACCTCCCTCCCCCCCCACCCCCATATGTGACCTTCTGGAGCCCAAACTCATGACAGCCTTAGCCCTGTTATGTACTGAACCCACCAAGTCTTGCTGGAGCTGCCCTTGACTGGGATTATCCAGACAGATGAGCTTGAGTTAAGATGGACGTAGCTCCAGCCTTGCCCCATCATGCTGGGGTGCCCTGTGCCATTTGTACTCCCCAGCCCTGGCCCCGTGGCCTGCTTGTCACCAGGTCCAAACCATGCCATCAGGCTTCTTGCTGTGCTTCAGGGCAGGGCATGTTCTGCCTGTCTCCCTGTGGGCTGCCACGCTGCCGTCCAAACCGATGCTTTTGAGGCTGGGAGCAGTTTGCAGACTCTCTTCCCCCTGTCCTGTGTGATCCCAGCTCACCCCCAACCCTGCACATGTGAGCACCAGCAAGGAGCAGGGCTGGGGAAAAATGCCAAGAGCTGTTACAGCATGTGCAGTAGCTTATTTAAAAGGATCCATTTTCATTCTCCTGCTTGTCTGCTTCAGTCAAAACAGAACGCCACAGCTAACGATGTTTTGTGTCATGGCAGACCACAGCGAGCTAATGCACGGCTGCTGTGGTAGATGTTCCATCTCTTGGTACCGCAGCTGTCCCCAACCCCTACCGCAGCCCCCGGTGCTGCCTCCACCCCTGGCCCCTGGGAGCCTGCAGATCGCCCTGCTCTGAATCATGTCTTCCACTGAATTGTAGCTCCTTGTGGGCTCCACAGCTCCCAGGTTTCAAACCACAGCACTGCCAGGCTGGAGGAGCAGCTCTTGAGTGCCTCTGCCTTCACAGGGTAGGTGTCTGGCACCTGGTGCCCACAGCTTTGGTTTTTCAAGGCTGTAAAGAGCACTTCTGTTTGCCTGTCACTCTGTGGGCATGTCTTGGGGATGTTTGGAAGTGGCAGGGACCTGGACATGGTGCCTGAGGCAAAGGGATCAGTGGAGGTTTGTGTGCTCAACCCCACTGACCAGAGTACCATAGCCAGGGCAGGGTGATGGCTGGGGAGCTGGGCCTGTGCTGCAAGTCCTTGGAGATGAGTGGGGAAATAAGGAGTGCACAAAAACCCAGTGTGCCTTCACCTCTTTCTTGGCAGAGCTGATGTTGTTTGCAACCCCACCCTCCATTTTGGGGACATTTGGCTTTCTTCTGCTGCTGCATCAGCTAGCGGGTGTGCTTCGTGTGGCACGGAGTGGGCAGTATGCGTGTCAAGCCTGGTCTGTGTAGAGCTTCTCGGAGCTGGCCTGGGCTCCCAGATGCTTTGGGTGAACTGTTGCCATTGTATCCCCCCCCCCTTTCCTCTTTCAAGTATGTT
>VWZY01007650.1:646621-659569 GCA_013399075.1 Chloroceryle aenea | reverse complement strand
CCTCCAGCAGCACTGCTCCATGACTGCACACCAGCAGGGACAGCTCTGGATGCAGGGCCCTGTCTTTGTTCAGGATCTGCCAATTGCCTGTTGCTGAGGACTCTGGTCTGTGAGCAGGGCCTGGCTTCAGCAACAGATGATATGAATCATGGAACTGCAGTGCACTGAGCCTTTCATCAAAGGTTTTCTTTTTTCTTTCTCTTTTCTCTTCTTTCTTTCTCTTCTTTCTCTTCTTTCTCTTCTTTCTCTTCTTTCTCTTCTTTCTCTTCTTTCTCTTCTTTCTCTTCTTTCTCTTCTTTCTCTTCTTTCTCTTCTTTCTCTTCTTTCTCTTCTTTCTCTTCTTTCTCTTCTTTCTCTTCTTTCTCTTCTTTCTCTTCTTTCTCTTCTTTCTCTTCTTTCTCTTCTTTCTCTTCTTTCTCTTCTTTCTCTTCTTTCTCTTCTTTCTCTTCTTTCTCTTCTTTCTCTTCTTTCTCTTCTTTCTTTCTCTTCTTTCTTGTTTCTACTTGCTTAGAAAGTGAGGGCAACGGGTCTCCTGAGCATTGATGGTGAGCTTCTTTCTTTCTCTTCTTTCTTTTCTTTCTCTCTTCCTTTGTCTCTTTCTTTCTCTCTCTCTTTCTCTCTTTCTCTCTCCTCTCTCTCCTCTTTCTCTCTCCTCTTTCTTTCTCCTCTTTCTCATTTCTACTTGCTTAGAAAGAGAGGGAAACAGGTCTCCTGAGCACTGATGGTGAGCTTGCCACCAGCCCTTACCTGTCATTGGTGCAGGTAGAGCAGCTGATAGGGCTGTGGGGACATGGTGCAGCAGCACAGGAGCTGCAGAACTGAGTTGGTGCCGACTGGGCCAAGCAGAAGGCACCAGCCATCTCCTGTCCCATCCCCCTAAAATGTCACTTGCTTTTAAGTGCACTGGTAGTTTAAAATAAGAATAACCTGCTCCAGGGCTTCTTAAACCATGGAATTAAATATGGTTCTGGTCTCTAGGCAGAGTCTGACTCTTCAATTCTAAATCTGCTCAGCCAAGCGAAATATTGCAGGGGGGAAAGAAATCAATATTTCTCAGGCCCGTCACGGAGAGGAAGCTGTCCGTGTGTGGCTGCGGGCGTGCAAGTGCAGATGTGCGCGCAGAGCGCGCAAGGCTGGGATAGGAGCGTGGTGGAGAGGAGCATGGCTAAGGGGCAAGGGAGGATGACATGGGATGTTTGTGATGCCGGAGAGCTGCGTGTGCTGCTTGGGGAGAGGTGTGGATGCAAGTCCATTGCACTCAGGGAGGGTCTGAGGACACAGCTGGGTTCCAAGCAAGGTCTTTCAGATAAGGAAATGCAGCTTTTTTTGGTTTCATGACACAATTTAGTGGCTAGCAAGAGTCTGTGAGCTTGTGCCAGAGCAGGAGCACTGTGGCTGTCCTACTACGTGGTACATGGATCTGAACTGTGCAGGAGACAGGAATAATCGGGGCTTTTAGCTGAGCAAAAGACTTTTCCCCTGTGACCCACAGGCCCCCCCTGTGACCCACAGGAGGATGGAAGCATTTCAGATAGCGAATGAGGTGCTCTTGCTGTCGCATGTGTAATCTGTCAGGACCCCCACCCCAAGGACTGCTCTGGATGCACCATGTGCCACATGGCACATACCCTGGACATGGCTGCCCTTGCCCGAGGGCTGCCTCTTGCCCAGAGGACATGGGCTGGGTGGGGACCGGTCCCTTCTATCCACTTGTGGAGCATCCTTCCCTGCTAAAAATGGTTCTAGCTATAGCTAAATTCTATAGCTCAGGGGAGGATGAAGCTGATTTTGCCAGGTGTAAGTTCTCCAAGTGGTTTCTGTCCCACCCCTCTCCCCATGGTCACTGCCTTGCAGAGTCCTGATGTTCTCCTTCTATGCTGCTGTGTCCTCCATGGTGTCTGGTGGTGGGAGGAGAGAGCTGTGCAGCTGTGTTGGGATTGGGAGCAGAGTCGGATCTCCATCTGCAGCGGAGAGGGAAAGGACAAATGTTATTGACCTGTTCTGGCATCTGACCAAACCACAGACACTCACCCCTCCCAAAAAGCCTCTCTGATAGCTTAATTTCTTAATTGCTGTCTGTGATCAGGATGTCAGCTCTGGCTCTCCTCCAAGACATGTTGCTTCCAGCAGCCTGGGGCTCTCTTACCACCTTGCTTGGTCACTACTTTTAGCTCACTTGTTTGACTGGTTGGATAATCTCCATCTACATGCAGGCCACCTCTGCTGCCCTAAGGGTGCTATGGCAAATATCAAGGGAGCTCAAAGCATTGAGGAGTGCTAGTTCAGGACCCTGGCTCCGATGTTGTTTTGTGCTTTGGACAGAGAGCCAAGGGTTGGAGCTGAACTGTGTGTTTTGAATTCCCAGCTAGAATGCAGCATGGTGCCTGAAGGAGATAAGGTCCTCAGATGCCTGGTGCTGGGCTCAGGATGGGCAGCTGGAGAGCAGGCATGGCAGGGTGCCTAGAGCTGAGGCCCTCGGAAGGAACCTGAAGGATAGCTGCCCTCTGTGGGGTCTGGCACTGGGCTGGTGGGAATTCCCAGCAGCTCCAGTCATCCGCATGAGGCAGTGCCATGAACGCATGCAGCAGGAGCTTAAGAGCTGCAGCGCAGTGAGGCTCTATATCTCAATAAGCTGCACTCTAAGGCAGACCTGAAAATAAATATTTGAAGAGGAAATAGTACTCTGTCTTCTATTGTCTCTCCTCCTCTCTCTCTTGCTCTGCCCCCTCTCCTGTCTTTACGTCTGACTGAACATGAGAGTTCATTGTTAAAGGGGGATAGTTTTCCTGTATTTTTCCCTTTCTCTACTCTCCCAATGAGGAAGCTGCAGGAGCTGTACCATTAGCAATGCAGACCCATACAGGAGTAGGGGCTGTCTTCATGCCAAGCTTGTCCATGCTTGGGATTCCAGGTGCTTGCTTTTGCTCTCTGTTGCTTAGTTTGTTTGCTATGAAAAAACACAACTAGGTGGCTGTTTCCTCTACAGGCAGCAGAGAGATGATAGGATCAAGAAGTCTGTAAATGTGGTTCAGCACAACCCTACAACATTTTTTCTTGTTCTCAGTAGCTTAGGCTTTGTGCAGGGCAAAGCGAGCAGGTCAGCAGTGCCGTGAGTGATGCTGCTCCTGGTCCTTGTTGGCCTTGATGAGAAAGGTTAAAACTGGCCCAGGATGAGGCATTTACCCTTGTGCCTTCCTGAAAAAAGAGGAGTAAGGGCCTGCTAAATTGCAGATGGATGTGAAGGTCGGGGCTTGCAGCACGGCATGTACTCAGAGTCAGACAGAAGGCAGGTTACTGAGGCAGTGGAACTTCCTGGGAAAATCAGCCTCTCTCCCTCTGCCACCTGCTAGCTGGGTAATCAGAGAGAGGGGAGCCCTGTAGGGAAATGGGGCATGATTCATGTAGTGGGGCTGCTGAGATGAGCAAGGCCCTGCATGGACAAGAGCTGGTGAAAGCAATAATGTTGTGTGCAGAACTTGGTTCTGGAGTGGAGAAGCAAGTGCTTTGTGATCCCCTTCTCTCTGATTGAGGATCTGTGGGTTGGGAAAGGATCACTGGCATCATCTAGAGCCCTCCTCCAAGCGTGAAGGGAAGTGTTGGGTGAAATCAGATATAAAAGTAGAGGTGAAAGAGTGGTATTGAGAAGGGAATGGGAAAGAGAGGGGAAGGGGAAGCCTCCAAAGAGGAAATGAGACTGAAAAATGCAGAGGTGTTCAAGGATATCCGAGACGTCACAGGCAAGGGAAATAGTCCAGGGAAGATGTAACTTTGAGAGAAGTCTTCTCAGCCTGGCTGCAAATGTTTGCTAAGCTTCTCTGCTATATTTAGCAGCCTTTGTGCCCTTTGGAGAGTTCTCCACACAGATGGCAGAGAAGCCGCTTGCCAAACAGTGGCTGCTGTGCTGTGTTGGAAGGGGGTGCCCAGTGTTCGGGGAGGGAGGTTTAATGTCGGCTGCACCCTTTCAGCAGTGAAGCCAAACGGTTCGCTTTGCTGCCCAGTGGACAGGGCTGCCAGATGGCTCAGTATTTGCTTGTAAATTAGCAATAGGAAATATGCAATGTAAACCCCTAAGTTGAAGAAACGTAGGGCCTGGATTGGACTCCTCTTCCTGCAGAGGATGGTTTCTGCAGAGCAGGGTTGGGTAGATCCATTACAGGAGCAGCACAAGGAGGTCTCAAAGCCGATGAACACGGGCCCTGCGCTGTTCCTCGGCACGGTCGCGGGCCATTACTCAAGCGTGCACAGCCTCTGGCTGTGTTTGCTTTAAAGTAAGATGCAGAGAAACATAGCTTTTCTTTCTAGGAAAAAAAAAATGTATCTCATTCTCTGTCTGTGCAGTATCTCACTGAACTGGATATGACTGGAATGGAATTTTCAGGCACTAATGTAATAGAAGTACTCATAATTTGTGTATGCCTGCGTGGGGATAGGCAACGTAATGAGCCCTGAGCGGCATCCCATGCTGTCCTGCCCTTCTTGTGCCTGAGCCTGCCTGCAAAATGACTTCATGGCTCACTTGGGGTGTCTCTGCCTTGTGCCTGATTTGAGGCTCTGTGCTGGGGCAGAAGGTGGGGAAGGAAAGCTCGAGACAAGCAGAAAGATTGCAGAGGAGAGCAGGGAGGGGACCACAGGGATAGTGACAGAGAATCTCACCAAAGTTATGCTGCCTCCTGCGAGTCCTCCCAAATCACAAGGCTGCTCACATCTCCACTCCAGAGGCATAGGTTATTTTAAAAAATAAGTAAATAGTAAAATATTGGCTTCCTTTTACTTGCCGTCTGGAGTCAGAGCCCATTTTCTCATGTTCTCCGGTGTTTCTGTGCAGCCAGGAGGGCTGGCCCCTCTCCTCTCCCCTTGATTTCTAATGAAAGCCAAGCTTCCCGCATCTTAACTTGACTCCAGGGGCTAAGGCTTTGAGAAGCTCTACCTCTGTAATACTGGCAATAAAATCATAAGAGCCAGCCACGCTGCTGTAAAACTTTTATTGCTGTGTGAAGAGAAACAGCAAATGCTTCCTCCCTTCTCCCTGTCTCTGCGGCTCCCCCTCCAGGGCTCAGAGCCTTTGTGCCAGGCAGCACAGCCCATGTCCCCTTTCCCTCTGCTCCTGTTCCCCTTGATCCCATCACTGTCCCACTTCCCTGGGGCTGCTCTGCCACCACTCTCCCCTTGTCCATCCTCTCCATGCCCTGATGGCAGTTGTGCTCCTGTCCTTGTCCTTGCTGATGTTGCATGGTTGCTGGGCTGCACGTCAGCCCTTCATTTGTGGCATGATCAAAAGGAGAAGAGCTGTAATAGCTCCCTGCGTGGTTAGGCCATCCATGCCTTCTGCATTTCATGGCGACTAGGAGCGTTGTCTGCCTTCCCACACCATCCCCAAAGGTATTTATAGATCACGGAGGCATTATCCGTGTGGATGCAGATTGTGCATGATGGTTTTCTATAAATACAAATGCTCTGTAATTATCGTTAGAACTATTTAGCCCAATTCAAAGGTAGATTAAATAATGAATGTGTGTGTGATATGCCTGTCGACATCAACAAATGGAAAGAGACATCTCTGGATGCGTATCTGGAGGTTTCCCCGGTGAAGACATTGGGGGAGGAGAGTGGGGAGGGAGCCCAGCAGCCGTGTGCTGTTGGTGCCTCTTCCACAAGGGTTCAGGCGGCGCAGTGCAGCCTGACTGACACTCTCTGCTCCCTGCTGCCATCTCAGGGATGGACAAAGAGGTGGCCTGGGAGACACTCGTGCGAAGTGTGGACAAGGAGGATCGGTGCATGCAGAAGCCACTTGGTATTCACGGCTGCCCATTGCTGTGCATCTCCCTCTCTGCTTTCGCTGCTCCTCAGGAGCCGTGGGAGGTAATTTCAGGCTAGGCTGCCGATGGAGAGCAATGGAAGACTTGCAATAAGGCTCCCCAAAGCGGCTCAGCCCCTTGTTTTGTATGGTAATTGATTTTCTGAGGCCATGCGTGCCCCAGTATGTTTTCCTTCCTGCTGGTCTCTCCCTGGCTGTGAACTGGTCCACAGCAGAGCTCTTTGGGGACCCTGGTTCTCTTCCCCTGTTTTGGCTGTGTTCCTGTCCCAGCCCTCCCTATGAGAAAGGAAGAGGAGAGGAGCTGTAGCAATGCATACATGGGTGTGTGGGGATGGTCTCCTGGTGGGTCCTGACTGAGAACAGATGTGGCTCTACCAGCATGCCAGAGGGGTGCAGCAAGGGGACTGTGCCCAGTGAGGCATGGGGAAAGTGGTGACACTGGTGTTTCAAGGAGAGAGGGCAGCGTGGACACTCCTAAAGACTGTGTCTGTCCTAGGAGGTGAATTTGCAAAGCTCATGGAAGATGTCACCACTGCTTTTATATATGGGAACCTCTGTACCTCCCTCCAGTGCCCTCTCCCTAGCTGTGGCAAAGCTGTACCACAGGTCACAGGGATACCTCTGTTAGCTCACAGGTGGTTGCTGGCCTTGGCCCTTCCCTGGCCCCACGGCACATCACGGGCTGCTCCCCTGCCCGGGGACAGGAGTGTCAGGACTGGTGAAGGAAGCAGGTCTGGGAGGAAGGGCTCTATCACAGTAACTAATAACTGTGTGCTGACAAATTGAATTATACCTTTTCCAGTTGGCTGCACTATTGATCGGAGAAAAGGTTTGTGGTTTTGTTAGGCTTTTTTTTTTTTCTTTTTCTTTCTTTTAAGTTACAGTTGCAGTGTCCTGGGGGCTTATAATGAACTAAATAAGGTCAGGTTAGCAGAAGAATCAAATATGCTCTGGCAGCAGAAGCGGGTGCTTTTCCTGGTGACTCTGAGCAGAGAGGAAAAGGGTGGTGCGGGCAGCAGTGGCTCCTGCTCCTCAGTGTCTTGGTGCAAGGGAGTGTCCCACTGCAGGCTCCTGCTCCCCTGAGAGGGCCAGTGCAGTGGAGTGATGCAGGTGGGCTGTGGGGGCAGAGGCAAAGCAAGTGTCATTGTGCTTGGCCCGATCCCATGCAGTGTGGCTGGAACTGTGAAGGAACTGAAGTTCACTGGGGTTATCTGACACCTGCCCCAGCTCATGTCAAAGTGCGATGCCCGGGCTGCTGGAGCAGCCTCCGCCCTGCCTGAGAGGCTGCTGAGGTGGATAGGAGGTGCATGATGGGGTACAAGGAATTGGGATTTGACCAGGCACAGCCTCTGGCTGGCAGCTCCCTGTGGGGTCCCTGCCTGGGGAAGCTGATGGTGTTTGGTTCTTTGCTCCAGTGCTGGGATCCTGCTGTGAACTCAATTAAAGCTGTGTTGGGAAAAGAGGGAATAAATTACCCAGATGAAAAGAATGAGCAAAAAAAACGTGTGCAGAGAAATGCCAGCCCACCTTTGAAAGGCTTTATCGAACTTGGACACATGTCACTTTGGCAGCAGCGAAGCTGCAGGGACAGGGGAGCACTCCCTCACATCCTCCTCCTGCCTGGGACAAAGCAAGACAGGGCTGGCTTAGGAGAATCAGAGGGTTGAGGTAACCTGTTGGTGCCAGAACTGGGATGGACATGAGCTGTTGGAAAACCTGTCTGAAGCTGCACTCAGGTGAAGGCTTGCAATAGTAGCAATGTCCCCCAGAGGGGAGGTTTCAGCAAGTGTGTCCCATTCTCTGTCCAAGTACCCAGTTGTGCACCCTGCTTCTCCCACCCCTTTGAGTCCCCACTCTGTGGTGGAGAGCAACTCAGTTGTTGCTCTCTGATGTTGCTAGAAGAGGCCAGCAGCTCTGGGCAAAGTCTGGATTTGCTGCTCAAGGCCCTAAATATGACAAAGGAAGAAAGCCTTACTGCCACCCAGCTCCTGGTCAGCCAGGGCTGGCAGATAATATCTGTAAATATGGAAAATAATTTTGAGAAGCCAGCAGGCTGGATCCAGCCTTGAGCTACTGGATGGACAGACCAGCTCTTTCAAAAGAGGAATCCACAGGCAGTGTAAGGCAGTAGCCAGTTCTGCAGCCCTGGGGCTGTGCTCAGAGGGGTGACCTGAGGGCAAGCCTCAGTGAGTGGCAAAAGCAGAGACATTCGCATTTTGGGTTTGTGTAGCTCTGTTTACAAAGAGCTATATTGAAATGTCAGCTGCCCCAGGGTGGATCTGGATGGTCTCCAGTGCTGTCTGTGTGCTGGCAGAGCTGCTGTGCTCCACACGGCAGGTTTCCCCACTTTGCACATGAGGACTGTCCCTGGTGACCCCAGGATTTAGAAGCAAAGGCTCTGCCAGGGCCAGTTCCCAGCCTGCCCCGTGTCCGCCCTGCTGCGCTGGGGCTTGCTTCTCTTCTGCACTTCACTGAACAAAATCCAGTGATTGCAAGTAAGGACCAACAAACTCAGCACTGTCATCACTTGTCTCAGCATATTGGGTCTTAGTGGGAAAAAGAGAGTCTCATCCTCCTGTTCAGTTCTCTGTCCAACTTGCTCCTTTCTGTGACTTTGTGTGATGTGATGATTCCTCCTGGTAGCAAGCTGGGTCTCCCCTCAGCCCACCACCACCACTGTGCTGGAGCTGGAGCACTGGCACAGGGTTTGGAGGTGTATGTGAGTAGCTGTGTGTGCTTGGTAGTCTGTAGGCCTGGTGTTTTGTTGTGTGACCAGGATGGTGAAGTGGTGGTCCCTTGGTATATCCCTATAATCCAGCACCTTACCCTGCTTGCTCTATGCCCAGCCCTGAAAGCCAAGAGTGTGTCAGGAGTGCTAGGTCACATCCTGCTGAAGTGTGACCAGCAGCCAGAGGATACCATCTGGGTATAGACCTGATGCCTCTGCTCTTAAGTGCAACCTTCCTTCTGCACTGCCCTGCTTGAGAGTCCAGCCACATCGGGTACTGGATTAACATTCCCAGCACAGTCTCATTCCATCACCATTTCTATTAAACTCATTTGCTATCTAAAGGAATCCATTTTCCACTTTGTTTGCCCATGATAAAAAAAAAAAAAACCCACAAAAAAATCAACCAAAACCACCTCAGAGCTGAGGCCCAGTGGTTGAGAGGAGGGAGCACCCAAGCAGGGAGCTGGGTGCCAGCGTCCCTCCTTCAGGCCATGTGCAGGGAGGAGGGAAGATATTCTCACCATCCCTGCGATGTGATGCTTCTGTGTCTGAGCTTCCACCATCCTCCTGGAAGGAGGAGCTTCTCATTGCGGGCACCAAGGCTAGTGCTTGCTTGTTTCTAAAGCAAATGATGCCGTTTCACCCTAGGATGAGGCTTTTTGAGATCAAATGGTCCCCTTTTCATTTGGGATATCCCTGGGCTTAAGGAATTCTATTCTCTTCCAAAAGTCATGTTTCCTTGGGGTCTACAGCAAGTCCAGGGAAGTTAGAGACAAGCTAGGCTCTCTCTGCCTGCTCCTCCATCTCCTTGTGTGTCACAACCTCAGTCAGTTACTTTGCAACAGGCTGAAGAGCTCCTGCCTGGGGTTCAGGGCCTGTCTGTAGGTTGGGTGCATGAGGGCGAGGGAAAACAAAGCTATGAAGTGTGCCAGAAAAGGAAAAGTGGGGGGTGTGTTTGTGTGCGTTCAAGGGGCCAAAGGCCTGCATGCATGTACGCATCCCCTTTGGGAACCAAGGTGCTCCTGGTGATAGCCCTCCCTGGGGCGTCCTGGTATGGGCACCTCCTGTCGACAAACAGGAGTGAGATGCTCTTCAGCCCTCTGTGCTGCTGCTTTCAAGGTCAGAGGCTGCTGGTAATTGATCTACAGCCTCACTATAAATCTAATGCTGAGGGGAGCTTTGCGTGCTGGCTCTCGACAGCAGCATCCATCCTGCACAGCTTGGCCAGCCCGGTCACCAGCGAGGGGGGTTTTAATCACTCCCTGCCTCTGCCGGATGGTATTCAGGTCTGCAGCTGGCCTTACTGGCTTCCAGCTCTGCCACCCAGCCTGGCTGCCTTTAGAGGTGGCTCCTCCTGGGGTCAGCTATGCCCTGCTGTGGTCTGCAGCCACAGGGCAGGAGGGCATGAGTGACTGGCATTGGGCCTGGGGTGCAGCTGCTTGGGGCCAAGTGGTCAATCTGGTGGGTTTGGGATACCCAGCATGGCCCTGGGTGCCCCACAGGACCCAGTGTTTAGGGTAATCTCCCAGCAGATGGTAAATCTAGCTCTAGGGCAGGCAAAGGAGCTGGAGTTGGCATCCAGCTTCCCAGGGAGCCTGTGGAGCCATGTGTTGTGAGAGAAAAGGAGCTGCGGAAAGAAGGACAGTGATGGTGGTTGTCAGCTGTGGGGCACTGGGACTCAGCACTGGGCCACCCTCCTGACCTGGTGTCCTCCAGGCCTGAGCGGTTGGATGCCAGGCTGGGCCCGGGCTGTGGTTCCTCTACATAATCAAGGGCTGTGGTCAGAGTGCCAGTCTGTCGTCAGCACACGAGCTCATGGCTGTAGTTCGCAAATTGAGACGGAGCCCCTGCAAAATGACAGCCCTTTATAAATGCAAAATGTTTCCCTTCATAATAACCATTTACTGCAACTAAACAGCAGCTCTATGAGCAATCACGGCAGCTTTTAGCCCCAGAGCAGGGGCCGACTTCAAGCCTGTCCTCACCCACGCCATGAGCAAAGCTCTTCTTTCCCTCTCCCTTCCCATGCACTCAGCCCAGCCGCCCACCCTGTTCCCACAGAGCCACGGCATATCCTGCTCTATCCAGAGAGAAACCAGTTTCTCTCCCACAAATCCTTTCTCTGAATCGCTGGTACTAAGGGAGAAGTGATCAAGCCAGTTTAACCCTCCTGCTACCTGTGACTCTCACTGCAAAGCCCACTAATGAGCCCTGAGTTGTGCTAATTACTCTAACCCTGTCGAGCCAGTTGAGAGCACCAGGATTTAACTAATATTCAATTAACCCCTGGTTGTTCGTGATGATTTCCCCTGTTCCCAGCAGCTATCAGAAAGTCATCACATAAATAGTGACAGGAGGGAGGCAGATAAACCTCCGTGCAGCGGATAACCTCCCCTGTGGGGCAAGGGAGACGTTAAGCCCACCCATGCAAGGAATGCTGAACTCTTGTGGCACTCTTGCCACAAGAGGCTTGGGGCATCTTAGACCCCCAATTTGAGTCAGCAGTGTTAGGTCCCAGCTACCACTCCATCCCTTGATGCTGTCATCCGTGGAAGCACCAGTGCAGCCAGATGGATGGATGCAGGGACCTCCCAGCCCTGTGCAAGGTGCCAGAGCAGGTGGGAAGGAGAAACCAGGAGGGGTTGGGAGGGTCCTTCACCAGAAGCACAATGTGTCTTGGGGAGATTTTCACCATGTTATTTTGCACGCCTGCAAACCTGCTGGCTCCTGAGACACCTTGGGATGCACAGGAGCTGGAGCTGCCCCAGGCCCTCTGCACCCCACCAGTGTGCACCCTGCAGGGTGTGCAGCAGGGCTGGGACAGCCTTGGCTCCTGCCAATGTGCTGAGCTGCCTCCCAGAATTTGCCCTGCGGTTGCTATGGTGACATTGCCATTTCTTACCTCACTGGGGAAAAAAAAGCCTCCAAACATTTAATTCTGCAGCCCACCTGGGAGCCTTTTAAACTCCCCATTCGGTGTTTGACATGTAATAATTTTTCCGCTTTTAAGATTATCCTAAAATGCTCATTCTCTTTCTCTCTCTCGAAATCTCAGCAGTGGAGCCTCAGAAAGAAATCAGCATAAAAAATACCAATACAACTTTCAAATGCCAATTTGTCACCATCACTGGGAGCAGGCAGTGACAGGCACCAGGGAAAGGGATGCAAGTCAGGGCTGACCACCAGCAGCAACTGGAGCGGTGCAGCCACTGCTGGCTCCTGTGGGAGCTGTTCCTAGGGATGAGATGCCAGGTCTGAGAGGGGCAGAAGGCTATGGGCTGGGCGGTTGTTCAGGAAAATTGTGAGGAAGTAAGGAATTTCTGGAGAAGGGAGAGCCTGTTGTGGTTGATAGCAGGGAGGGCTTTGATCTGCTGCCCCATGTAGATAGTGATGCCATTGCTCAAGAGACTCATCAGTGGTGTAGGCATCAATGCAAAAAGGAAAATGAAATAAAACCTCCCCGGAGAAACAAAATTGAGACTTGGCTCGATTCTTTGGATCTGCTTCGGGCTCCCCAGGTGGTCTGGGCTCCCTTGTTCCTCCCTGGGTTTCCTGACAGTGCAGGGGAGCAGGGCCCAGCTCCACATCACAGCCTTGACATGCGAATAAATATAGTCAAAACTGTCAGGAACCAGGTACCGTGGTGACAAGAGGCACTTGGGTACCAGCAGTGGGACACCATCATATGGCTGTTTGTACTTGGGTATGTGCACACCTTACCAAGCAGATGGTCTGCTCCAGAGCACTGGGATCCAGCAAGCCTGTGGAGCAATTTAATCTCCAGAAATAATTTAATATGGCTTCCTCCAGAGTACGGAGGTTTGAATTTTTTTTTTTCTTTCCTGGCCAGCCATAGAATAATTTAATCCTGCCTTCTGTGTGAAGGTCTATTTTGAGCTTGCCACCTGCAGAGTGTTTTAATCCCGTAACTCACAAAGTAATTCAATCCTCTCCCTTGGCGAGTAATTTAATCCTCTATTTCCAGGGTAATTTAATCCCCTCCCTGGGGAATAATGGAATAATTTGATCCTCCATTTCCAGAGTAATATGATCCTCCACCTGAGCAGGAGGACTCTAAAGCAGCCACCTGTGAAGCTGTAGATGCCGGTCTGCAGGCTCTCCCCTCGCTGCCAGGCATGCTCTACCCAGGGAGATTCGAGCCTTCACCGAGTAAACCCATCCCACGCTGGCCGGGGTAATCCAGGCGGGTGTGGAATAGGCAAAATCATTCAGTGCTGCCTGACCTAGGGCTTTTGAGCCTGGATGTGTGTGATTGCTTCATCTAAATTCTTCCCCAGCCGATGAATCCATTTGCTGGTGAATTATCTTTAATCTGGCAGGTGCCATGGTAGTTAAAGCAGGTCAGCCTTCACCCTCACCTGCTCCAGGGGGCTGCTGGCAT
>VWZY01007650.1:528195-621918 GCA_013399075.1 Chloroceryle aenea | reverse complement strand
CCTCCCAGAGCCCTGCTCTGAGACTCTGAGATGATATCCCTTCCACATCCCCATCCCAGCTCTTCTGACAGCCTTAACCCTCTCCTCACTGCTCTGACACTGCAGCAGCCCTGACCGGAGCTTCGTGCTCGATGGAGACAGCTGTGGAGCAGCATCGTGGCTGTGCATCCATCCAGTGCCTGCCCCCCACCCCCCCGCCCNAGCCTCGCTCTCCTGGTGCACAAAATCCATCCCAGCAGCATGGGCTGGGGCTTTGTGGGAAGAGAAGTCTGGGCTGGCTGTGCCTTCTTGCCTGCTCCTCCTGGCTTCTTCCTGGAGCACATTGGATCTGTAGATTAATTCCATGGAAGAGAGGTGGTCTCTGAAGCTCTTAGCCTGGCAAGGCTGGTGAGTAAGGCCAACAAAGAAATACGTCCCTGGACTAAAGCCTCCGTGTCTTCCTGCAGATACTCTGGGGCATCTTTGACCATAGCCAGGCCCATCTACTCCCTCCCCAGTGCCTGCAGCAGTGGGACAGGGACAGCCGCTCCTTGGAGGCAGCAGTGTTCCTGGAGGGGGCTTTGCAGGTTACTAGGCAGCAGGAAGGGGCTTCTCCTCCTCTCTGGGCTGTAATTCCCTGGCCAGCAGCTCAGAGCCAGCAGGGCCATGGGCAGTGCCACCTGCCTGTCCTGGGTGCTGAGGCAGCCCTAGCTTTCACCAAGGCTCTCACTGGATGGGTGTGAAATGACTGGAGGAGATAGTGGATCTGAGTTTACAGCACCCAGGGAAGAGTCAGATTTTCCAAGCCTTTTTGTGGAGGGATTAATTACAAAACGAATGGTTATACTTCTTCAATACTGTACCATGCTGCAGTCACTCTACACCTAGAACGTAATTACTCTGTGATACCTCTAATTACCACTGTTTCATATCACTGCAAGGTTAACAGCATGACTGAATGACTTATTATTCCTTTACTTTCCTACTTCATACAGTCACTGTAATGATGCTGAAGTTTGTGCTGCTTGATGTATGTAACAAGTATAAAATCCTGCAACTTGAGGTTTTATTTCAGGGATTGATAAATCACTTTATAATAACTCCACAATTATAGTGTAATAATGGCTGCTGTATTACAAAGCACAACTGAACCTACTGTGGTTCAAAGAGGATTAATACACCCCCGCAGGTGGTACTTCATGGGTGTCAGTGGGCAGCTTGCTTGGGCAGCGGGTGGGTGTTAGCAGCGCCACTGGCTCGTATGGACACTCGTATCGACATGGTACGGGCTAACGTGAGCTTGGTGTGCCCCAGCACCAGCCACCGTGGCAGTGGTTGGGTGAGAGGAGGGCACAGCCAGTGGCGCAAGTCACAGCACAGCTTGGCGAGGGAGGGTGTCTGCTTGGCTCTCAAGCACATCCAGTGCACTGAGTCAGCAGCTCTCCTCTGTTCGCTGCTAAACCCTGAGAAGAGAAGGGAGCGGGGTTTGTCCTAGCGTGAGCAGAAATGACTTTTGGTGGGGAAAGAGCCAGAAGAACTTGTCAGTTAGTAGGGAAGGCTTAGATAAAAGGCAAGAGGGCTACAAATACTTAAATCACACAAACCAAGAAAAATAGAGGTAGAAAGCAACTGAAGGCCATGGCCTCAATTTTCTTCCGAGACAATTTCCCCCCCTCTCCATCTGGGGGAGTAAAATTGGAGCTTGCGGAGGGGAACGCCTGCATGGAGAGAGATCTCCGTGCCTATGCCACGTGCCCCAGCTCTCTGTGACCCTGGCTGGGGACGCGTATTACTAACAGCCAGCTTTGGTGTCTGTTTGCAGCCTTTGGGACAGTGTCAGGTCATGTGCAATACAGAGAGGGAGAGGAGCGTCTGATGATGAGGCTGGACCGTGGAAGGGGAGGAACAGCATCTGTGGTCCGCCTGGTGCTTCCCCAGCCCCAGGAGTGCTGTCAGCAGTGCAGTGTGGCCTCTGCCCTGGCTTGTCATGACGAGCCAGGAGAAAGACAGGGCACACAAAGGTTGCCATGTCTGAATGGGCACCGTTAATTATCAGCTTGACCTGAGCAATTGGATAAATGCTGATAAATGCCACAGAGAGCCTCATCTTCTCTTTAGCCCGAGCAGGAAGCTGAGGCTCCCTCCATCCAGTAAGAAGCAGGTTGTGCTGGCTGGCTCAGGAAGCGGGGACAGGGGAGAGTGCCCAGCTTGAGCAGAGACCCCACAGTGCTGGAGTTAACAGCTATGCTGGGGCCAGACCCAGGTGATTCCCACTTTGCAGAAGCAGCAGTTCATAGTGACTAAAAGCACCCATCTGGGCCTTGCCCGGGCCAGGAGATGCACAGGGTGTATTAACACATTGGCAGTATCATGGCCATGTTGGGGGAGCCCTGCCATGAGCCCCACCAGTGTCTCAGTCCTCCTTCTGGCCTTGCCAACACCTCAGCCACCGTCCCGTGTTCTCCACAGCTCCATACATCATCCAAACAGCATCTCTAGCTGAGCATGGAACCATCCCTGTCACAGGGGTGGGGGAGCTTGGCTTGGTTTCGCCCACTCTTCCAGTTAAGCACAGAAATGGCTTCTGTTTAATTGTCCTGCATGTTTTCTTCCATATTTTTTTCATGTTGCTCTATAAGCCAAGCAACCTTTCAGTGTCCATGACATTCTGCAGTGAACATGTGTCCACATACAGACATGACTCTCCTGGGCTTCTGAGGAGGACCTGGTCAGAGGCCAAAGGCTTTGCCCACCAAAGCTCTCACATCCCTTGTTTCTGGGCTGGGCTTATTTTCCTCAGCTGGGGACAGTCTTGTGGGAGAGCCAGAGGGTCCCAGCAGGGAGTGGGGACAGGGTGAGGAGGTGCAGGACTGGGCTGTGCCTCCCGGGACATGGCTCAGCACCATCAGAGTAATGCTCAAATGGCAAAATACCTGCTGGTGCCACTGAGCTGGACTCATCCCCTTCCCTGGGTGACAGACTGACCGCTGCTTCCTGAGGGAGGTGTCCATGAGCACCCAGCCCCTGCCCTTACTGCTGCAGGGTCCCTGGGCTGGGTGCTTGCGTTGCAGCCCAGCCCCTGCCATGCTGCACAGCCCTCTCTCCTGTCATCCCACATCACTCTTAGCTATCTCAGTAGGATCCACAATTTTATTTTTTTTTTTGTCATTTTCCTTCCGTTTCTTCATCAGAATGCAAAACATTAAATATCACTCTTGTAATTATGGTTAATTTCATAACCAGCACCTTAATTGGATTGGTCTCTGATGGGGAATTCTCGTAGGAGGGAGATGAAGAAATATTTTGACGTGATCTATTCTTTCAGCTCTTTGTTTGGATTTGAGATGTCGAGTGTGAAATAGGAAACAACTGATTTAGACCTCGGAGGCAACCTGGGGGTGGCAAGCAAAGTCTGAGTGCTCTCAGAGGCTCTTCTCACCCTCCGCACAAGCAATCCTCTCCCACCCGTGCCTGAACCTGGCCTTTCCCCACCGCCCTTTGGATTTTGAGCAGCCAAATTGATATGGCCTAACCCAAAATGCATGGTATCACGGAGCAAGGCACGGCCACAAGGGATAGGTAGAAAACCAATTTGGAGCTGTAGCCATGCTGTAAATGCACGTGCTCTGGAGGAACCAGGTGAAAGAAAGGAATTAGGGCCACAGTGGAGAAAACCTCCTTGTCCAGCCTGTGCTGGCAGAGCAGCCTGGCACAGTGGGTCTGAGTGTGACACTAGGACCTCAGGGATGTGAGGGACACCCAAAGGGACACCGCTTTTGTGATGGGAATTGGCCAGGCACATGCCCACCAGCATCCCCACACCCTCAGAGGGACACCAGTTCCTCTTGCATCCCGGTGAATCTGGTTATGAGGGCAGCAAGTCCTTGGGGGACCCCAAGGCTCTGCTGGGACTGTGCCATGCCATGGACATCCCACGGAGCTGGCATGCTGTGTGTCGAGCTGCTGCTTTGGGCTTGAGCTACGGTTTGCTCTGGGAAATGTGGAATTGCGCTGCCATTAGGTGCTGCCATTAAACTGATTTGTGCTCAGCCTGTTTATCCTTTTCAATGGGAAACACTACAGCAGCTGAACCGAAATGGAAACCCTGGCCTTGTGTTTCTGATTTAATTTCTATGCACTGTATTTCCCTGTGATTACTTTTGTTCTCATGTACAGCCCAGAGTGCAGGCTCTGTATCATTACCAGCATCACTGGGGAGAGGGAGGAAGGGGCAGAAAGCATCTCTTGCAGCTCAAGCGAAACACAGCAAACTCACCCCAAAGCAGCCCTCCATCAAGGGCAGCGGGGGAACTGCTCCATCCCTGCGGTAGGTCCCTCCTTTTTCTCTGTGCCCTCGGGCTCAGCTTAATCTCCTGCTGGAAGACAGAAGAGGCTGGAGAATAGCAGGGCTCCCCTCAGCACCACTCACACCTCTTATGATGGGCATCAAAACCATGGTGCTGTTTGGCCCTGCTCCAGCGCCTTCACAGCTGCAGGGCAGTGCCACCCACCCTGAACTGAGCCCTTTCCTGGCACAGTGCCTCAGGACAGTGCTGCACCTCCCAGGACGCATTCCTAAACCCCTGGTGCTGGATTTGCACAGCGCCAACAGCCAGCACTGCCTCAGCTTGGGGCATCCATGCTAGTGAAATCAATGCATTGTATTTCATGAAGTTGCCATAAAAAAAATCTCAGTTTCTCCATTTCCCACCTTTTTCTTCTTGCCTGGCAGTTTTTGAGGGTTGGGTGTATTGCCAAGGCCCCAGGAGATCTCTCCACAGCCCCTGTACCCACAGAGAACACCTATCAGCAGGGCCGGCAGCACCCAGAGCCCAAGTCCTGGCCAGACCACATCCTGCAGCACCTCCCCGATGCAGCGATCCAGGCTGGGAAGGGCTGGTGAGGCAGTTACCCCTTGTCCCCAGCTGGCTGGCACTGCTGGGCCAGTCACAGCCTCTCTGCCCAGCTCTGTGGGTAAGGCTGGCTGCAGGATAGGCGGGCTCAGCCGTGGCTCAGAACAGTTTGTTTTTATCTAATCTGTTTTATTGTTGAATGAAACAATAACAGCAAATACAGGCCCTGAAGACAAGCCATAAATAATGCAAAAATCAAACAAGCAAGAAAGAGGGAAAGAAAAAAGAATTATACATGGAAAACCAGCACAGAGAAAGCCAGGCTGGGAAGAGGAATCTTCTCTCTGTGTTTCCCATCATTCATACTTTCTTTGGCTTCCTTTTTCCTCCACTTCTCTCTTTCTGCACATTCCTGTGGCACTAAAATTGTTATTATGTGAACAAAGCTTAATAATCACAGTGGGGAGAAGAGAGGTCTGTCTTGTGGGAAGGAGTCGGGGAAAGGAGGTGGATGGAGATGATGGTGGCTTTGGTCTCCCACAGGCACAGCCACAGCCCTGTGCAAGCCCATGGCCCCCCTCTGGCCCCATATGTCAGCAGCAGATTGGGCAGGGACACAGGACTGGCAGCCCGGCAACATGGCACATGCACACCCTCCCTGCCCCATAAAGCTTGTCCCACCGATAGGTCATCACAGAGCCACGCTGCAGCCAGCCTCTCCTGACACGCTGCTGAGGCCACTTATTTTAGGCAGTAGTATAAAAATACCAGGGCTGGTCCTAAAGGGAGGTAAAGCAGCATGTTTCCTGGAGTCAGTGAAGCTGCTGAGTTTAAGTCCGCTGAAGTCCTCTTGCTGTTATCCCAAAGATTTCCTGGGAAGACAGAGCTCCAGAGCTTTTCTAGGTGTCCTGCACTGGCTGTGGGGATGTTTAAGGGATGAGGGGTGGGAACAGAAGTGGTGCTCTAAGTACAGTCTAAGTTAAGCCCAAGGATTGTGACCAGTCCTGGGCAGCAGCATTGCTCTGTAGCACTGCAGGCTCAGGACAAGTTTACTGGTCCTTATTTGCTGTGGCTGAGCAGTGTTTGGGACTTCAATCCAGGGTTTCCACCTTCCAGCAGTGGCAGGGACACGGTGAGGACCATAGCAGCTTGGAATCATGGCTACTGGGGGGGAGGGGTTACATTGCAGAGCTTCAGCAATGTCTCCTTATGGCCCTGGGGAGAGAGGGTGCTCATGGGGCCAGGTTTGGCCTTTGCTGTCCTGCTGAGCCAGATCTGGTAGAAGGCACCAGGGGTGCTCCTCTTACCTCTGCTCGTGGCCCTGTTTTTCAGCTTCTGGAGTCAGTGGGTGCCTCAGCCCTGCTCCGGTTGCTGAGCAGACCTCTAGGGCCTTCAGAGCCAAGGTGCACCTTTTGGCAGAGGCTGGTGGCTGGAGGGGGTGGGATGTGCCCAGGCAGGGAGTGGTACAGAGATGCAGCTTGTCCTGGCATCAGGCAGCTGGCCCTGCCAGACCCTTGGTGGTGTGGTTTATGTGTGCTCACCTCGCTGCTGGGACGTTGGCCCTGGCCACAGCACAGGGACCATCCATGGGTGCTGGTGCCTGGCTCTGGGGGAGCAGGAAGCCACTGGTCACCAGACTAATGATCAAGGCAAGCCCATACAGAAAGGCCATCTGCTCCTGGTCTGGGGGAAACCAGAGTGCCTTTCTATCAGCTGCTTTTATGCGACATCAGGAAGTGTCCTGTCCCTGACCAAACACAGGGTTTAGCATGGGCACTGTACAGCTGCACTCCAGCTGAGTCAGCAGCACTGCAGCAACATGCTGAGCCACAAAGAGTTGTCCCAGCAGCACCTCCTGGGCTGTCCCCTCAGCCCAACATCCACTGCTGCTGCCCAGGGCAGGGCCCTTTGCAGGGCCCTGGCTGTTTCTGCGGCTGCTCAGTGTGCTCCTGGGCAGCACAGAGGGTGGTTGGGTACTGATGCCCTGCTCTTGCCAAAGGTCCTTTGCAGGTGGTGCCTCAGAGCCAGCCTCATCCCGTGACATCTTGCTGGCCACGGGCACACAAGGCCGAAAGCAGAGGATACCTTCACAATGTCATCATGACGCTGGCGGCTCTCCCAGAAGACACTCACTGGGCAGGCCTTTCTGTCACCACTCCAGTGTGAATGTTTCCTTAGCCTAAAGAAGAGCCTGGGGTTTTTCCATCCTTTCACATTTACTATCAGGGAAGAAAAAACACCTGCAGAGACCCTCATGCTATACACTCCTGTACCCAGTGCTTGCCCATCACTCTGGCCTGAGTACCTTTGGGTGAGAACCTAAAACATCTTGGTGACTCAGCCTATGTCCACAGAGACCAGAATCCCAAGGACATGTACCAAAATTAAAAAAAAAGAAAAAAAAGAGAATTCCCATTCAGTTAGCTGGTGCATGGCCTTCCCAGCATCTCGGCACACACCATCCTCCTACTCTCCTTTGACCCAGCCTGAAAATGTCTCTGGGGCTGAAGCCCCAAGGCTAAGTCTTGGGAGATAACTGTCCAGCAAACACAGGTCTCCTGCGCTTTATCTCACAGGCAGACAAAAAAATCAGTCTTCGCCCAGCCTGCCATGGGAAGCGCTGAGCCACCAACCGGCAGCGGCTGTGGCTGCGGTGGGCCAGCCTGTGTCCTGGCCACCTCAGTCGATGAGCAGGGGAGCGTGGTTGGCACCAAGCCCGAGCTCCACGGTGCACTGCACCCGTGCACTCCTCATTTATCTCTTGCTGGCTCAGGGTTTTACACCCCGGCATCCACAGCTGCCTTTGCAATTACTTATTGATCACTTGTCAGGATGTTTTCTTTGCTGATGGGGCACTGAAGCATGTGCAGCCACAAAGAGAGAAGACGTCAAAAACGAGGGAGCAAAGGTGTGAGGATGGTGAGCAGCTCTTGCACAGTTGTAATCACGGCAAGAAACAGCCTCAGCAAAACCTGCCCTGAGCTTCAGCGTCCTGCAGAAACAACCAGGATCTCCTTCCCATTGCCCTGCTCCCTGCCTTCTGAGCCTGAAAACCACTCTCCAGGCTGGCTCCAGGCCATCACTGGTTGTCCCTCCACTGTATCTGTCCCTGTGTGGGGACAAGCAGATCCACATCCTGGAGCTAGACCAGTGGACAGCTGGGCCACAGTTTCCCCACTCCAGCATGCCAGCCCCTCATAGAATCACAGAATCAGAATGGCTCAGGCTGGAAGGGACCTTAGGGATCATCTAATCCAACCTCCCTGCCTCTCAACTAGACTAGGTTGCTCAAGGACTCATCCAATCTGACCTTGAACACCTCCAGGGAGGGGCATCCACAACCCCTCCAGAGTCTCACCACCCTTTTGAAAGGGTGAAGAACCTGTACTCTCAGCCCCCTTTAGAGCTCTTCTCCCCTGTGTATCCCCCTGTTTTTCTTTCTGCTCTTCTGTTCCTTTGGCTTGGCACTCCCCTGACTCAGTGCCCCGTGGCACTGGGGGCACCACGTTTTGGGTGGAAGAGCCCATTGCCATGAGGGCTGGCCCACAGGCCAGGCCAGTTGCTGCAGTTATCTGGTGCCAGCTAGGCAGTGTTGGTGCCGGAAGGGGATTTGCATCTTGTATAATTCTTGGTGCTCTTTTTCAGCCTCAGAGCAACTGCCAGAGCAGATCAGGTTGCCACACACCTATTCCAGGCTCCCGCCTCAGAGCAGCTGAAAGCAGATACTTCAAGACGCTGAGCAAAAGCTCTGTCTGGAGAGCCGTGCCTGCCTGTGGGTGAGCATGAGCTGATGACTCCTGGCAGCTTGGGTCTGGAGGGCTTGCAGGGGTCTCCTTTCTGGCTAACCTGCCAGAAATGAACCACCATGGTATGTTGCTGTGCATGACTTCCTCATGTGTTCCCATCACCCTGAACAGGACAATGCCGGAGTCATTCTTCTCAGCTTCTGCCCCTTTCTCCCCCACTTTTCACACCCTCCTGTACTGCTTCTGGAAGGTTTGGGGCCAGGATATAGGGCAGCCCTTTGCACTGCAGCTGCCTGTTTTCATGCCCTCCCTTAACAGCCCATCCATTAATGAAGGCCCAGAGGAAACACAGCGACAGCTTCCCATCACTCAGGCCAGTGCTGTGCCTCCAGCCACCCATCTGCTGCCACCAGCCAGCCCTGGCAGCACTCAGCTCTTACTTTAGACTCTTCCTCTTTGGTTTCTTTTTACCCACGTGAAGTGGAGTGGTCCCAGGAGGGAAACCACCCCCAGCCCTGTGTGCTCTTGGCCCTGCTCCTTGACCATCCCTGGGCACTGGGAGGGGGAGGGCAGCTGCTACCAGCACCTGTGTGCCAGGGGCTGGCTGGGAAAAGAGTAGGAGGGAGCAGGTGGGTGGGGAGGAGGGAGAGACAAAGCCAAAGAGCCCCCATAGACAGGCTGGACACAGGGGGAATGATGGAGAGAGGAGGAAATGGGCATGAACGTGTTTGGCAAATTAAAGCTTCTCCCTTTGTTTTGCTGTGCTGCAGAGAGCTACAGGAACACTTAGTGCAGAGCCTGGGGTCTGGATAAGCAACTCTTTTAGCAGCAGGAAAGGTTGTTAAATATTTATTTGTAAACCTGGAGTCTTTATCTCTAAAATGTAGTCAAGTTCAATAAAATTTGATTTAGCTGGAGCAGCTTAGAGGAGACGAGAGCGCTGGCTCTGAGCGCTGTGTCTCGGTGGTTTGTGCGAAGCCGGTGGAACAGTAATGGGGACAAGCCCATGGCTGACCTGTACCCAGACCTGTAGCCACACTGCAGCCCAGCATGGGTGCCCGCTGCTGCTGCTGGGACCAGGCTTGCTCCTGCATGCCCCAACAGCACCCCAGCAAGGTCAGCTCCTGCAGGGACAGACAGGGTGGGGGTGTTCCCCTGGTCCTGCTGAGTCCCCAAAGCACTGCAGGCCCCCAAGGGATGTGCTTTGTCCTAAATTGCCTGCTGTCAGTTTATGCTCTCAAAAGCATCTGGTTCAAGGGTGAACATCCCCCACACTGTAATTTATGGCTGCCAGGTGGGGGTTATAGCTGAGTCAGGGATTTTTGCTGCTCGTTCACTGTCAGTGCAGCAGACAGATCACTTGGTGCTGAGGAGCACCGTCCTGGTCCCAACAACTGGGCATCCCTGTGGGTTGGTGAGCAGGGGACAGCGGTGACAGCAGAGGGCATGGCTAGGCATGCCGTCCACCCCTCAGGGCAGAAGGACAGCTGCACCCTCAGGAGCAAACCCAGGAGCTGAGCCTGGTATCCCTCCTGGGTTTAGTTCCTCTCCTGCCTGGGGCAGCCTCTGCCCATCACGATGGAGTGAACCCCACATGCGCCAGTGCTCCAGCCCAGCCCTGGGCTGTGTTTCCAGGCACAGCCCCAGAATGGCAGCTTTCCTCCTGGCTGGGGAGGTCTCAGCAGGTCTTGCTGCATTTAGCACCAAGGCAGCACTGCTCTAGCTGCTCCATCTGTACCTCTTGGGCCAAGACTTCCCCAGGAGCAGGGCTTGTGCTTCGAACCCTTCATCCCGAGGCAGCAAGGTGGCGAGGACAGCTATCAGTGGATGCCATGGCTCTGGGCATGACTTTGGCTTTGGTTTGTGCTGGTTTGTGTGTTGCCTAAAGGCAGCGAGTCTTGCAGCTGCTCCTTTCTTATTGATTGGTTGGGTTTTTTTTATGTGAGCAGTGAGAGCCATGTTCACACGAGAGGCTGCAGCTCTCCCTGGGCTGGCCTGGCCATCAAAGCCACATGGCCCGATCCTGCCTGGCAGCTCATGCTGGGGCCATGGCCAGGCACCCTGGAGGGGTGCTCAAACACATTTCATCGTTCTCCTCCTCAGAGTAAATCTGGGAGGTCTTCAGTTTTCAGAAAGTCCTTGGTGGTGCTTTGTCTCAGTTACTGTCCCCCTGGTGACACCAAGCTCATTCCCCAGCATCTCCTTAACCCATCTGAGGTAGCTGCTGTCCCCTAACTTTGGGCTGGGGTTCACTGGTGCGATGCAAGCCCAGCCACTGTGTTTGTCGCTGTAAAGACACACGTGGATTGTTGACCTCAGCACGCATAAAAATCACAATTCGAGTGCTTTTTTGAAGGGCACCTCTTAATATCCACCTGACCTTGAGGCACCAACATTCCTCTCTGAAACAGCCAGAGGTAAATGGGAATCAGAAGTGATTTAAAGCTCATCTTAGCCCAGAATTTTTCAGCTTATTCATTGTCTTTCTCCCAAAGCTCTTCTGTGACTGCTTATTAAGATTACGGATGTTTTTGTCAGGGGTTGTATTTATCACGGATTTAAATTTAGCTGAGAACTAATAACATGTGAGGTGTGTCTAGACTTTAATTCTACACAAGTGGGCTTGCCTCGTCTTTAATGCCTTGCAGAGTTTGCTTCAATCATCTATCACCTCGTTGCCTCTATTTTGGCCATCGCTGTCGCAGCAGCCCCGGCCACCACCCCTCCACACAGGACCCAGTGCGTTGCTGGTGCGACCCCCTTCCCTCCAGTGCAGAGGGAGCGTTTGGCCCGGTGTGGCCCAGGCCGATGGGGGATCTCTGCGTAGGGCACTGTGGCAGGACTGGGCTCTCCCCACCTCCACACACTCAGCAGGGACCAGCGCGCGTCTGCGCGAACGGGCGGTGCTGAAATTTCAGCACAGAGCACAGCCAAATAAGGCTGGCCGCCTGGCACTGTAATGAGCTGAAGGCTTTTCAGCGCTGGTATAATTAAGCCCCTTAGACTGTATTTTGTTTTGCATGCAGTGTTTGGCTTGCTTTGATGGCTTTCTCAGTATGGCTGTGAGGAGCGGGAATTGATTTCCGAGGAACACCGGCCGAGGGCGGCTGCAAGCGAGACTCACAGGCAGGAGGAGGGGGCGTTTGCTGGCCACGTGCTGCCTGTGACAGTGGCATGGGCCACCCTGGCAGCATGGCCCTGGCTGGGGCTGTGGCACAAGCCACAAGAGCTGCCAACCGGTGGTGCCACCCCAGCCCTGTGGCACCAGAACTGCCCAGCCCCAGCCCAGTGGCATCACAATGGTAGCAGCAGCCCAGGTTGTCTCTGAGAGGCTGCCCAGCACCGTCAGCATGAGGGAGGTGATGACACAGGAGATGATGGATTGTAAATACCCATCAAGTGGCTCTCTGAAGCCTGGCCCAGGTCCGAGTGAACACAATGGAAATGTTTCCACTGGCCTGGGACATGCTGGCCTGTGGCCATCACAAGGGAGCTGAACACTGCTGCTAGGAGAGCTGAGCAGGATCAGCTCCCAGCACTGTACCCCTTCACTTGGGTGGTCCCCAGCAACCAGCCCCACCACAGAGGTAGCAGGGAAAGGGGATGGGGAAGGACAGGGAACTGGGAGGAAACCACAAGAGGGTTTCTGTGGGGACTCTGGGACCTCCCAGATCGGCTGGTGTGCCAAGGCCTGGTGGTTTCCAAGATGATGCCTGCGGACATTTTTATGGTCAGTCCATCATCATTCATCCTTGCATCTTGCAAAGACATTTTGAATAATTTGAAGGGAACAAAAGTTACACTTGGGTCATGTATCTGTATGAAATGATGAATATAAAGAGATAGAACGGAAGTAGTGCACGGAGTGGGTACCAGGCCCATAAATAGTGCCAGAGCAGGGCAAGTGATGCACAGGATGTATAATGATGGGTACAAACAGAGCCGATGAAGTAATGTATCGAGTCTATTCAGTGATAGCCATAAATAGCATTAGTGGAAGCCGTGCAGAGCGTACACATAACAACAGATAGAAACATGGTCCAGAGTAGCTGCACATCTACTATGCAATATTAATATGACTTGATCCCTCATAACGGCTTGAACAACGAGGAAATAAATGCAAGAGGCAGTGTGACGGGGAGCGTTCCCCTTTGCCAGCCAACAGGCCACAGCCATTCCAGGCCAGGCGCAGGTCAGACTGTAACCCCCAGGAGGTCTCCCAGCCCTCCCAAGGAGGGCAGTGGGAGGTCAGGCCCTTCCCAGCGGAGACCAGGCAGAACCCCTCACCCCACGGACCCCCTCACCCTGCACCATGCCCTTACCCCATGGGCCGCTTTACCCCACAGCACACCCTTGCCCCGCAGCTCCCCTGGTCCTCCTGCCAGGCTGTCACCTGCACTGTAGCTGCTCTGACCAGCTGCTGTGTCTCAGAGGGGAGTGGTGGTGGGGGCTGCACCTTGCTGGCAGCCACAGTGGGAGGCAAGGGACTAACCCTGGGAGGGGATACGGGGATGGGGCTGCTGTGGAGCGTGGGGGAGACAGAAGGAAGGGGACTGGCTGCCACAGAGCTGTTGCTGCTGCTCCCTGCTCCGACACACTGCTCCCAGCTGACCCCAAGCAGGGTTCCCCCAGATGCTGGGTCCCATGTTCAGCTCCTCTACGCTTACAAAGCAGCCTTTATATTCAGGCTCCATCTACAGGGAACAGAATAATTTCAAGAGCTTAAAATAGGATGTAGATAGATGTGTTTAGTATTAAATATTTTTTTTTTAAGCAGCCAAGGAAGCAAGGTATGTCTGACACAGATTCCTCAAGGCTTTCCACTCAAAGTCTGTTCACGTTCAGTCATCAAGTGGGAAGTTGGGGGGGTGGGGAGGAGAAATGGTCTCCTAGCTGAAGAGCTGGATTTCAGCTGGAAAATGAGACCCTCTGCTCTGCCCCAGTGGTGCCTTTTGCCTTAGCATCAGCTCTACCAGGCCAGTAAAGCTTTTGCCACAGTCATGCCCCCCATTTGCTCATGCCCACCTTGCTCTTTCTCTCCCCCGTGTTCCCTGCAGGTGAGAGATAGGATGGTAGCTGGGGAGGCGAGTATGCGCAGCCCAATCCTGGCCTGCTGGCAGCCGATTCTCCTTCTGATGCTGGGATCCATCCTGTCCGGCTCTGCCACGGGCTGCCCGCCGCGCTGCGAGTGCTCTGCCCAGGAGCGTGCTGTCCTGTGCCACCGGAAGAGATTCATGGTTGTGCCAGAGGGGATCCCCACCGAGACCAGACTGCTGGACTTGGGCAAGAACCGTATCAAGACGCTCAACCAGGATGAATTTGCCAACTACCCTCACCTGGAGGAGCTGGAGCTAAATGAGAACATTATCAGTGCCATTGAACCTGGGGCTTTCAACAACCTCTTCAACCTCAGGACGCTGGGGCTCAGGAGTAACAGACTCAAGCTGATCCCCTTGGGGGTATTTACTGGACTTAGCAACCTTACCAAGCTAGACATTAGTGAGAACAAAATTGTGATCCTCCTAGACTACATGTTCCAGGACTTGTACAACCTGAAGTCTTTGGAGGTGGGGGACAATGACCTTGTCTACATCTCTCACCGGGCCTTCAGTGGCCTCAACAGCCTGGAGCAGCTGACCCTGGAGAAATGCAACCTGACCTCCATCCCCACGGAGGCCCTGTCCCACCTTCACGGCTTGATCGTGCTGCGGCTGCGCCATCTGAACATCAACACCATCCGGGATTACTCGTTCAAGAGGCTGTACCGGCTCAAGGTCCTTGAGATCTCACATTGGCCCTACCTAGATACTATGACATCCAACTGCCTCTATGGGTTGAACCTGACCTCCTTGTCCATCACCCACTGCAACCTGACATCCATCCCGTACGTGTCAGTGAGGCACCTGGTTTACCTCCGGTTCCTGAACCTGTCCTACAACCCCATCGTGACCATTGAGGGCTCCATGCTCCATGACCTGCTCAGGCTGCAGGAGATCCAGCTGGTGGGAGGGCAGCTCACCACAGTCGAGCCCTTTGCCTTCCGTGGCCTCAATTACCTGCGCATCCTGAACGTGTCAGGGAAGCTTCTGGCCACCCTGGAGGAGTCAGCCTTCCACTCGGTGGGCAACCTGGAGACACTCATCCTCGACAACACCCCCTTAGCCTGCGACTGTCGGCTGCTCTGGGTGTTCCGGCGGCGATGGAGGTTGAATTTCAACAAGCAGCAGCCCACCTGCTCCACCCCCGAGTTTGTTCAGGGCAAGGAGTTCAAGGACTTCCCCGACGTCCTCCTGCCCAACTACTTCACCTGCCGCCGAGCACGGATACGGGACCGCAAACCTCAGCAGATCTTTGTGGACGAAGGCCACACGGTCCACTTTGTCTGCCGGGCAGATGGGGACCCGCCCCCCACTATCATGTGGCTCTCTCCCCGGAAGCACCTCATCTCTACCAAAACCAACGGGCGGCTCACTGTCTTCCCTGACGGCACACTGGAGGTGCGCTACGCCCAGATCCAGGACAATGGCACCTACCTATGCATCGCCAGCAATGCGGGTGGCAATGACACCATGCTGGCCCACCTGCACGTGCGCAGCTACTCCCCAGACTGGCCCCACCAGCCCAACAAGACCTTCGCGTTCATCTCCAACCAGCCCAATGAGAGCGATGCCAACAGCACGCGCGCCACCGTGCCTTTCCCCTTTGACATCAAGACTCTCATCATCGCCACCACCATGGGCTTCATTTCCTTCCTGGGCGTCGTGCTCTTCTGTCTGGTGCTCCTCTTCCTGTGGAGCCGGGGGAAAGGCAACACAACACACAACANGCAGCTGACCCTGGAGAAATGCAACCTGACCTCCATCCCCACGGAGGCCCTGTCCCACCTTCACGGCTTGATCGTGCTGCGGCTGCGCCATCTGAACATCAACACCATCCGGGATTACTCGTTCAAGAGGCTGTACCGGCTCAAGGTCCTTGAGATCTCACATTGGCCCTACCTAGATACTATGACATCCAACTGCCTCTATGGGTTGAACCTGACCTCCTTGTCCATCACCCACTGCAACCTGACATCCATCCCGTACGTGTCAGTGAGGCACCTGGTTTACCTCCGGTTCCTGAACCTGTCCTACAACCCCATCGTGACCATTGAGGGCTCCATGCTCCATGACCTGCTCAGGCTGCAGGAGATCCAGCTGGTGGGAGGGCAGCTCACCACAGTCGAGCCCTTTGCCTTCCGTGGCCTCAATTACCTGCGCATCCTGAACGTGTCAGGGAATCTTCTGACCACCCTGGAGGAGTCAGCCTTCCACTCGGTGGGCAACCTGGAGACACTCATCCTCGACAACAACCCCTTAGCCTGCGACTGTCGGCTGCTCTGGGTGTTCCGGCGGCGATGGAGGTTGAANCTTCCTGGGCGTCGTGCTCTTCTGTCTGGTGCTCCTCTTCCTGTGGAGCCGGGGGAAAGGCAACACCAAGCACAACATTGAAATTGAGTATGTGCCACGCAAGTCCGACGCGGGCATCAGCTCTGCCGACGCACCGCGCAAGTTCAACATGAAAATGATTTAATTAACCAGGCAACAATTTGCAAATAATAATGGTGTTGTTTTGTTTTTGTTTTTTTTTTAAAAAAGGAACAAATGAACAAATAAAAAATAATTAAAAACAAACAAACATTGCTACAAACATACCGACCTCTCGCCTTCCACCATGTCCCCCGCCCCTGTCCAAACCCACTGCACCCGCACTGTCACCACCTCTTTCTCCTCCTCTTCTTCTTTATACCAGGAAAACATTCAGCCAACGTCTTCAGGACTCCTGTGTTTGTAAGGACTTTGTCTGATGGACTCTGGTGTCAGATATAACTCTGAGAGGGAAAAACAACAGAGGGAAAAAAAAAAAGGAAAGAAAAAAGAAATAAAATCAATAAAAAGTTACGAACTTTCTTCTGTAACTTTGATTTCAATAATTATGGATTTTTATGAAAACTTGAAATAATAAAAAAACCCTATTTCCTATAGATAGCTGGAATGCAAAATCTTGACTTCTTGATCTGTCCAGTCCCATATACCTGGCGAGCGCTCGCCTTCCAGCTGCCTCACTGCCAACAGCCCCAGGCCAGGGCAACTCTCCCACGGACGCCGCAGGTTCACGCTCTTCGCAGCGTCCTGGGCCCTGCACAGCGCCGAGAGGAATTTTGACTTTTTTTTTTTCCAAGGACTGGTTGTGGTTTTAGAGCCCATTTCCCTGCCTGTCCCCCAAAGCCTAGGGATGATGTGCACAGGCCGTACGTAGCAGGGCTGAGCTTGCCTGCCCGCAGGAAGGTGACAAGGACGCAGAGCCCTGGTGCAGGGCAGGGAGCAGCTCACTGTGCCTGCAGCCCCCAGGCTGAGAGCCAGCGGGGCCGGGCTGTGCCTGGGCAGCGCTCCTCTGCAACGGGGACGAGGCGGCTGTGGTGCTATGGATGGCTGTCCCTGCAGGCGGGGATGCTGCCATTCCCTTGCTGGCAGCGCCCAGCCTCGTGCTTCCCATCCAGGTGCATCCAGCCCTGGCACCCCACAGCCCAAGCAGCTCCAGCTCTGCTCCCCACCTGCCTGGGAGAACTCTCATGTTGCTTTTCGGACCTGACCGCTGGCAGCCAGACTCGCAGGCACCTTCAGGCACGTCCAAGGGAATTTAGCTTCCAGGCTCACAGGAGACCTTGTCTGAAAAAAAGTAGACTTTCATATGTTTATAAACACATGCATGGCTTGAGCCAGAGGAGAACAGGCTCAGGGCTGCAGCAGGGCAGTATCTGTCACCAGGCAGCGACCTCTCTTTGCTCAGTGCTGGAACTTGGGATCTGGAGGACTGTAAGGTTTGTATCATCTCCAGGAGGAAAAGGGGAGAAATGGGGTTAAACTGGTCCCTGGGCAGGCCCTGAATCAAAAAGAGCAACCATGGAGGGAAAGCGTGACATTAAGAGACAGACCATGCTGGGGAAAGAGATGTCTCAAGTTAAGCTTTGAAAAGCAGAGAAGCATCAGCCATTCCCTGGTTGGTTTGTGACAATTTCCCAACCTGCAGAAGGTGGAGGGGGGTGAAGGCCACTTCCAGCCTTGCCACAGGGCCTTTCCGTGGGAGAAATAGGGCTGGTACCTCAGCTTGGGCACCCCTACACGATCTGATGGCCTTTGGCTGTGCCAGCAGCACAAAACATCCCTGCAAACAGTGGTAATATGGGCACTAAAGGCTTTTAGAAGCATCACATCCTTCCCAGCTCCCACCACAACCTGCACCAGCTTCACTCACAGTGAAACCCTACTGGCGAGCAGCTTCCTGGCCTGCCCAGCCTCGGCATTATCTCTGAGGTGGACAGGCTGAGATGTGCATGCTTGATTTGTAAAGCTGTTAAAGAGTCTTCAGGGATCAAAGTCACTACGAGATGATAAAAAATAAGTGACAGGAACCCGGAGCGCCAATAGGGAGAAGGATGGATTAGCTTTTCTTCCAGCAATGTGCCAATCTAGAAGAACTAACCTGAAACATCTGTGCTCATAGGAAGGGGGGATTTTTTGCTGGTTTCAGCTTTCTATTCATCTTCAAACAAAACATTCTGTGTTTCCTTCTCCACAGCAGGTTTCAGGAGCTTTGATCTGTTAGTTTCTCATCTCTGATCCATCTTTCCTTTATAACTTTGAAACCAAACCATTTTTTTTTTTAAAAGCTTTCTGCTTTTTAAGACAGCCAAAGCAAAATGTTGCTTTGCGAGTTTCCCCTTCCATCAGTGTTTAACCAACATTTTCAGTGAGCTAAACACAAAACCACAAACAGCAACACACAACCCTTGGCTGGGAGCTGAAGGCAGGTGCACTTGGCTCCACCTGCACTGCAGCTCCTGCTCCAGGGACCCGAGCTCTGGTGGGGCTGGGGGAGGCAGGGACACCCCGAGTTTAAGCCCCTCCTCTGGAGGAAGCTGCCAAGCAGCAAAAGCCACACACAGCAGCACCTTAGGTGCCAACATCTCCGTCTGAGCCTCCTTGGCAGCACTGACAATAACTCAATCAGTGGTTCAACAGATGGCAGAGAGGTGGAAGGGGGGGGTCTCCATGATCCGGGACAGCTATTAACACTAGCAATGCAAAAGAGCTTCTTAATTGACTCCAGTTATCCTTTTTTTTAAGGCTGCAATTAAAAAAACTTGTTCAACACATAGATTAAAAAAAATAAAAATACTAATAACCAAGCCCAACAAGGTATTTGGAGCATGCAACAGTGTCCCAGCAATCAAAGGGAGGAACAAAGTCTTTCACTGTTAAAAAGAAGCTTTAGGAAAAGAAGAGTGAAAATTATTTCTTCTCTGTGTAATGTCTCGGGCTGTGCTAGTACAGGATTCTTCCCAGCCTGGGACCTGCCACCCAGGTCCACATGTGCCCCAGACCCACCACCTCAGCCCTTCTGACTACCCCACATCCGAGCCACAAGTCCCTCATTAGGGAGCTTGCCCAATGCTCAGTGGCACTGCTGCCTGTCACACATCTTATTATCCACACTGAATTTTTTTAATCTTCGATGCTTTGTGACCTGGATAATATTTTTTTTCAGCCACCATGTGATTAAAGCAAATAGATGGAGCAGAAGAAAAGCATCTCAGAGTGGCCAGCATCTCAACTCAGCAATTTTTATGGATGGTAAAAATGGGATCTCCCTCCCACCACCCCCAAAGAATAAACTCTCTTTGTCTCCTTTGCTGAAATTTATAGCATGTTTCTATTGCAGTTTAATCAGGGTTGAAAGAGCAGGGGTTTGGTTCCACTATTGCTCTTCAGGTAACCATGGGCCCTGTGTCAGAGCCAGACAGCACTTCTCACTTAGTTCTTTTGAATTAAGGATAACTACCAAGCACTTTATAATACAGCTTAGAAGAGGTAGCAAAAGCCCCAAGAAGATGTGTGTCTCGGGCATGGAGGGGAACCATGCCCTACCTCTTCTGCTTCCAGGACCAGGAGCCCCATGGGCATCTCCCTTGTGTTGGGAGGTGACAAGGAGGAGGACAATGGGTTACTCAGCACTTCCACCCTGGGCACATCACCCACCCCAGGCACTTCACTCCCCACAGGCCTCCACATTTCCCCATCTCCATAGGCTGTGGCTGGCAGGTGCCTGCCTCCCCTCTTCTGCTGCGAGGCAGAGCAGAGTTATGAGCACCCTGCGGGAGAGACATTTATCCCTGCTGACTCTCTGACCCTCCTCATCAATCCCTGCACCCACTCAGCAAGTCTCCCCAGATTGTCAGAGGTATGTAGAGCAGTGAAAAAGGCCACTTTTAAGCCCAACACCTTTGCCTTGGCAGGCGTGAGGGTGACCACAGAAGAGGAGTCAGATTGGCCCTTTGCTTCCCTGCACGCTGCAACCNTTTACTCTCTCCCTTTTTTCTCCCTTATCTCTCGCTCTCACTTTTTTTTAATTTTTAAAAATACTTTCTGCCTTCTGTGCTTCTCTCTCGCTCTCCTGCCATTTCTCTCTGTCAAGTGCTCTTCTCTCCCTGACACATCTGTGCTTCCCATAGCCCCTTCTCTGCACACCCATTTCTTCATCATATCTCACCTGGGTGTCATCCTGCTCCCTCCTCAGCGAGGAGCACAGTGGCACAGAAGGGCAGAGGGAAAGATCTTTGGGCTTTACCTCCTATTCTCCTCTCTCCCTTTTGCCACCTTCCTGCCCTGTCACTCCAGTTCCTCACTCCCCATGTGCTCTCCCCCCTGCCTGGCCATTTGCCATGAGACAGGGCACAGGTTTTGGAGAGCCATCCTTGCTACCACGTTCTTGCAGGACACAGCAGAGAAGAAAGGTTTTGAGGCATGGGGGATCAGCACTCCAGAGGAGATGGCCGAGGAAGCAGCCCTGCACCCCATTTCCCTATCTCTGCCATGGGTACATGCAGCTCCTTCAGGAAAAAAAACAGGCCTGTTGCTTTCCTTGCCCTTTTCTGGGTCTGTATCTGCATGCTTGTGATAGATTTACTGTGATTCTATCAGTTTATGATTAAAACCCATAAATTTTACTAGGCCTTTTTCTTATTTTCCATAATCTTCAGGATTCAAGGCAATCAAATTTTAACTGGAAAGCATGGGTTGTGCAGTTAGGTCCCGGTATAATGAGGAACCGTTCATTTCCCAATCCACCCCCATTACTGGTGGTACTAAAGAAATACTGCCCTGTGAAAGAGATTTTTCCTCAATTACCTTTAAAACAACAACCTTACCTGAGCAAAGCATCAGAGGAACAATGTGAACCTCGACTGAAACACAGTGCCCCCTGCCACTCCAGTCTGTTCCCATCTGGAGGTTTCCAGGCAGAGTTTCCCAGTGGACTCGGGTGGGTGCTGAGGTTATCGGAGGTACCCAGTCTGGGGTGAGCAGGGTGGCAGCTGCGGGTCCCTGTTGGCTGCTTTGCCTCAAGTCCCCAACACCAGGCAGCAGGTCGCTCCAGTGCCTCTGGAGAATTCATCATGCTCCTGTTACGATCCAGGTAATAAGACATTTCATTCAAATGAGCAAATTTATTCCAGTGGCACTTTAATAACAAAATCAATAAAACTACACTCCCCAGCAGGGCTTTATCATATGCTAAAACTACAGCATATTGCCTAGATATACTAAATTCTCTCCCTGAAATAAAGTGCAAAGTTTAGAAGACAGATGACACCATTTGCAGCACGAGTAGGATAATGCCCTAATAAATCCACAGCCACCTGGGCAATTCAGAGTTGTCACACACTGCACTCAGTGGCCACTGGGAACTTCCCAATGACAGCAAGAATAGGAATGAGACCTCTGTGCTCCCAGGGCTCGCGGTGCAGATGGGCTCTGGGGCACAGTTCTGTGTCAGAGCAGTGGGGCACCCATGCACACAGGCCAGCCAGACCTGACTGCGCACATGGGAACATTGTGAGTCCAGGTATCGGTGTGAGTTACCTTTTCTGCAGTGCTCTCTCTGAAAGACCCAGCTCTGATGGGGTGGGAAGAGGAACATCCAGCTTGAAGACCATCTGCTCTATGTGTCAGGGACTGGTCTGGCCTCTCCCAGCAGAGCTCCTCAGTGTCACCACTAATCTGGAAAAGAGATGTGACAGTCGGGAAATGCTGCTGGTCCTGCATGTCCAAGGCTCAGTAGCACCCCAGGACAAGCAGCTGCCCAAAGAAGTGCCCATGTAAGAGGACAGTTGCTGCCTTGCTCTGGCATGGTTGTGCACCCCTCCTTGCAAGATCCCACCCCCTGAGCCCTGCGCAGGGCTCTGCTGCTGCTGTCCCACAGACCATCCCTCTCACACTCTCCCCACCTCACCATCTCCCTCAGTTACCACCTGCTGCTTCATTGCTGTTCCCCGTATCGTTACACTCCAGCACCTCACCTGACATGAGACTGCAGCTCTTCCCTCCTCCATCATCCTTCCCAGACCATCATCCATCAGCTCTCCAAACCTGCCCTGCTTCCAGTCATCCCCATCTGCCAGTCAGCCATCTCCCACCAGCTCTCTGCTCCTCCTCATCCCTCCAGCTTGTGCTTCCCAAGCCTATCAGTGTTCCCCAGCCTTGAGTGCTGCAAAACTAATTAGCTCACTACAAAGACTGAGGAATAATTAGGGACTCCACTGAAAGCACAAAACTAGGGCATCTCGCCTTAAATAAACAGAAGGAAGCATCTCTCCACTCCGCTGACGGCCTGCAGTTCCTTCAAGCAGATGATTACGCGACTCACCATGCCTCGGCTCCCACTCCAGGCATGCTCACCAGAGCTGCCTCTGCCTCCATCTCACCCCTTAGACAGGGACTTACTGGCTTTTTCAGCTTATGTCCCTGCTACTAAAGCCAGATCCTCCCCAGAGGTCCACAGCTGGCCATGTACTGAAGCAAGCAGGCAGCTTTTCCAGAGATGCTGGGGTTGTTGTTTGGGCACTGCCTTCTCCATGGTCCACCATCTCCAGCTCTCTCTGGGACAATGACAGTGCCCAGCATGGAAAAGTGTTAGCAAGAAACACGTTTGCAAAAATTTATTTTCCATTTGCATCCACTACGAAGAAGACACAGTAAAACAGCCTTTCTCCTGGGCAGCTCCACCATGATGGGCAGGAGTTTGCCCTGTTCAACACTGGAGTCCCCAAAGATCAGGGTGATACAAGAAGAGAAGGATTTGGGGGCTGCACTGGGCCTCCTTCCTCAGGCACAGACCATCCTGGGAGCTCCACACCTGGGCACGCTGAAGTCCCCTGGTAACACGCAGGGGTTCCCTGCAAATCATTGTGTGTCCCCCAAGGAAACTCCCTCCCTCCTGCCTCCTTGAGGTGATGAGCAGAAGATGGAGGCAGCCCAGAACAAGGTGCCTCTTACTCGCTCATCTCCCCAGCTCTGCAAATGATCCCCCCTCCAGTCATTTTCTGCTCCTTGAAGTGCTCCATGCAGTTTTGTCACTTCCTAATGATATTTAATATCAACCTGATACTCAGCCCTTATGGCTCACTTGGAGACCTGAGGCAGCCACTCCCAAGCCCGACTAATGTCCCCAACCTTTTGTGGAGCAGTGGTGCCTGCTGCCTCCCAGGGAAGGTGGGACAGGGAGTGGGAAGGGCAGCGTTGATTTAAGCCCCTCGGAAGAGCCTTCTCTTCAGAAAAGCTCCTGCCCACTCTGAGCCTGGGCTGAGCATCCCCTCACATCCTCAACCCACACCTCCTGCCCTTACCCATGGTGAGGAGCATTCAAGGCCACAGTGGAAAAGGACAAGTTCTCATCTCTCACCTCTGTGCCTGGGAAGATCACGGAGCAGATTCCCCTAGAGGGCCTGATCAGGCACATGGAGGACAGGGAGTTGATCAAGGACAGCCAGCATGGCAGTTAGAGAGATACAGAATTGATGGGTGGACTGTTCAGTGGATAAGGGATTGGCTGGATGGTCACATTCAGAGGGTAGTGGTCAGTGGCTCAAAGTCCAGATGGAGAACAGTGACAAGTGGTGTCCCTCAGGAGTCCATACTGGGGCCTGACTTGTTTAGCATTTTTATCAGCAACACAGACAGCGGGATCGAGTGCACCATCAGCAAGTCTGCAGATGACAACAAGACGAAGGGTGCACCNGACATTCAAGGCAAGACTTGACAGAGCTCTGAGCAACCTGCTCTAGCTGAGGATGTCCCTGCTCTCAGCAGGGGGATTGGACTAGATGACCTCCGGAGGTCCCTTCCAACCCAGACATTTCTATGATTCTATGATTCTATCTCAAGGATCAACCAGCAAAGGACCTCATGGAGACTATATCACTTTACATGAAGATGCAACCCCTGCCATCAGAGGCTTTATGGCCCTTATAGGTTTGTTTTGTTCTTCTTAAGGTTTTCTAGTGCCACAGAACAACAGCAAGGGCAGTAAAAGAGAGATGGGAAGGGGGCCCTAAGTGGCAACCTACAACAAACCTGAGGTCACCATGTAACCATCAGGTCCTGGATGCAGACTGAAGGGTGTATGTCTCTGCACCCGTGCTGGAGGCTCTGCCCTGCCCAAGTTCCTCCTCAGTGGTCTGCAGAGATGAGCTATCAGGTGCCCATCAATCACCAACAGAAGGTTTCCTTGCCATACCCAAGGACACAAGCTTGGGAAAGGTGAAAAATTTCCCCTTTCTCTTGTACAAAGGTTTGGAGACTGAGGCAGGTCTGCACCCTGAGAATGACTACGCTGAGTCAGGCCCTGGGCTGTGTACCTCCAGAGCATGTCCCCAGGCATGGCCACCAGCAGGTGCCTATGGGCAAGGGAAGGCCCAGGCAAGTACAGAATAACCCTAATAACCCTCCTTCTGTGAAACTCCAGCCTCAGGCAACCTGAGGTTAGAGAGCTTCTGAGCCACACAGTATCTCTGCACCATTTTCTTAGTAGTCCTTAACAGACCTTTCTCCCTTGAAATCATCTGATTGCATTTTTTAATCTCCTCCGGCCCCTGGCTTGCAGCAGGAGTTACAGCAGCAGGTGTCAGCCCAGATCCTGCTGGATGCTTCGTGCCACCAGCAAGGTGCCTTTGGTCGGTGCACCCTGCACTCTGCAGAGTGAATGTAGCTGCAGTGGTGGTCCTGCTGCTTTGTGCCACCTCTGAAGGGTTAAGGATCTGCAGAGAGCAGGTGAAGGCCGGCAGAGCAGGCAGGGCTGCTTGCTGCAGCTCTAACAGCACCAGTAAATGGTCTGGAGCAGCTGTTCCCTTCTCCTGGGTGAATGCTTAAAGGGACAATACCAAGGTTGATTAGACCCAACCCTGGACCTGTCTTTTCTTTCCCTGGTCTTTTTCCTGGGGCTCACAAGTGTTGACAAGGCAAACAGATGAGAATTCAGGACTAAAAGCAAGAGTGAGTGTTTCAAACCCCTTTATCAAACAACCCTTCCCAGGCAGACGGATGAGGTAGCTCAGCACTGCCTTTTCCACTACAGCTTGCCCACCTGTGGTGACCTGCTCCAGAAACCTTGGGAGAAGAGACCCAAAGCTGCTTGAACTCCCAGGCTCCTCTTCTTTTGTGTAACCAGACAGCACTCGCCGCAGCACAGAAACCCTTTGTGGCAGAGCCATTTTAGAGGTAAACCCTCCACCTGTGCCATCTTACATCAGGCTGAACACAGAGGCAGGGCCAGGCTGTTTGCCCTGGAGCAAACCTCCTTGGTTCTGCACCAAGAACCTGAGAGCAGAAGAGTCCCTAGGCATTGCTCCAGCCTGGCAGAGGGCTGCCACCCTACAGAAAAAGGCAGGAGTAGAAGGGGAATGGACTGCAGGCTTTCCAGCCCCCTCCACAGCAGCCTCAAAACTGACAAATGCTTCCATGTCCCAGGTGTCTCCAGGTCCACGTGCCATGAGCTATCAGTAAGGCTGTGTTGTCAAGAACCAAAGCTGAGAGTATTTGCCAAAAGCAGAAGTGTGATGAGGAAGAAGAGATGCAAAATCATCTTAGACAAACAATCCTTCCCAGTGACAAGAGGGTCCAGCTCTAGCACCTTCAAAGAAGGATGAGAAATGCCCTGGAAAACTGGGGTGGGTTGGGATCTGGGTAGAAGCAGGAGGTTCCTTCTGGAACCAGGCCCTCACAGATGGAAGCTCAAGGCAGCAAACAGATTTGTCCCTATCCTGCAGTGCAAGTGGAACTGTTCTTGTCTCTCAAACACACACCTAATAATTTTTTAAATCTCTGCCTCAGAACTATCTTTTTGATAAAACTAATCACAGGCTTAAATTACAGAAAAATACCCAATATTAAGAGAACAGCTTGAAAAGGAGGAAAGGGGTAGTTTAACGGTGCTCATTTTCTTTGCTTTTCTATAGCACGCATCTTGGGCTATTTAACTGTAGAGCTTATGAAGATTCATTTTGACAAGTCTCCTTTCTTTTGAATGTGGCTTCCACAAATGTTTCCCCTGGTTTCCTTCCCCGCTCTGCTGCTGTGTTATTGCAGCAGTTCCCATAGCTCCAGCTGGGATTAGGAGACAGGCGTGCAAAGAGCTGTATGAACACACACAAAGGAATAAACTCGGTGCTTTAAAGGCTGAGCCCAAAAGCATCTACATCGGGAATGAGGGACATTGAGGTGCCCACGAGGCATCTGGGCTACAATAGCTCAACAAAGAAGAGATGCTGAAAGAAAATCAAAGCTGCAGGCAGCTGAAGAGGCAAGATGAGGCCAGGGGTCTGTACCCACACAGCTCTCCTGCCCACACCTCTGCTGGTCCTTCTGCTGCCAGCCTGGTGGATGGAGCAGCTGCTGTTGGGCTGGCAGGAATGATCCAGCTCTAGGTGCTTTTAAGACAAGCACAATCCAGGCTCCCGCTGGCTTCCTCTGCTCTGCAGGGAACAATGGCTTTGATCAACAGAAGATTGCTGAGTTAATTGTAATGATATTCTAATAAAGCTGGGGAGATTAATTACGGCTCTTTATGAGAGCTGGCACTCTGCCAAGGGTTTGCAAAATTGTTTTCCTCTGTTTCTTGTCATCTGAATTTAGGAGAAGAAAGGAGGAAGTTGGGTGCCTTTTTTCCTCCAGCAATCAGATACGTGGCCTTGTGTCCTTCTCACAGCTCAGCGCATTCGTGGAGGGGAGCAGACAGAGAAAGCAAATGGAGAGTGACAGAGCAAACCAATTAGACATGATGCAGCACAATTACTCTCCTAGTCAATAAACGGGTTGGTGTAGAGAAGCGCAAAGGAATGAGGCGACAGCGTGCAGACCACAGACGTGTCTCCATGGAGGGTAAACCCAGAGCACATCACACCTTTGCAGGCTGGGGAGGGGAGACACATGCAGTGCTCTCCATGAGGGCTCACAGTGGTGGCACTGGCATCAGGCAGAAGAACTTCCGTGTCTTCATTCTTGCTTGTACTACAATGGCTCTGGAAAGCAAGTGTCCAGAGAGCAGCCAGAGTCCTGTTAAGTGGCCTTGGGAAACACGAGACTCAAACCTTCCTATTTCACTTGACAAGTAGTTGTTCCTTCCAGGGAAGGTTTAGCAGTGCCCAAGCAGATAAGAGACAGACCTGTAGAGGAATGATCCAGGCTGGAAGGCAGCAGGACAGTCAGGTACAGCTGCCTGCTCTTGCTCACAGAGAAGGGAGAAGAGGCCCCTCCTGCAGCTGGCTGGCATGCTATGCGCTGGTAGAAGCTGCAAGTCAAACCAAGGAAGGAAACATGCTCCTCAATAAACCACAGAGAAAGCAGAGGATTAAAATAATACCACTTGCTTTTATGCAAACGGAGAAGAAGTACCAGGAAACTTCCTACTGACAGGTCAGGTCTTAACTGCTTTGAGGAAAAATACCACCACCTAAACATGGCTTTCAACTCTCTGAGGGGCACCCATGAGACACGCAGCTGCTCCAGAGGCACTGTCCTGAATGTCTCTAGGAAAGTGACACATTCACTGTTCATGAACCATGAAGACAGGGTGGGGGTCTAGGTTAAAGCTTTGGCTATTATTCCTGCCAAACAGAAGCTAACCAGACATAGTCATGCAGGACCAAACCTTCAGGGCCCCTGCTCTCCCTGCAGCACAGTACTTTCTGCTGACTCCTTCCCCTGCCAAGCACAAGCCGTAACCTCCTGCTGCTGAAACAGAGCCACACTGGGGAGGCATCTAGCTATGCTGGAGCCTACCAACCTACTGCAAGCCAGCTTCAGCCAGGGCATCCCCTGACACAGATGGGGCAGCAAGCTCCCAGGCTAGAAATGTGGCAAGAGCAGGAAGGGAGCACCAACCTACCAACCTTCATGGCCACTCGCAACCTCCAAATGCCTTTCCAAAGTGAGAAGCGTGGACCAAGCACTTTGTGCCTGCTGAAGGACCAGAACATAACAGCAACAGCCTCTCTGAGCTAAACCAGAGGACTCACAGCAAGGTCACAACAGGGGAAGAGTAGGGTCCCTGTTTTGTACCATCACCCTGACAACAATCCAAATGATTCTTTAGGGTTTCCAGTGACCCATAAAACTATCTCACATCTGAAATGTTCGCTTTACCAATAGGAAAAAATGCTGATCTAAATACTCTTCTCCTGGAGCATAACAAAAACAATAATTCATTTATGCTTTTATAAAGACTATTGAGTTTGGCAAAATGTTGCTCCAGGGTTAAAGTAACTGGAAAAAAAGTTTAAAAAACTTTTTAAAGCTCTAGTTGTTTTTTTTTAAATAAGGAAACTCCAGTTTTCACATTTCAGAAAAAAATATCCTTACGCTAAAGCTGAATTCATTTTAAATACAAAGAAACAAACAAAGGATCCACAAGGATCCACACCAGAAAGCAAAATGTTGCAGAACTGTATCCATTACCTTCCATCCCAAGAAAACTTGCCCTTTTATATGGATTCTGGGTGACCAAGGTATTTCAGCAGCTCAAGAAACTCCTTAAGAAGAAAATCTCATTTCCAGCTGTCTTGAGACCTTGCCTCTGCCTGGGATGGATCTGGTACCAGCCCCTCTCAGAGCACTCAGGACCATCAGCATCAGGGTAGCATGGCAAGGAGCCGGCCCTGTGCCCAGCAACACCCACCGGTCTGGCACATGCTACCTGAGATTCCCCATAAATAAAATCATCGGCATTGGCTCTCGTGTTCATTTCACAGGCGGCTGCTCTCCTGACAGGTTTCACACGCTGCTACCGTGTCTTGTCAGCTTTATACTCTCAGGCCAACACTGGCTCACCAGCTCTGACATATATACATAAAAATAAATGGCTCAGAAACCCCAATAAAGTGACAGATAACATAATGGGAGCTGGCTTCACAAAATAAGCTTGTTTATGGAACCTCCGTGACTCCAAATCTGATTTATATCATACGGGCTGTCTCTCAGCAAGGGTTTGGGGAGGGTGGCTTGCTCATGCTTGCTTCCCACAGGTGGTAGGGGGACTGCTGTTGGGTAAGAGCAGCCTTTAGGGCTCCTGCACTAAGACTGGCAGCATTAATGTCAGGAGCAGAGAGCAGAGCTTCCCTTAGGATTCACTTGATGTGATCTTGCTCCAGCTCCTGAAGGAGCTCAGGGCTTTAGCTAGAGGCTGTCCCATCCAGGTCAGCACCCACTCCACTGGCCTGCTTCAGGGAAGCTCTCCTCATCCTCTCTAACCCTCCTCTCACACAACGTGGGCTTTCTAGGCTTGCCCACACTGCCTGCAAGATGGAGGGCTTGTAAAGAGCTCAGGGCTTCAGCAGCCAACAGAGCATATGAATTAAAAACAGATAGTGCCTAAAGGAGACGATGTGAGCTTCAAACAGAAGAGCTCCTGATGGCACAAGCAGGTTCTCTGGGTAGCCCCTTTGCTCTGGGCTGCAGATGGTCCTTATTCAATCTCTTGCTAGAAGAGCTTCCTTGCAAACAGGGATAATCCTTCATTTGATGTTTGCTCCCTTGGATATCACTGTTCGCAGCAAGTGTTGCAATTTGTGTTTATTCTCGCCAAGCCATGTTTATTCTTGAGCCGCTTTGATTGTTACAGTGAAGGCTGGGATGGCTCTTTCAGTCAAAGTGCCTGTTTCCAGGGGGCTAATAATGAGAGACTGTCAATCTGGAGACACAAGGGAAAGAATCACAGCGTCTCCTCTCACAGAAAACAATCAGCTGCTGCCAGACCCCACGTTTCATACTTCTCAATCTTTGATATGTGGCTGGAAGATCCTCAGCTCCAGCCTCAAGTGGATGTGCCAACAGGAGGTTGGCCCCAGCGCCTTTCCTGCAGAGGCTCTTGGGAAAAGCCTCACAGACACTGTGTATAAATGCTCTGAGAAAGGGGTGCTCAAACAGCCCCATGCCATGCACAGGACAGACATCTGCTGCAGACTGAGACCAGCAAAGTCTGCATGGTGGAGCTGTGCTGCTGGGACAGATGCCCAGAGCTCTTCCAAAGCAACCCCTGGGTCCAGAGAGTTCAAGCTGCAGGTGGTGGGTCATGGTAATTTGCTGGAATTTCCTATCCCCTGGCTGATGCACCCAGCAACTCCCATCCAAAAGCCCAGACACCCAAGAGCAGAGCACATCCCTGACTAACTGCTGCCAAGCACAAACCATCCCTCAAGAGGAAGAATTACCCCTGCAAGACACAGGATCACACGCACCGACCTGCCACAGCAGAGCAGGGAAACTTCAGGCTTGGATTGCAACCACATGGTTCCCCCTCCCTTGTTCAAATCTTCAGGTCTTCATCCCATTCAGATTTTAATCAAACCTTACATTATGGTTCCATTTATCTGGAGCTCAGTACTAAGGAGGGCTGTGGAGGAGGCTTCCCCCCATATTAAATAATTAAAGTGTTTTTCTCAGGCTAAATAATTTTAATTCCCCCCACCTCCATCAGACCAGTGACAATAAATATTTAATACATTCCTTGCTTCACTACATCCAGCATGTTGCCATTTTAGAAATCACTTTAATGTGTGTATTTTTTTTCTTTTAATTACAGTCACCCAGTATCAAACCAAGAATATTCAAGAAATAATCAAGGGCAGGGGAGAGCCAGAGCAGGGTGACACTTGGGAGAGGCGTGCAGGGCTGGGATCGCGGGGATATATGCAGCCACTGCCGTGCCTGCTGGGGACTCACCTCTGACCCCCACCTTACGCTGCACTCCTGGCTGCAGCCAGCTCCTTTGGGGTTACTGAGATAACACCACAGGAGGGGATGTGGGGATTGCCAGCTCCAGCATGAAGGTCCATCCTGACAGTGGCCCCTCTGGCAGGGGCCAGCAGCAAGAGACAGGGGATGGGTGTCAAAGCTGGCCAAGTGTGCACTGATACCTCCCCAGGACAATCCTCCAGCTGCCAGCAATCTGTGCCTGAAGGATTTCCCAAATCAGGCATCTCAGCTCTCCTTTAAATGTCCTCTGTGGATTTATGGTGCTCTTTTTTCTTCCAGGAGTCTCTCTAATTACAAGGAGAGCTCAAGTGTTTATTAACCATTCTCTGGCCAAATCACCCGCTGATTGCCCATGCCAGCAGCTAAACATGCCCTCCATGTTGGCCGTGATGCACAGAGACTGGCCAAGGTGGCCACCAGCATCCTGGCTTGTATTAGCACTGGTGTGGCCAGCAGGAGTAGGGCAGGGGTCACCCCCCTGGACTGGGCACTGGGAAGGCCGCCCCTCAAATCCTGGATTCAGTTTTGGGCCCCTCACTCCAAGAACACTGAGCATCTGCAGCTCCTTCACCACTGCTCCAACACCCATTCCCACAGCCACCAAGCTCCTGGGCCCAGCATCTGGCAAGGAGAGGGTTACCATCTCCCACAGCCGCCACCGCAGCCAGCCTGGTGAATGGTATTAGCAAAAATGAATAGAAATACTACATGAAGCTAATAAGATCTGAGGGAAGCTCCTCAGACAAGTTGATTTCCAAATTGGAATGACTTTAACCTCACATAAGTAAAAATGAACGCTTATAAAATACATTGGAAAAATCCATAAGGGCAAACGAAGGCATTGATGCATTTTTTTCATCTCTCTCCCACACTTGCAGTACAGAGCTGGGCTCCACATGATGCTTGGGATCACCACAGCCTTGCCCATGATCCAGATCAGCCCAGGAGGTAGTGTCTCAGGCTGGACTCGGTCCACAACAGCAAACACTGCCCTGCGGTGTCCCTCAGCTGCCAGCAAGGTTCAGGGCTGGGGAAGGTTCCCTGGGGCTGGCTGCCTGCCCCCTTTGCTCCAAGCACAGCAGAGCAGGCCTCAAGCAGGTAAGGGCAAGGGGCTCAACCTGTCCCCCACAAGCACTGAGCTGTACAAACCCGGTACAAAGGGAGCCTCCATCTCTAGGTGCCAGAGAATGTTCTCCGGTATCCAGACACCTCTTTTTACTAAACCTGGAGGAACATAACACCCCCGCCCAGTGTGCCACATTCATCTTGAACTCACCGCTGCTTCCATAAAGAACAGACACACATCACACATGCATGGGGCCCAGAAGGATCTCACGATCTTCTGTTTCTTTAGGCAACCACTGCTAAATAAGGCCCTGTCCTAAAAGTCTTCAGTGTAAGAAGTTGAGAACCAGAAGGAGAAAACAGGGTCGCTGTCTGACAGATGGATGTGTCCTACACTTGCACCCAAGCCATCATCACTGGTTTGGGACAGAGGCTGACAAAGGAGGGGTGAAGGGCTGGGAGACACATCTTGCAGGGTGCATCTATGAGGCTCTCCTTTTCAAGCACTGGAGCAGAAAGCAGAGAGCTGGGAGACACAGCGTGCACCAGCAGAGGCCGTCACCAGGGGCTGACTGACAGTGAGAAACCTCGTGTGGAGAGGGACCTCGAGGTTAACAGGAAAGCAAGCTGTGAAAGGCCTGGAGAGTAGAGACAGGTAACTGCTGTTTGCCAGCAGGAACCAGCAAAAGTAAGTAAAGCATGGGTGACACAAGCAAGATGACAGGCGAGGAAAATGATCCTTGCAGCAGAGCTCTGAACAGGCAGGAGTGGGAGAAGATTGCATTTGTCAAGGCCAGAGAAAAGGACGTTGAGGGAATTGAGCCGTGAGATGATGACACTTTGGATGAGCATTTTAGCCGTACCTTAGCAACCCGACATGAGGGAATAAGGCAGGCCAAGCGCAGGCATCTCACCCGCAGGCAACACTGAGCTGGCCCTTGGACTGGGGTAACCTTCCACGTGGAGCATGCACATGGGTGCTGAGATGGAGGTCCAGGCAGTACAGGAGATGATGGCAACTGAGGAGGGGCTCTGGAGAGCCGCTCCTGAACCCAGTCATTTGCCAGCATGATGAAGTAGTTCTTCAGACAGAGAAGACAAACAAAGAGGTAGACAGAAAACCAAGAAAGACAATTTGAGTTGCCAAGGGAGGTCAGATCTTCAAGAGGTCTGTGGGATGGGATCAGAAAGTGGGAAACATTCTGCTGGTGCACAGCTGCTGCCAGGGAGAGCTTATCAGCATCAAGGAGAGCAGAGTACGGGGCCAGCCCTGTACTGGAACCAGAGGAGCAGGGCCAGCCAGCAGTCATCAACAGCATGTTCAAAAAGCTTGAGGGAAGAAAAAAGGGATTTTTTTCAGGAAGAAAAAAGGTGTTGGGGAGAGCTGATGGTGTCTAAGGTAGAACAGAAGGAAAGCAGACCAGTCTGGGAAGGGAACATCAGAGGTGAAAGAGGTACAGACTCATGGTGAAGGAAAACGTCACCACAACCCCTTGCAAGCTCAGCCAAGTCTCCCACAGCCCAACTGAGTGAGAAGCATTGAGAGGCAAAGCCCTAAACCTGCTGGCTCAGAAATCCTGGTGACAGCAGCAGCTGCCCTATAAAAAGGGTCCAGCCTTCAGAAAATAATGTGGGCAATAACAAAGTGAAGCAGCTTTAAATATCCATTTCCTCTACAAATACAACCCTGTCTATAACTTTGGCTTTACAAGCAAACATTTACAGGACAGAGAATCTAGAAAAGATAAATTAAACTATTTCTGGGCTGCCTGGGACAGAGAAGAGTTGCTCGGACATGAGGTCCACTTGCCTAAAGTGAGCAAGGCCCCTGGAAAAGAGTATGTGTTCTGGGACCTTGGAGGCCACATACCTCTCTGAAAGCACAGGCAGTTGCTTGATGTGTGTGACATCTTTTTGCCACATGCCAGCCCAGAGCTGGTTGTGTACAGGACCTGATTTTCACAGTAGGCATTTCTAGCAGTCAGGGGAAAGGTCTGTGAACTCTCAGCTCTGCTTCTGCCAAGAGAAATCCCAGGGATGATCGAGGACCCGTGGTTCAGCAGCTACAGATCTGTGCTCATGTATAAAAGCCAGGTTTGGCAAACCCACCACTCACCCATACCAGCAGGTTTCAGAGCAAGAAGAGAGCAAACATCTTGGCCTCACATGTGTTGTACCAGTTACGTGATTCACTTCCTCCAGCCCTCCCTGCCATCCTTCCTGGCACCACTTGAGCACATTTTTGAAAGATGCATCGTTGTCAGATCATGCCAGTTCAAAGGAATCTCCCAAAACCATGAGAATGTCCCAGGGGAAGCCTGCTTGTCCTCTTCCCAGTCACCCCCCAGTGGCTGGGAGAACACTGGACACATGACAGCTGTGGTGTTTCTGAAATAATATCATGCACAATTTGAGATTCATAAAAAAAAGGCAAAGTTTTTGATCCAATTCAGGAGGGAAAAAAACCCCAAATGAACAACAAACCCAGACCCATACGCTAAATCCTCCAAGGTTTTTGTGGCACTGAAATTCAGGCTCAGAGAAACTTTCTAGGAATTCCCCCCGTGTCCCTCCTTTGCACTCACCACTCATTATCTTCAGCATGGAAATTTTTCCTAGCATTTCAGGAGGTGCTTTGTGCTGTTCTCAGCTCAAAACACTCTGTGCAGTGAATCCAGATTGGTAGGCAGGGGTAACAGGAGGCAGCAAGCAGCAAAAAACACCCCGCACAACACACATAGACCATAAAGACACTTATAGCCTCAAAGGGTTTATCACTTTAAGTCCAGACCTTGCAAGCTTCTCCTGAGCTTTACTGGCCAAGTGCAAGGAATTAAGACCATGCGTGATTCAAGGCAGGATGAGGGCCATAGAGTGCAAGAGGCACACACACGGAGGCAGCTCAGGAGTGCTGCAGGACACAATGCACATCCACTCACCTCCCCACATGGTGTTGGAGCAAATCAAACACAAAACCATCAAGCAGGTTCTTCTCCTCAAACATTGTCATGGTTATTCTAGAAACAAATGATGATTACAAGGGAAAAAGCCTCCCTCTACCCCGGGGGAAATCAGATTGCTGCTTTCATGTTTGGGATGCAGTTGGTACCCACATGCTGGGAGCCTGTGTGGCAGTGGCATGGGATGGGTGGCTCTGCCCAGGGCATGACTCAGGGCTTGGACAAATCCCCAGTCCCCTCACAGGACACGAAGTGCAGCAGGAGGACTTACAGGGGCTTCATAGCAGGATCACACAGGAATACACACAGAGGTCTGGGGCAGACTGTGATAAAGGCAACCCTCTGCTGTTTTTAGAGTGATGGGGCTGGGGAAGGGACTGGAGGGAAAGTCTTATGAGGAGAGGCTGAGGGAGCTGGGGTTGTTCAACCTGGAGAAGAGGAGACTCAGGGGGACCGCATCACTCTCTACAACTACCTGAAGGGAAGCTGTAGTCAGGTGGGGGTCAGGCTCTTCTCCCAGGGAGCTGGTGACAGAACAAGAGGGATCATGACCTGAAGCTGTGCCAGGGGAGGTTTAGGTTGGATCTTAGGAAGCACTTCCTCATGGAAAGGGTGATTAGATACTGGAATGGACTGCCCAGGGAGGTGGTGGAGTCACCATTCCTGGAGGTGTTTTAAGGAAAGATTGGACGTGGCTCTCAGTGACATGGTGTAGCTGAGGTCATGGTGTTGGGTCATGGGCTGGACTTGATGATCTTGGAGGTCTATTCCAGCCTCAGAAATTCTGTGATTCTGTGAAATTGTTCATAAAATGATGGATTTACCTTGCTCCTCTCCTCCCCAAGAATGTATTTTTTCATATCAACCTAGAGATGTACAGGTCAAACTGGGAGATGAACTTCGGAAAAAGAAATGAAAAGGAAAATTTCAGACCTGATTTTTTTTTAATTTTTTCCTAGTCATTTCTGAAACAGAGCACTTTTCACTTCAGAAGAGAGCCAGCACGCACAACAAGAAGCAAAATGATATGACCGCAAACAAATGAAAAGGATTTTCATGGTTTGTTTCTTCCTCAGGGAGTGTGTGTGAGGGGAAAGGGATCACTGTCAGTCTCCCAGAGACATATTTTTAACTGTTCTACTTCAGACACCACACTGAAAAACAATTATTCAGAGAGCTGTAATCGCAGCTTTGAAATACCCTTCCCTTCCTTTGCACAGTACCATCCTGGGCAGCAAGTTGTGTTTCTCTGCTGCCTTGACAAGGGTTCTACCCCCACCCAGAGATCATCACATACCTACTTCCCAGCAGCACGACACACAGACGTGCGCGAGTCCATACATGCGCATATCTGCTCTACAGGGGAAGGAAGAACAAGAAATAATGAATCCCCTTGCACTCACTAAGTCCAAACAAATAGACTGAAGTAGGAACCTGATTTGCATTGGTTTGATTGAAGACATAATTTGCTGCTGAATAAATATGGTTGCATCCAAATCAAACCTTTAGCTCCTCAGACATTATAACTCTTTCCTTTCTTCCCCCAGGGTTTGCCAACCTCTAAGGCTGACCAAGGATGATGCATTACGAGAAGGAATAGCTTTAAGTAAGAGAAGGGTAAGTTTAGAATAGATAAAAGGAAAGACTTCCCATAAGGAAGAAGATATTAAAAAAGACCTCCAAGACCACATGCCATAGCTAGGAATGATGGTGGCCAGCCCAACCCCATGTCTCATAGAGCTTCACCTCAGGATTACAGCATCACTAGGATGGGCCTCTGACAAAAACCTGGGCTGAAATTTAATGCTATTAAAATCAGGAAGTATTTTTCAGAGCTTTCAGGAGCTAAGGGCCTTGGCCTCGCTGTCTCTCCCTCAGTAACCCTGGTGAGATTCAAACCTTTCCTCATGTCTCACTGGCTCATCACAAATACCATCCAGCTGGAATTAACACTTAAATGGCTTCCTCTGGCTATGGCTGACTGGGTGAACCTGCTCCCCACCAGAGACCTGCTACATGTTGAGCTCCCTCACTTGTTTTATTTCCTTGCAGTACCGGATTTATGAGATCCCTCCAAGGTCTCTATTGATTACAGGCAGCCTTGGTCACACAGCAGCAGCAATCAGAGCACTGAGGATCCCATCAGCTTCTTGGACAAGGAGCAAAGGGGAACCAGGGACCAGAAAGGACAGCAGCACAGGAGGACATATTCCCCATCCTCACTAGCCACATCCCAAGAAATGCCATGGTCCTTCCCCTCTGCCTTCCCTCCCATCCCCCCTATAGTGCAGCTGCATCCAGCTGTCAGGTAGCATAGTGCTGAGTAGAGAAGACACAAGCCAGTGAAAGAGAAAGGAAAATAACTGCCACAAAGATGAACAATCGTGCATTATAGCCAGAGAGGAAGTTACTTGCACGGTAGTGAGCAGCTCTTTGCTTTTCCCTTTGTCTGAAGCCCTGAGGACTTGCAGCCATGCTCTGTGCATGCAGCAGAGACGTGCATCTCCTGGGCATGAATCTGGCCTCTGTACAAGCTTCACGTCTCCAACTGCAGCTTCTCAGTGCAGAGCATCCCTGGGAAGAGCAAGGATGCTTACAGCCTCAATTTATGTGAGAGAAATCCATCACAAGGCATAAAAGCCTTTCATTCAGCACAATTTGTTGCAGGAGTTATAAAGTGAAGTTCTGGGAAGCCAATTGTCAGGTCAGGAGCACTGCAGATTGGCAAAGTGGAGAGGTCTGCCCCTCCAAAAGGGACAAGAGATACCTAATATAAATATTTATTGGGCAGATGAGGTTGAAAATAGCACATTGGCTCCCAAGCTGGGCATGGGGGAGAGAAGGTGGCAAAAGCAGGCAGCCTCGTCTCTGGCTGCTGTTTGTAACCTGGAGTCATCAGTCAGAAGCAAGGACCATGGTGCAGGCAAAGCCAAGGCCAGACAAAGGGAAAGAGGGAGAGATTGATTATCCCATAAATCAATTGCTGAGCACTGATTACAAAATAAACCACCAGGGCAAAGGTCAAGCGCTTTATTATATCACCCAGCCCACAAGATTTATCTACCATTTGGGCCATCAGTCCCTCTGGCCATCTATTACAGGGAGCTGCAGCTCTTCCTTCCCAGCTTCAGGCATGGCTTCTGCCCACAGACACAACCAGGCACAGCCCTGCAAGCAGCAGCACGAGGCTGAGGGAAAAGATCCAGCAGCCAGGACTAGGACTGGGACTGGGTGGGTCCAGACATCGAACCTGCAGGACTGACACAGCCACATCTACAATGCTGGGAAAGGAGACAGCCAGGCTCTGCTGCAGACACCAGAGGTGGGTGAGGGTGGCCAGCAAGTCCTCCAGGAGGCTGTCTGAAAGCAAATCACATCTCCACAGTGGGAGAGACCAGAGGAACATGGTCTTCTCTGCAAAGAGCCACCAGGCCTGGCTGGGGTGTACCATGCAGAGATTCCCACAGCAGGTCAGCCTCTACGTACACTGGCCCTTCCTTTCTGGCCTCTGGGAAAGACTGAACCCTTCAAGAGGATCAGCAACTTCCTGGCAGGGTAGCAGGGCCTCACTCCAAACTGCACCCAGCCAACCTTTACCGTCTGAGTTCTGTATCCATACAGGGAGAGCTGCAGAAACTGTCTCATAGCACTCGACTGGAATTCAGCCTACAAACCTTTAATTTTTTTTCACCCCTTTCCTTTCTAACTTTAAACACAGGCAGCAATAAGAGGAATTCCTGAGAGTATTGTTCATCTGTTTCCCATAAGCTGCTTGTCACTGACCATAAAAAAAAAAAAAAAAATTCAGTCTGTCTCCCAAAATATAAAAACCCTAAAATGGACATTTTTGAATCGTCCACATCAAGCAAAGAAGAATAACGTCAGAGCTGTAGGATGCCTGTGTACATGTACTCAGAGGGTGGCAAAGACATACCATAGGGAGGTGGAGAGGTGCCAGCCTGTGCGCTGTGGGCAGGGTGCCTTCTGCCTGCCTCTGACTGCACAGCCCCTCTCTGCCCGCAGCTGGGGGAGGCAAAGGCACGAGACTGGATGCTGCTGGGTGGGCTGTGAGTGCAGATAGCCTGGGCTGGGGTTGTTGTCACTTACAGATGTTCCCATTGACCAGGAGGCTGTCACCCACCCCCTTGACACAATGGTACTCTGCCAAAATGGTTGCTGCAGTTGGCGCTTGCCTGGGAGTTTATTTTTCTTTCCAGAAGCGCTGAGTGTTTTGACTCCTCTTTTAGTCCATCTGCCAGCAGCGAGTGAAGGCTCCAGCTCACCAGCTCAGCCACAAGCCACACAGGACACCACCATGAAGAAGGGCACCACCACCACCACAGGGACAGGGGAGGTGACACAATACACTTCAACCCTGATGTGAGTCAGTGCTGTCACTAGAAAAGCCTCAGTGACTTACCCTGACCAGGTATACAGTCCCCACAGAGCCCTCCTGCCCCAGGGTAGGATTTAGACATCTTTTGTAGGGCAGCTCGTGGCCTTGGCAATCCCTGCTCTACTCCTACTGATGCCACTCTCAGTAAGCTCAACCACCACTTAACCTCATCTCCAGCTTGACAACACAAGGCACCCAAGAGGGTAGTGCTTCCACCCTTGTTTCTCTGGATTGTAACAAAAACCTCCCCCATCTTCCAGGACAATTCTATATTCCCCATAGAGTCAGAAAAGCACAAGGACCTGTGGTTGCTCCATTGGTCTCTGCTTCCCCAAGGGAGGCAGCAAGCTCCACAGGAGAAGTCCAGAGAGTGCAGAGATGCGTGTCACTACAGTAGCTGTGTTACTCTCAGGAGTTGTTTCCCACTGCACAGGTGGGGTCCTCAGAGCATGGTGCTCATCTCCAGAGTTGGCATGGTCAGCCAAAATCCCCCCCTTGACCTTGGTGGGGAAGGGGTGTGATAGGTAGCCAGCCCATCCTGCACTCTCACAGGGAACCTGATAGCAACAGTACATTCTAAGCACTGTCTGCCTCATTCCTGGAGGTTTTTGCAAATCCCTTGAATTCAACAGTATATTGCTTTTAGGCCTTGGCATGTCTGCTCCTCTCTTCCCATAGGGCTTTTGGCCTGCATGGACATCCATCACTCCCATCATTTGGCCTAGCTTCTGATGGCAGTAATGAGCTCAGGTCAGCGTGAGACAGTTACATTCCCCAGTCCTCCCTTCACTCCTCCTGGCAGATTTAGAAGTTCACATTTAATCTGAAAGAAGGAAGATGGAGAAGAGCCTCACCAGCTGCAGTTTCTGTAAATGTCAGGCTAGGAATGAGATCTTAGCAAGCCTTAATATACTATGCAAATCCTCAGAGCATGACCGTGTGTTGCCAGGGCTTTTTATTCCCCTCCGTGGTAATCGGAGAGACAAGGATTAAAAAAAGGGAGTTGCCACATAACTAGCTGGTCCTTCTGCTTTACTCGCCACTGTTTAAAGGCAACAGCTGGACACACAGGCCAAAGGATCTGCAAACATACACAGGCAGAGGCGGGTGCTCTCCTACAGGGTGCCAGCCAAAGACTTTTGCCTGCGTCTTCCTGCTTTGGAGTATATTTGGTGTACATGCAAGGGGATGAGGCACATGTGTCCACTTCTGGTTGTGTCAGCAAACAGCCAGGGACTTGGCCTGTGTGTAGCTGACTGTGAGACTGTGCTCTGTGGAGATGGGAGGTGGTGGCAGCACAGCACAGTGTCCAGGCATGCAGCTTTGCACTCCTCTTTCTACAACTGCAGGTTTACATCACTTTTTTTTTCCTTTACTTTTTTTTTGTTGTTGTTATGCACCAGGAAAGCTCCATCACTTCCTTCTCCTGTAATGATGTTGACCTGATTAAAATTTTTATTGGATTTTACAAAATAATTTAATACAGACTGTTCCCTGGAGCCCTGCAGGGTGGAGGGAAGACAGGGAAGAGAGAAAAAGAAAGAGTATATTAAGAATGAGGTGGAGAAGGAAAATATTTTATTTTACTCTGAAACGATTTTTCCTGAATGAATAATAGATTAGAAATCTCACTTTTTTTATTTTATTTTAAATAACACTCTTACAAGTGCCCCTGAAACGTGCAGACACAAAAAAGTCATCACTTGAGCATTCTGGGCCTATTTCAGTAACAGCTTTGCTTTCCTACTACTCTTTTCTCTACTTCTCAGCAGTCAGCAAGCCAGGGCTGCTGAAGTCTGGGAGATGGGCAGGAGCACAGGGTCATCCTGGCCCTCCACAGCACTTCCATAAGTCAGCCAAAAACATCCTCTGCAATCTGACTCCTGTTTTAACTCTATGCTTTAACACAAGACCAAACTATCTGGAGGCACCACATTGTCCTCTCTGGCAGGGACTATAAGTCAGGCTTGGTCCCAGGGACTCCTAAGAGCATCTCAAAGACACTAAGACAGGCCACAAGCACAGGTTGTGTGGGTCCACTCTTGGCTCCTCTCTCCCTGTCCCAAGCCTTGGTCAGGGACAGCTTGATGAGCCAAATGAGCCCCAGGGAAGCTTATTGAGCAGGGCAGGTCTCTAGGAAACTTGAGGCAAATGAAACAAGCAACAAAAGGAACATTCAAAAATTGCAATTGTCTTTCTACTTCAGCATTTTTTTTTTACCGTTTTCTCTCCTCAACAAGGCAATGTCCTAAAACTACTGTTTCAGGCATAGAAATCCCACTGTTGCTTTGCTCCAGTCCCTAGAAAGAAGTCAGGTCATTGTTAGTTTGAGGAATGTCATGGGAATGATTGAGTTACCCAATTTCATTTTCATATATTTAAATTAGATTACAACCCTCTGGCCCAAGAATTAGCTGCTGCCTTCCAGAGGAAGGCAGCCACTCCTGCAATGGCCAGCTTTTCACCCCAGGTTCCAGTGCAATAATTAAATAAATAAATAGCTTCTCAGGGAGCTCAACATTTGCTTCAGATGTCCTTTCATGAGTACCCCCGCAGGGCTGGCTTGTTTTGAAATTTAGTTTCCCTGGTGGCTGCTTATGAAATAAATATTTCAGTTCTGCATAGATGCCTCACCAGAACCCCCCCAAGGGGCAATACATCTCTGAGCCAAAACTGATGCCCGTTGAGTCTCAGGTGACAGCAACTGCAGTCGAGTGAAATTGAGGTGAGGAATAAAGCATATTACTCTGTGGATACTGTTCATGGCCAGCAGCCGCCCACAAGTTTCTTGTTTTCTAGGTGGGTCTTAAGGTCACATTGCTGGAGGTGTTAAGGTTGTCCGAGTAACCTTTAGTATGTGTTTTGGAATGAGTTTGTGGGGTAAGAGCTGAATTCTTTTCCTGCATCATGTTCTCTAATAAATGCTGTTTGACATTTCCCCACAGGTTCTAGTTTTCTTCCTGTACTGAGTGTTCAGACAAGCTCCAGGTCAGACCAGCCTGCTGAGCTGGGAGAGGATCAAAGCCCCCAAATCCTGCATTCCTACCATTCACCTGGGTGGGACAGGACAGCTGTTTTACACCAGGTTCGCCATATGTCCTAAGGCCATCCATCTGTGTGATTTCAGGCTGCATCTGTCACCCAACACATCTTCATCTTGACTTTCAACACTCCCTGATACTCCATTCCCACCTGAGACTCTCCCAGCTGAGGGCTAAAGGCAGTAAGTGTGCAGACTGGTCCTACCTGGAGACCAGCAGAGTAGAGACCTGGCAGCACAGAGCAGTATCTTGCAGCAGAAAGGGATCTGCAATGTAGTGAATAGCTAACTGATAAATACAACAGCAAGAAAAGTCCAAGCCCTGGAGAAATATGGCTCATGGTGTTAAGCTGTGCCAATGGTCCAAGTAATGGAGCACACCTACAGCCACGATTACCTCAGTTCACACCCAGCCCAGAATGCTCATTTGTTTCTGACTGACTCTTATGTCAAGTTAAAGACAGCAGCAAAGTTAAAAGAGAATATAAAGCCTCCCCAAGAGGCTACATGTAGTGATTCACTGCACAGCCTGGCTGGAGCAAGACACAAAATGGCAGCTGCTCCTGCAGGTGGGCAAAGCCAGCTCCTGCCTTCAGGAGCAGAGCACCATGGCTCCTGCTGCCCTCAACCCCCATCCCTCAGCCCAGGCACAAGAGGTGGACCAGAAATCAGGGACACTCATTTCTACTGTGATGGGCTAAAAGAATAACCCACAGTCTCTAACCAAACCTAAAATCTTTCTGGAACTCAGACATTAATCTTTAGAAAGAATAATGGCTCCCTCTACGCATGTGCATTTTACTCATCCTGATTGGTGAGCAGATACAATGCAGGCACAGCCCCTCTGTGATGGACAATGGGCTCCTGCATAACACAGAGCTCTTGCAATCTCATACATGATCTGCAGGCACACTTCCAGACCTCACAGCTTCATCTCCTCCCATAGGAGCTCCTGGGAAGCCTCCAGGCTTTGAAGCTTGCATCCATGTATCAGCAGCCCTCCAACGAGGCTCCCCAGAATGCCTGTCTCACAAACAGTGGCAGCCACCAGCTCACGGGCCACTCGGCTTGTTTCTTGTCCCTAAATCACACACACAGATGTGTTTAAAAGCACCAAATGATTTCCTAATCTCACATCTCCCTGCGAGCAGGGGCTGGAGCTGTCGCAGGCATGTTATGCAGGGGCAAACAGGAGAGGTATGAATTTGGGAACCCTTGAGCTGCTCCCAGACTAGTGGGAAGGGACGAGTCAACATCAGCTCCAACTAACACCTGCCATCAAAAGCCATCTTTTACAGGCAGGGATTTGGCAGTCAGCATGTAAAGGGAGCCTGTAGTCCACAGTAGAAAACACCCCCACAAGTGGCACTTCTTGGCCTACACAAAAGCAGTGGAATGTTAACTGGGTCCCTAAACACGCAGGAAGCTTGTGCTGTTGCTGCTTTACCCTGGATAACAAGGGCTTTAAACTCCGGGCTTGTCAATTTAGCACCTTGCCAGAACTAGGACTCATTTTAGTATAAAAAAAAATGCATATTTATCAAGACTAGTCAGGCAGCAGGGAGGGGGAGACAGCTGGCAGCAGTATCCCTCTCCCCATCTGAGATGGGCTCGCCATTTTTTGCAGTTTCAACAGCTCTCCAGCTCTCATCCTTATAATTACGATGAAAAAACCTCACACTCGGCCATAGCACCTCGCAGCCAAGATGCCAATGTGTTTCCACATAAAAGCCTTGTTGCAAAAACCCTAAAATTTTTCAGAGTATCTGCTTTATTCCCATCCTCCCTTACATCATTGTATTCACATGGCATTCAATTATTTACAAGCATATAAAACACTCCAGCCTGGATCCTCAACTAGTATTAATCAGCGAAGTGCCAACTAAATCAACGGAGCTACAAAGATTTGCTCCAGAGAAGGATCTGTCCTACTGTCCCTGAAGACCCCTTCTTCCCTCCACAGAACACATTGAAAGGGAGAAGATAAAAACAAGGGTTTTTTTTTCATTCCTCAAGTTTGCCAGACACACACAAGCACACTAATACCCATAGAGCCCTGCTCCCCACCACTGACCTACTTTTCATTCATGTGTCTGCAACACACTTGTCTCCCACAGCAGCCCCAGGTATTGCTGGAAGCAGGCATCCACACCTTGCCCAGAGCCCTGTGGCAACACCAGCAGCTCTGTACATGGGGCAGGCCCCTAGGTACTAGGATAACATTCTTGACTTCAATGACAGATAAGACTTTCAGATTACTCAACTATTACTCTGCTTCCTTAGAGCTGGCGAAGCATCATCTGTCTCCAGTCTGTTCCTTCAGGGCTTTTTCTCCATCCTTTGGAAGTGGCAGCACTTCCAAGGAGGTCCAAAGGGAGACAACTTCCCCTAGCTGGTGAGCACAGAGGGCTAACACACAAGAAGGCCTTCTTTAGCGGGGGCTGATATTTCTAGCTTTCCAGCCTCCACCATTTTAACTCAACCAGACCAACAGAGCCCCAGGACATACATCATAAATCAGAGAGGCCAATATATTGATTGGGATAGACATGGGACAATCCTCTAAAGCTACAGGACAATTATCAATCACTTAGTGATTTTTTTTAATTTTTTTTTTTTTAGGTTGGATTAATCTCCATAGACAACCCTAAATGCACCACAAGCCTAGGACCAGTACAACCAGTCTTGCCATAGGCCTCTTTATCAGGACTTTGCAATCACACAAAAAGCAAAAAGTGAATTCTGAAAGAATTTTATTTGTACCTTCTTTCAGAATCTCAAAGTGAAGAGCTCATGAAAACATATTATGAATGGAAAGAACAGGTCTGTTCCCCTGAGAGCATTTTCACACACAGACTGGAGAATCATGTGTGAAACTCTGGGACACCAGGAATCTCAGTTAGAAGAAGAGTTTAAATTTACTATTATTACTATCACCAGTTCATAAACTGAGGCCACTTCATTCAAAACCAGAAGACCTAGGAAGTACAGGAGACAGACACCAGGATAGGTCTTCACTGAAGCCAGCTTACTCATCCCTTATGTACCACAGGAAAGAGATGTCACACAGCCTTCATCATGACTGGAATCATAATATCCATGATTCACATGGAAGACTTTTTATACAAAGCACCAAGATAAAAATAAAATTAAGGGGAAAAAAACAAGAAACTTGCTTCACCCCTACAAGATGGATAAACCAAGATGAACACAAACAGCTCAACTTGACCCAAATATTTTCTCGTTGCTGAGTAACCCTGCAAAAAAATGTTATCTCACTAGCATCTGTGGAGATTAGACGGAAGGGAATTTTAAACAAACATTCACTGTCCCTTGTTTTAGGAATTTCAGCCTGGACATGAACTCCAGGGAGTGATGTTCTTCCAGCACCCCTAACCGCTTTCACTGTGGAACAAACAGGGCAGGAAGCATCTGTAACATCTCCAACACAGTAATGTGCTGTTGACATAAACGTTTACATGAAAATGTTTGGGTTTACAGCTTTTCAAGTTGCTTCTAAGTGAAGGATGTGGCTACTCCACAAAGGCTACAAGCCAGAAATACACACTCAGGCCATGATTACAGCAGGAGGTGGGAGGAAGGGTAGTCACAGCAGATGGCTTCAATCCGTTTTGGGTGGCAGTAGGCACCCACCAAGGGACTCAGACTTGACAACCCACACTGGTTGCTACAGGTTGCGACAGCAGCTCAGCATCACGCAGGACCCAGTTTATAGCGTACTTCATGCCTGCAAGTACCACACTACCCTCCTACTGCTCCCCATTAGCACAACCACCTTTCTGACAAGCAGCTTCTAACACCTTGCTATCATATTTACTGATTTTTTTATGTTTTTGTAGGTGGAGAGAGATCTGACAGATCAGCTGAGGGATTCAGGCATGAGGCTTTAGTCTCATTTGTGCTCTGGAGGTCAGGTCTGCTTGCTCCTTCACTCCCTCCCCACAGATAAGCACTATCTCAACAACACACAGATGCTTTTAGAGATCACCTTGGCCCCTGCTAAGCTGTGCAGCATTTCTGCTGTGAGTGTCCTGGAAATGGAAGCACACAGCAAGCAAGGCTCTGCCTGTGACACCGGGAGCTCACAATAGGTGAGGTGGGGAGATTACAGCTCTGAAAATGGCATCCCTACCAGCAACAGCAGGCTTCCTTGGTAAACTTCTCCTGAAGTAACTCAGGGAAGTGAGAGCAGGGGGAAAGAAAGGCCTAGAGGTGGCAGAGTGGAAATCAGCCTTCCATCAGCTCAGAGGGAGGGGATGCCAGTGGTACCTGGCAACAGGCTGCAGTGAAAAGATGCTCAGGAAAGGTGGAGCACAGGTACAGAATCACTGGGCTGTCATGTGCTTTCATTACCCAGCAGCAGACATGTAACCCCAGTGCTGTGGTGTGATAGTGGGGCAACAGTGAAGCCCAGCAAGCCCAGGAGATGGGGAGGCTCTCACCTCTGCAGGACTCATTGGGAAATACAGCAGCCTGCTCAAAAAATTAGTCTTAATCACAGACAGCTTTGCGGACTTGACCTTTTGCCCCATGTAAGAGCAAGGAATGAGAGGTCAGTTCCCAGCCACTGGAAGGAACAGTTTACTCTGAACCACTGGATGAACCCACATCCCAGCTGGCTCAGGCCAACTGCCAAACTAAAGACTAAGGCAATTTACTCCATAAGGGTCCTTAAATCATATACTCAGTGTATCACACTCCCACCAGGGCTCTGAGGGAGGACAGTCATCCACACTTGTGCTAGGCAACTGCAGTTGCATCTCAGATTCATGGAGAATCTGGGATATTTTTAACATTTTGAAATAAACAGCCACTCAGTGTTGGTTATTTTAACTCAGTACAGAGTCCATACACTCAGTCCCACTGCATGTACATTTGCTGGTGCCCTACCCCTCCCTCCCCAGCAGCTGCTGGCACCGGTGTGTTTTGCCTCCCATCTCACAGCAGTTGTGTTTTAACCCTCAGGTGATGCGTATCCTCAACGTGCACCACAGACACAGCCAGGGAGCTTCCTGGAGGAAGTGATTACAGAAATTGAGCTCACCCAAACAATTAATTACAAAAGCTGAGATACATCTCAAAGTTCCATTTTTATTCTCTACTTCACCTAGGACCTGCAGCAGACTAAAACACATCACTGGGAGCAGACTTCACTCTTCAGTTGCTGCCTGAGCCCCCTCTAGAGCTGACAGCTTTACCAAGTCAGCCCAGAAGCTCCAGTTCACCAAGAAGGTCAACACAGCCCAGCTGTCTTATTTACATTGGATCAATCAGTCTCATAAAGGCAGTGGTACTGGTTATACCAGGGCAAACCTAGAAGCCTAGTGAAGATTTTGGCCCCAGAGCAGCATTTTCAGTACTGGAAAGCAGAGACTTCTGTCTGATCACAACCTGCTAAAAGGCTTTGCTCTTCCTGCCCTACCTGGCAGGTAAGACATCATGGCCAACTCCATAATCCCTCCAGCAAAGCAGATCTCAGCTGTAACTTAATCTGAACTTCTACTTCATCTCTCACAGCCAGGTCAAGTGAAAATGAAAAAGAACTGATAAAGGAAAACCCACAAAGTGAAGTAGGTGGTGAGGGGGCCAGAGGCAGACAGTGTGACTGGGAATAGCAATGTCACCACAAATCCAGCAGTGCAAACATCAACTGCTTTTTAATTATTCCAGTGCTTTCCTTCCCTAGTGACTGGTAATTGCAGAATTCCTGCCTGCTGTCTGGTGGATAAGGGGGAGAGGAAAACCAAGAGCATGTCATCAGACCAAGCTGAGGAACTCAGTATCCAAAGGCCTGTTTTACACCACAGTGTACAGCAGAAAGCTTCACTGACCCTGAAGTTGCCATAATTTCTTTTGAGCATTGTTGCAGTACTGGGACACCCCAGCCATCTCAGGGGGAATCTGAGCCATCAGAGTCACGTACGTGGAGACTATAGAGAGGACAGTACCTTGAGTTTCTACCTGACTCAAAAGCACCTTCTCCTCTGTCCTTCTGGATTCATGGCCTTAGATCCAGTCACTTCCAGCTCTCTGAGAAGGTCCCCACTGCCTCTCAGCACCCTTATGACTAAGCTGGTTTTGTGCATCTCTATGCCACTTCGTGACCTGGAGAAGCCTGGCTTGGTAAAGCATAGCCATGTGATGTTATGGCACAGCCACCACCAGGCACCGCTCATCAGCTGTGATGAATGCTATCTGCAAATGTCCCCATCCTCTCCAACTTCTCCCCACAATAGTCCTGAGCCAGCACCAAGCATTGGGTTCTGAACCTCAAGCCTTCAGCAGATGCCCTCCATGGGAATCTCCCCCAGCACCACACATATGATCCCATAGCAGCCACAGAAGAGCCAGTAAATAAACAGTCTTAGCTAAACCTTCCTCCAAGTGGGCAGGAACTGGTGCTGACATTTTTGCTGGCATTGTCATCACAGGGTCAGAAAGTGACTCACATCTTTGGTGGGAACTCAGAAGAGAGTGACTAGGGAAATGGCATCTCCTCCTGCCTTTCGCTGGCCAAACCTCTTAATGCAAGAAAGGCAAAAAGAAGTATCATCCTTTTTAACAGAGGAGAAAACAATTGGTGCTACAGAAGCACCAAAGAGCTCATCCTCCACTCAGTGCAGTTGGTCAATACCCCAAAGCCTGCAGCAGCACCACATCCATGGCCACTGTGCCACAGAGCCACTAGGGTGTGACAAAACATCATGGAGGGCAACCAGCCACCCCACTACCATTTCCATGCTAGTGAGCAACATGCAATTTGGGGTCCAGCAGAGAGACTCTTCAGTGGCAATGGCCAACACCACAATGTACACACTGCAGATAGGAAGCTCTTCAAATGCTCTGCTCTATTCCCTGAGGACCCAATTCCAAGCCCTTTAAAAATCAATGAGATAACAAGGAGATGAGTTGCAGCCAATATGGATTTGTCAAGAGCAAATCACATCAAGCCAATCTATCTTCTTCCTGTAACAGCATTACAGGCTTTTGGCAGAGAGCACTACCTGTCAAGCATCTCAGCTTTAAGTGAGGCTTTTGACACAGTCTTGTGCCACTCCCATAACCAAGGGGAATATGGCCTGGGCCCTCTTGTTCCTGACCCTATGACAATAGTGCCTAGGCTCCAAGACAGACTAGCAGCATGTGGCGTTCAGCAGCAGTGTGCTCAGGGCATCCCTTCCCAAGCAGCCTGCAAATGGCATCAATATCAAGCTCAAAGGGCCCTGAACAGGATCAGAAAACATGAATTCCCACTCCCAGGCTGCTCTTTATCTACTGCATCACTGTCACCTCCTTGCAGCTGGCACATTCACCATCTCTTCTGAGAAGTGCTTTCAGCAGGTAAGGTGTTCCTCTGCCAGCAGCACATCATGTTAATGATGACAGCCAAGCACACACTAGATCTGACTGCTGTGTGCACCATACATGTTTCATAAAGTTGTCCCAACTACCTTCTCAAGCTCTCCCCACAACCAGTTGCACATGATCCTGCTGTCAAATGATCTTCCTCTTCCCCTGCTACATCTCACACCCTTTGAGCCTGTAGTCTCTGCCAGACAAGGACTTCCCATTGCTAGCTGAGTCAACCACTGGAAGCAAACAATGCACAAATGCCCTGCAAAAATGTGACAGCATGTCCAGAGGTGGCACTTGTTATGGAAAGCCATGGCCAACCCTCTGCAATGAGCTACATTCCTAGTCTGCAGGAAGAGACACTCGCAGCCATTCTCCCCGCGATCTTTCCCCTCTGACCATGCATTTGGTTTATCTTAGTGTGAGCTGGTAGGGAACCAGACGTTGCAGCCCTGGGAACTCTGATCTTCCAGGTAAGTTCATTCATTGACAGAATAAGAAAGTAGAGTTTCCAAATAAGTGACATTTATTTTCCCTAAAAGAGCTGCCTTTGGCAGCCAATTACAGGGAAGATCACGAAGTAGCAATGAATTGATTTGGCTCCTATGAAGGTGACTAATGGGAACACAGTCCAACAGCTAAGACAGAGGACTAGATGGCAGTGCTCCCCCCCCAACAGCTGCCTTTGTAAGAAGATATTTCCTTTGCATCTAATGAGGGAATTCTTGTGCCACGCTCCCTGTGCATACATCTCCTGGGGTTGAATACAGTACATTTTTGCCATGGGTTTCAAGAACACAGAATAGGAAGCAAAATGCTTGAAATGAAAGCAGGAACGCCAGCGTTGTACTTCAGGTTCTGAAGCACCCTGTCAGCTGGCAAAACCCCCTTTGCTGCTGTGGATGTGAGCGATGGGTATTGACAAGGCAGATTACACAGAGCATCACCCAGAGCATGGTCTTTTAGCACCCTGTGGAGCACGACTGAATGCAAGCTTATCCCTCCAGAATAAAGTCTGGAAATAAAGCGTTACAGCAGAAATTATAGTGAGATTCAGGGTCAGCCCAGGGTGGGTCTCTTGATGGCAAGGGGCAAAACAACCTATGTGTCAGGAACTTGACCAAATTTAAAGAAAGGTCACAGGAAGAGCCAAAGCAGAAGATGAACAGTCTTGTATTTATTAGCCACCACAAAAGACATGAGCAAGATCAAGCCATAAAAGCAAGGCATTAGCACCTCTATGACCAGCATAAATCCATGAGGATCTGCCATCTCTCACCAGTACTTAGTGCGGTTTTACTCCTGAAGGATGGGCTATGTACCTACGTCTGTATGCACTGCTCCAGACTAAGAGCCTCACAGCATCTGACAGGTGAGGCTCCACAGCCTGCCATTGCACTTCATCCTCCAGAAGAGCTTGGGCATCATTACTGCAGCTTCACACTGCTGAAAAGCCTGACAAGTTTAAAACAGGGCTGTCATTGCTTCTGTCATTTGCATGGAAGCCAATGACACCCAATGCCACAAGAACATCCAAGAACTTAAACAAGATCAGCCCACAGTAAAGGGACCACACTGGGAGCTGAACGGAAGTTACAGGCTATGCAAATGCACCTCAAAAATTGAACTGAGTACAGGAAGCCAGGGGCTAGTGGTGTTACTTGTACAGTCAATTCAGTTTTCTTATACTTACTTGCATCCCTTGCAGCCTTTAAGCTACCACGTGGGAGAACCTGTGACCCCCACAGTTAATGCCAGGATCTCAGCTCACCCCAGCTTGAGAACAGTGCCAGAGCCATTCATGCCTTCTGTCACCTCTCCGCTAGAGCACAGCAATAGGACAGCCCTGCAGCATGTAAGAAGCTCTAGTTGTAATATGCTCTGCATCCCTGAGTGCTCTGTAATCCTGTTATTACAACTGCACCAGCCTGGTCCCCTGCCCCACCGCTCACAGTGCGGACAACCAGGGGAAATCAAGGCCATAGCTTTCAGGTCCCTGCAGCCTCACCAGCAGAGCTAAGTCTGCCTTCCAGGATGGAGTCCTGGCCATGGTACGTTTGATCACTGCAGAACACCACTGTGACTCACAAGGGCTGGTCCCATCCACAGCAGACAACCTTCTCAGCCCCTGCTGAGCTGTCCAGGGAGTACAGGTTATCATAAACATTTCCTGATGCAAACTGTGTTTCTTTGGGCTACCTGGTCTGACAGAAATACCCCATGACATGTGTAGTTAAAGGAAATAGCCTAGACCATGACTTTCCACTGCAGACACTTAACCTTTGGGATGACACTGAAACATCCAGACCCTGACAGATGCAGGCACATTCACAGTAATACATGACTCAAAGATGCTCAGCTATACACCCTCAGAGCACAGAAAACTCTGTCTACAGCCTACACCAACACTAGAGAGCTTACAAACTCTGTTCAGCCATATCAGATTAGCGTGGAAGTTGTCTGGTGCCTTTAGAGCTGGACTGGAACAGTTTATTTGGAACAGGATGGATATTACAGACTTGAATGAGAGGCCGGCTCTCCAATTACTATCATAGCATAAAGTGACAGAGAAAGAGAGGGTCCTTGGGCCTCTGCTGAGCTCATACAATTCCCGTATGGCTTAGCTCCCTCATCTGTAAAGACAAGGATAACTTTGCCCACCCATCAATTTCCTGTTTGCATCAGCTAAAAAGAATAAAGGTCTGCTCCCATGAGGTTCTGATTCACTGTGCTGAAGGTGCCTTATTCAAGTTAATGGGAATTCTGGTAAAAAGGAATCCATCTTGTTTGGATGTGCTGGAAGAGAAGGCTTATCAAGAAAGGCAGCCTTGAAGCCTCATTGTGCAGATTCCCAGACATGGCTATAGGCCTTTTATCTGCCTCTCTTAGTTTTCACCATGAGCTGTACTGCTTTATTATTGTCTCTCTAAGGTTCCTTCACATGCTCTAAGCACATATCAGACTACCCAAAAGCCAGCCATTGCAGGCAGAGAGCCATTAGCACTGCAGTGCTGTTATTGGTGCTGCCTGGGCTGGAATTAATGCAGCTCAGACACAGCACAGTGAAAATATTGACTTTCCAGCCAATCAAACCAAATTCCATGAAAGCTACAACTTCAAACTTCAAAAAAATTCCATCAATGGTTCATAAATATTTTAAAGTGCCAGATTGATTGCATTTGGATTACTGCAGCAGCAGGGGCTGAGGAGATGGACTAGACCACTGCTCAGACCTTGATGTCATTTATCAGCCAGCACTACCAGCACTGCACAGATCTTCACGGCCTCACACAGAAGATGAGCACTGGTGCCCCAGGGCTATATTATCTATCCTGGTACAGCCCTGCTTCCTCCAGAGCACCCAGACTGCATATGTATGACCCCAGCTGCTGAAACCACAAAGAACTGAAGCTTAGTTGTTCAATTTTTGACTCCAGAGGGGGAAGAAAAACAAACAAACAAAAAAAAACAAAACACCACAGAAAACACCACAACACCAAAAACCAAACACAACAAAAAAAACAACATATATATGTCCACCTCCTCCAACCATTGCCCACCTGATAACCAGGTTGTTGGTATTCCCAGAACATACCAACCTTCAGCTGGCCTCCTGGGAAGCCAGGTCTTCAGCCTGCCATCCAGGCCTTCTCTCCACCCAGCCCAGCTCTTGCATCTTCGTGACAGCCAGGGAGGAGTGGATTATTTTTCCTAACTACTTTTTCAAGGGAAACAAAATCCAGGAAATTATGATACATGCAACAAGTCAAGAAGATCTGTTTTTATTTCATCCTACAGCGAAGCTCCAACTTTTTCCACGTTAAAGAAAATTAATCTGCTGTTTAATTCCAATTCAGAAGAGAAGGGTGGGGAGAGGGGAACTTTTTCGAAAGAAACACTTATAATAAATAACTTTGGTTGCATTGCAGAGTCTTTGCTGCATAACAGTTGTCTTGAAAAGCCATTTCAGGCTGCCTTTGACCTCCAAGTCTCCAGAGCAACACTGATACACATGAGTACCTAACACAAAATCCTCTTGTGAAATCATATGTTCAGTTCTTGAAATCAAGAGGAGAAAGAGGTCTACAAATCTTACCCTGAAAAACCAAACTCTCCTTCATTAGCAACTGATATGAGGACAGAGCCCCAGATGAACTGGAAGAGCCAAGCCCCTTCAGGGCACAGAAGGCAAGTATCAGAAGAGGACCAGGGCAGATGCACAGCACTGCTGAGCCTGATCTCCTACAACTGTGCCTCATACCTCAATGACTGCCATGGCAGGAAGCACAAACGCTGACTGAAGCGCTCCCATGATTTCAGCATTCAGAGTCTCTCCTCCGTAATCCTCTTCTGTAATCCTGTAAGCCAACGTGGTGCAGCTCCGCACCGCAGCCTCTCCCTTGGTGGGAGCACTAATAACTTCCCGGCTCTGCCAAGGCAGGCTGCAGAGATAGCTGGGCAAGCATGCGCTCTGCGCAAGCCTGGTCTCAGCATTAACACAAGCAGTGAGGTTCAGTCTTATCTTGAGAGGCTAGCAGTATTCTGTCAAATATGCCAAGAGACACAGCTTTCCCAGGAACACTCTGTGTGGGAATGCACGGGCCTGAAATGCTCAGTTTACTGAGTCAGGTGCTCCTTGTCCACGGTGTGCATGCAGAGCAGAGTTGCAGATGTGCTGATGACAAGAACTGTGCCACACTATGAGGGACAAAAAGATCTTTTGAGTGTCTGCTCCTGATCCTTTATGAAGCTCAAGCTCCCAGAGTCTGCCAGCTGCTTGATCAGATCCTGATAACAAGAAAAGCCATTAGCTGCCAGCCTTCTCCAGTGTCAAACTTCCACCAAGCTCAAGCTCTAGGCAAAGGGCCTTGCCCTCCCTGGTATTGCACCCAGGGGACAGTGCAACTCAGTATTCAAAACACTGCTTGCACTGGAATCAGGAAATTAAACCGCCCATTTCTGAGGCCCTAGGATAGTGATCCTAGGCACAGGACTGGAAAACTTTCCTTGCCCATAAGCTTCTGGGAGCAAACCTTCCCATATTTCAGATGTAACAATACCTTTACCATAATTCACTCTACAGCACTGCTGATTCCTCCCCAGATGTCTAAGAAAAAAGTTTCACCCTCTAGGTATTTAAATAAGATTTTCCCTAATCAGGAAAGAGGGAATAATCACTTCAAGTAATTTAGTGAACTAGTTAAGATTCATAAAAACATCACTTCTATTTGGCAGGGATGACACATGAGTTTGACCCTCAGAACTGATGTCAGGAGCTTGAGGGCAGGGCTGCATCTTAGTTCTGTGCAGCTGCAGTGCCAGAGCACAGGGTTCTACACCACATAGGAGAATAATAAATACAACAGTCACAAAGCAGCAACCATGCAGATACTGCTCTGCCTGGGTTTTCTGCCACAACACTGTCTGTCTAGGCCTGTGACACTGCCTTGTAAGAGACCGCATGAGGGGGAAGAGGAGGAGAGGTCCCTGGTGGCACCACATAACCAACACCACCTTGTGTCAAATACCACCTCCCCTCATCCCAGTACTGCTGCCTTTTCCCATTCTCCAGCATTGCCTCTTGCTGCCCTTCCCACCCAGCTCAGCTGTTTCTCAAACTCTGCTGCCTGAACACACATCATTTCTTGCCATCATCTGTATCGTTGCTCCCAAGGGTGAAATTGTTTCTTCTCATGAAAAATCAAGAGATCAAGGTTGAAACTCGGACTTCAGTTTAAGTAAAAGCCATTGAAAACCCCCTATACTCCAAGTTTGCTCATATAAACCAATGGCATGCTAGCAGATGTACCAAATATCTCCCAGCATGCATGTGTCAGTGTATTTCTTCCTTCAGAGATCATTAAAGGCTCATGACCAAGGTCAGGAGTCAAGTCTAAGGCTTTGCTGCTGATATAAAGGAAAATATCTTTGCAGTGACACAGGGCACAACCTGCCCAGCTAATAGACTCATAGGAACTCCATTCCTAGACCTCATCCATCCCCAATTTATAAATAATAAATTGCCATTTTAAAGCTGCTCTCTAGGAAGAGCATCCTGAGCCTTACCCACCCCTTGGAGAGTGTAAACAGATGAGAAGACTGAGACACAGTGGATTAAAATCACTGTAACTAAAATCAGCTTCAAAGCCAGAATTAAAACAAAGCACAATGCCAAAATCTTCTTGAAAAAGAAAGGGTTTTAGCAGATAAGGCCTAAAAGGGGCAGACCTGAGACCAGCCCCTCCAGCCACCACGAGGAAGGTCACTCAGTCACCATAGAGACAACACACAGGCACAATAGTCCTGTCCCCACTTCACAACCTCTGTCTCCTCCGAGGCTCTGAAGCAGATGGCAAGCTGCAAGCAAGGGGAAGGAGGGACTGGTGAAATGCTGCATGTAAATAAGACTGCTAAACTCTCCTGTTGTGACTCGGCAGCAGCCAGGAAAGGCTGTTAGGGGGCTGCTGCAGGCAAACAGTTAGCCAGAAGTAATGAGCTGGCTACGAGTGACTGATTCCATGTCAAGGCTGGGCGGTATCGATCAGAGATGTACGGCTGCAGTCCTGCCACTTCAGAGAAGATGAAGGCTGATGGATCGCCTGCAAGGCCCACATCACCACAGAAGGGCAGGGAGCCCAGCATCCTGAGAGAGACCAGGACAGCACCGTGACTTTGGACAGGAGCCATCCCAAGCATTGAGCTTCTGCCTGTTTCCAGAAGCAAATGAAGATATTCCTTTTGTTGCTGTCCTTATGCCCCCAGGAGCATCTTCTATCACAAATTTCTATCTGGGTCTGGAATCAGAGTAGAGGGATAATGTATTTCTCCCAAGAGACGAAGTTATGTGATTCACACCAGAGCAGCCAGAGTCCTGTTGGATACTATTCCTCACCAACAGCAAAGGGAAGGTGAAGAAGCACATTAACATTGCTGCGATTCCACGCAGGAAAGACTGGATTACTGCAATTTATGCTGTCCCATCATTACACCTGCCTGCCAAGAAGCAGGTGCTTTTTCAGGAGCCTCACCTTGTTTACCGGGCTTGGAGAGTATCTGTGTTTGTTTTTTTTTTTCCATCATCTACGGAACTTTCTTCCCTTAAAATTCTCTTGACTTTCTGTGTATCTTCTGAGATTAATCCACTGCTCCCAAAAAAGGTAATGAGGTATCTTCTAGTGCATGTCTGGTCCCAAAGCAACATCAGCTGGTCCATCCACACATATGCAGGGCCAAGGCTTCTGCACAGCTATGCCCAAGGTGAGAGAAGCAGAAATAACGTCCATTTGGATTGGATTATCACAGTAAGACCTTGCAAAGGCAGCCTAACAGCATGTGAAGTCTGTCCCTCAGAGGAGAGGAGCATCCCCACTCCTGGTGTTAACTAGTGCACCAGATCAGTTTGCATGGCCTGGGGGTTTGAGATGAAGGATCTGCCCAGAATCAGTCATGAGACCAGTCATCAGCTGTTATGGATTTCTCTGGGTCTGTGCTCTTCCACCCCTCCCTTATATAGCCTAAAAAGACTAGTGATAGTCACAGCTCAAATACTCTATTTAAAGGCTGCCTTGAGGACTAGAAGTTAATTTTAAAGCTAACTGACCTAAGCTCTCTGCCAAACTACCTCAGGAGGAATCTGGAAGGGTGGGGGTACTGCTAATGCATGTCTGGAGAGCACGTGTTTTACCTCCCAGCATTTATTTCTCATTATTAATGTCAAGGTTTTTTAACAAAAATTTGTCTTGGTCAATTAACTCAGACAGGGATGCTTGTAACATTCCAAATAAAGCTAGCCACATCCTGTGCTCAGAAAGATGAGTGAGCACAGCTCAGGAAACAAGGGAATGACAAGGGCAAGGCATGACTCACATCCACCCTGCTCCCACATCCCAGAGAACAGCCCACCCCATGAGCCTACTGAGGACACCGACACACCAACAGGCTCCTGATTTCTTTCTAAGAGTTCTGCAAATGGAGGCTAACACCTGCCTGTGGCAGAGAAGATAAAAGGCCTCTTTTGAAGAATATGTGCCCAGTGGATCTATCACAATGAAAGCACACTGCAAGTCACAGAGAAGCTTGTGATAACACTGCTGCGCACTAAAAAATAGAAAGAGGGTTCCCTTTTCATAGGATGGAGCTACATTCACATCAAAATATCTCCTGGTTTGATTTTTAACCAATTCAATCACAGTGCTTTGCAGTTTAAGGTACAGTCCGAGACGCCATGGCCATGAGGGGCCACCCAGCATCTTTGCAGTTAGGTCAGAATTACACTGAAGAAGCTGGGGGTGATACTGGCTGGATAACCACTGCTGTTGAATTGGAAAGCAGTGACCAGTTGACATCTAAGAGAGGTGCAGGCAGAGCATGTATTAATCGTCAGCTGCCAAATGAGTCCACTTCACGAAAGTGCTTTAGGCTGGCCCCAATGGAAAAACATTGGCTTTGTATTGAAGTACACAAGTGTTGGTCTAAAGTATGTCATATTCAAGAAAAAGAGTTATTCCCAGGGAGATCTGGTCCAAAAAGTAGTGTAAAAGAGATTCGTACATCTAAAACAAACTGTTTTGCCTATCAAAATTTCATCTCAACTGAAAAAACCTTTTACCCAATGCAGCTCAAATTTTGGGCATTCACAGAAGCTTTATATTCACATAAATAGAAGTCATTGTACAAATAGTGAGAAAGGATTTCTGAAAGCCATGATCCAAACTCACTGCTTTTCCTGAGGAACATGTTCACGAGTATATTTTTTGCTACAGGAATCATTATAGCACATGTCATTTCCAACAAGAACACGCACAAGACTCACATCTCAAATCTAAAATGTGGACAGAGCAGGCACAAACAAGTGGGTGCCTTGAGCAAGAATTGCCTCTGGCCTCCCTGCAGGCCTTCCTCAGCCAGTCAACTGCTAATGAAGAGCTAGTAATGACCAGTCTACTGCTAATGAAGAGCTAGTAATGACCAGTCTTTGGGGAACAGCCCCCACAGGCAGTATGGGAGGGACAGACCTCACTGCAGACTGTCACCTGAACTGCCAGATGAAAAAAAGACCAGGAGAGGGAAGACTCCAGCAAGCATCAAGACCTGTAAGGGATGAGGCTTGCATGGAAAAAAATAGTTCTGGTCAGGATACCGAGAGCCCAGCCCTGTGCTAAATGGTATCTCGCTGCCACCACAATCTTATTTTCCAGGTGATGGAAGTAAGGACGGTTCTACACGTTCTGGTTCTTGGCCAGAGCTCACCTAAAAACTGGATCTCAGCAGATGTCAGCTCTTGCCAGCCATGAAGTAGAAATCCCAGGGTATAGGCCCAGAGCATACTGCTTTTGGCCATGCAAAGCCGGCTGAAGCTTCCTTTACAACCACCATTTTTCATTTCAGCCCTCACAACACAGCTCCCGACATGCTTGCACACCTCCGCTGTGCTGCTACAGCTACCAGGAGCTGTGTTTTACAACCAGACCATTTCAGTGATGAAATGTAGAGAGAAGCCTCGTAAACAGCTCTATCAGTGTAGCCAAGGGAGTCATGTAGGATCTTCTCAAGCCATCTTCACAACAAAACACCACAGGCATACATCCGTGCTCAAAACACTTCAGAACATGCTCGCTGTTTAAGGGTTACTGACCCCAGCAGTATGTCAGCTGATGAACTGAGGCCTCATTCTGGCTCTGAAGTGCTCACATCTGCACAGACTTGTGTGGAAGCACCATGGCTAGCTTCTTATGCTTCTCCCTGACACAACACACATCACCCATACTAGTCATTTGCAGCCAGAGCCACCTCCATAACACTTCCTCCATGCCAAGCAGCAGCCTGCATGCAACTGAATTAACAAGCCATACTGGTACAAGGGCATCCCATTACCTGCACCAGAACATATGAAAAACTGTGGATAACAAAATAAATAAATGCCCGTTTCTGACCCAGGAGCACGGAAAGATTACTTCTTTGATCTGCAACTCAGACTAGAACTTGAAGCAAAGCAATACTGATTCCTACTAATTCTTGAACCTTAGCTGTGTGTTGGAAGTTCATTCAAAGGGGAGGTGGAAACTGCGCAGAGCAAAACAGTCACTAAATGACAGCAGCCAGCTCTCCAAATTCACCCAGCCAACACACTCCTCATGGAGCTGGGGGCACAGCATCACATCCTGCAGACCCCCGGAGTCAGAGGGCAGCAGAGCCATACAGACAGGCTCTGCCTCATAGCCAGCACAGGTTTCTGTCTGCTGATGTAAAGCGCTGCAGATCAGAGGTGGGATCAATACCATGCTCCTGCCAAACCAGCACTGCATTGAGGTCACCAATGTGACACTGACAGGAAGGAGATGTAAAACTGAACACACTGATTTTCATTTTCCAAGTAAAGGCAGCAAGTCAGAAGGAGACTAGCAACGCCAAAAGCAAGAAACTAATTCAGAGGGGGATTCTGTTTTTAATTATTTTGCATTTAATATCCATGTTCTTGATCCCATAGAGATTTGAGATTTCTTTGGGCCTGCACGTTCGGGTAAGGCTGTGCATGCATTTAAGCGGCTGTGGGATCTAAGCCCAAGTTGTTACTAAGTACTAGGTAAGCAAATTTGCTTAATAGGATTTTTAATTTGACATTATCCCTTAAAAAAAATGTATTTGTTCTCAGCTAAATAGTAATAAATTAGCCTAACAGCAATCATTTATATTTCTTTAGCATCTTGGACGCATCTCAATACATTTTACCAACGACAGCAGTCCAATGAGGCTAAATCAACTGACACATGTAGATCTCACAGGGCCTGGTTAAAGGATGGGGTCTTTACAGCAAAAAACTTGAGTTTTTCACTAACCCACTGAAAAAAAAAATTATTTATAATTTCAAGTGGGAGGGGAGATGCACAGGAGTTCTGCAAGAAGAGTCTAATCTGTTGAAAGGAAGAAATCTTTCAGCAGATTTTTCTACTCTGCCCACCTACTCCCCCCACCCCCCATCACTTATTGGGAAACTGAGATGCACAGAGCAAGCCCAGCCCTTTGAGATGCTGACACAGCCTCTCGCACACCTGAGCTTTAGCACACAGGGACTCAGAGCCTGGCTGTTTGCACCAGTGCCACCAGTTAGTTGCATCCCCCTGGGCTACACCAGATCCGGAGGTGCCCACTCCTCCCAGGGCAGAGATGCAGCAAAGCCCAGAGCCCAGCCCAGGCCTGCCTGTGCCCTTGATGCTGCTTTCAACTGACAAGGCCTAATCCTGGAGAAAGCTTTGCATTTCACAGGGACTACAAACCTTTTATCTTGGGGCTTGCCTGCTTCCCAAAGCTCCCTACCCAAACTCAGAAGGGTGTCAGCCCCTGAGAAGAAGCTGAAGAGGCAACAGACACTAACCAGGTAGGCATCTCCAGCCTGGGGCACTAAAGTGTCTAGGTTTTGGCACCCCTCCTCTGCACCATAACCTGCAGCGTGTATCATAACCCATTTTACCACCAACATGCCCGTCAAGCAGCTGAATTGCAAGAGCAGGGAGGGGAAAGCACAGCAATGCCCAAGGAGGCAGAAAGGCCTCTAGGGTGACGCAGGGAAAACATGCTACCTCTCCCTGAAACAGCCACATCCCAGTCACATTGCCCTCCTCTCTCCAAGCTGCTCATTTGAGTGTAGCTGGATAGTAATGAAGCACTTGGTGGAAATAGATTTTTTTGTTCCGCCTGGCCATGGGCTGCTGGAGACAGGGGTCATTAGCTATGCATCGCTAGCAGGCAGCATTCCCTCATTAGCAGGCCACTCGTCTACTCCAGCCACCTACATTATTGGTTCAAAAGAGTGTGCCCAGCCGTTATTGCCCTCACTTAAACTCAGCCTAATTGGCTTAGGCGAAATACAGGTTAAGAGCATGAACATCTCCTGCAGCTAACATGGTTTTGCCAAGTCTTGATTTTACGAGTTCGGGGAATTGCACCCCCCCAGGTCCTGGAGTCTGAGGCACTGCACTTAACCTCACTTTCTGCATCAACCAGAGAAGATGGGATGCTTCTAATCCTCATGGCTGCAGTGGGGGAAGAGCTGGTCCTCAAAGGGCTGCAAGCCAGATGGAACAAGCTTACAGGTTTATTGCTCTTTATTCTGGAGTCACACAATTCAGAGGCCATTTCCCAAGAAAGATTTGGCAACACAACTTGCACAGAGGTAGACAAAAAGACATGCCTTGCTCCTCTGAGCCCAGGAAGCAGCTGCCCACAGCCCACTCCCCCACGCAGTTAGACTTCTTTGTCCTCTCAAGCCAGGCCACTGCAGAGCCCTCCCCGAAGCCAGGATAACCCTGTCCCTGGCACCAGCCAACGTGGCATGTCACAGTTCACTGCATCTCCTCATCCCACACCCATCAGCCTGACCTTGCCTTACTTTATATGTCCTGTTCCATTACCGTAGTCCAGCTTCATACTTGAGGGAAAGCCAAAAGAGAAAGCTTAATCTCCAGCCACAACCACATCCAGGAAAACATGCCTTAATTTCCAGAGATTTTCCCATTCAAATCACCCTTCACTGATCAACCATTCACAGTACTTCTCCATCTTCTGCAGAGTCTTCTCTCCCTTGAAGCTGAAACAACAGCCCAGAACTGCCTCCAAATTTCTCTTTGCTTGCGCTCCTCTCCTCAGTTCCCTAACTATCTCATCCTCTGCTCACAGATTTATTAGCTCTTGTTACCATCTCCAGGTACTTCAATGCTCACCTGCATCAGGCTTGCTATTCCTCCCTGCTGGTGACATCAGCTTGCAATCACCTCAGGGCCGAGTGAGGAACATTACTGGTGGGCTACTCCCACGCTGTCCTTGCTACTACCTGAAACTTCTGTACTAACACATCTCTAATTTCAGCTGCCCCCTCTTTTCTAAGCTTCTTGGTTGGGGCAGACTTCAATTTCAGCCTCGCAACCCAAATTCACTGACCTGGTGGGGTTTGCCTTGTTTCCTGTGACCTGTATTCTCAGCAAACACTCGACTTGGTGTTAGGGGGTCTGTCTGAACCTTCATCACAACTCAGGGCTTAGCTGATCTGCTGAGAAGTCTAGCAAACTAACATGGATGGGACAACTAGCACTGAGGAGCTCATCGTGCTGCCTGTTTCCATGGCTGGAGACCCGAAAAACTCCAAAAGGGAAAATGACTCCAGAAGTTGCATCTGATGTGGTTACAGCCTGTGAGCACACACACAATGGCTCTTTAAATGGACTCTTTACACGCATCTAGATGGAGGTTATAGGATTGCAACCAGAGTCATAGAAACACAGAAGATGAAGCTTTAGGAATCAGTCAACTTGCATAATTCTGATAAAATTCCCTGAAAATTGATAGAAGAAATTTAATTCTTTATATTGACATATACACAGAGGAGTTACATGTTTAAGGTTTTTTTGATAGCATTGTTCATAGCTGCCCATCACCTCTTGCAGCAGCAGATGTCTCACTCTCTGGACAGAGGCCAATATATAATACAGACCTTGCCTATCTTACTAGAGCAGATTAGAAATTCTTCATCAAAGCATTGCTAACCACCAAAAAAAACCCAAATCTATTTTCACTTAAATCAGCACATTTCAGAAAATACTGTCACATCACAGACTGTTCAATAGTCTTTCAATTTTAAGAAATGAAACAAAGCTTTTCGATACATCTCAACCACCTCGTTCTAACTTATTTTTCAAAACTAAATCATTGTTTTTGTGTTTTAAAAATACCGTCAAGCTGCAAAGGCTGAAATAGAAATGAAATGTTTAATTTTGGAAGAACATATGCTTCATCAGAATTTTTAACATTCATTTTAAAGTCAAGGGGAAAAATGATGCCGCAGACTGTCTTGTCAAAGGGAAAACTCGCTTCTTCCCCAATCCTAATATTTATCACTTCTGCTCTGTGTTAACAAAATGCAGAAATACTTTTCACTTCCCATGCAAATGCAGAGACAGCTGCATTTCAGTCCTCTGCAAATCCCCCATCGCATGTGCAAAAGGCTTTGGCTCTGGAGGTGACAGCCTTCCAGTGACAGCAGCCGCCTGTCATGACTGGCCGAAGCAGCAAGCAATAGATCAACGTTCCCGTCGCACCTGCTGTCAGGACGTGGCTGTTAGCAGGCAGAGCGATGAATCTGCTGGGACTGAATTAATTGAATCCCAATCCTACTGACATCCTCCAGAGACAGGAGCTGGACACAGCAATCCGTGCCTTTGGCACAGGACTGCTAGTGCTGCTTTTGTTTTAAAGTACCTCTTTCCCAGAATCTGTTTAAAAGTGATTAGCAATTGGCACAAGAAAAAAAAAAAATGTCAGAAAGCTTCACTACACATTAAAATTCAGCTCTGCAATTAGCACATCTCCACCCCCCATTCACCCAGACTGGGAGGGACCTGGAAAGAGGGCAACATGGGCCTGGAGGAGTGTGAGACTGCTCTGCAGTGACAGGGCAAGAGCAAACAGCAGGAGAAAATATCCTTCCCATCTCCCCTCTGAAAAATGGTCCCTGGAACAACCTGACAAATCTAGCTCCACACTCTGTGCACTGTATGCTCCTTTGGCCTCTCCACTCACACTGCCTGGGAAGGTACCAATGAGTGATTAGTGCCTGTCTACACAGGCAGGACTGGGGCATCCATCAGCCTCACGCAGGCCACCGTACGGCCCGGGGATGGAGAAGGGGACTGCTCTGCCAGAGGAGATAACGAAATCCACTCTGGATTGCTATAAACAGCTCCAGCTTTCTCACTGCAGGAAGAGGCAAAAGTTTGCTGTGCATGGCCCAGTGAGCACCAGAGCTAAAGGCATTTGGCAAAAAAAGCACGTGGAAAGGGGAACACTTCAAATGAAGCATGTACAGGAAATCCTTCCCCATCTCTGTCATGACATCATTGATCATGAAAATACTGCGTGGTTCTAATGGATAGAGGGGAGGGTGAGTGTGCAATACCCTGCTTCAAGTGCTCATGTCTCAGGTAAGTCTGCTGGCCCTGCAGAAAGGGGCAGCTCCTGCCAGGAAGTGGGGAATGCCCAAACTGAGCACAGCTGTGGGGCTGTCTCAGCCAGCCAGAGAGTTTTGTGCTCAACTTAAGGTTGCTCCTAACCCCACCCAGGTATAGTCAAGTGTACAGTGGACACAACCACAGAGTCTCACAAGGGTTTTGCATGTACAGCATTACTCACGCCCCAGTGGGCTGCAGGTTAGGAAAGGACTGGCAGTGTATCTGATATTTGTAACTTTTTTTTTTTCCTAATATGCTTAGGAAGAGTCCTGTTCCAATCCTTACACAGCTGTCCCCAAACAGTGCCCATCTCACTAAGATTTGGGCATTTCTGTCTCTTCTGCTAGTGCCTGTATCCCTCAGAGAGTCACAAAACGCCACCAGCAAGAAGCAGACTCCACAGGCAAGGACAGGAGCTTTGCACTCTGGTGGCATGCACCAGCCCATGAGGCCAAATGTTCTGAGCAGCCTCTTCGAAGTCATGGGGACTCACATGCCCTGGCAGCAATGGGGGTCACCAAACCCCCCATGTGTTAGGCCTGTTCTCAGGGGACAAACACCTTCTGAGTCATTTCACAGCCTTCCAACATGGGGTTTGTGCACTGGGTTATAAAGAGATGTGGAAAGAAGTCTTGAGAACAGAAGGTTTGTTTCATCTTTTAGCAAGGTGGCATGGGAAGGGCTGAGGATCGTGTGTCTCAGTGGTGGAGCAATTCACGAGGCCCACAACCTTCTCTGAAAGGAGGCAAGGCAGTCCTAGAGAGATCAATCACAATTTTATCTACCCTTTTCAAGTTCTCATTTCTTTTTATCCCGTACTGACAGATAAAAATCTCTGCCTCAAACATGGGTAAGGAGATAGAGCTTTATTATAGCATTCCAAAAACATTAGATGCTGTAGGCTTCGCCCTTTTATGAGTTCACTTTGCTAGCACTCCCCTCTCTGCCCCCCCAGATCTCTTCCCTTTAATACTTTTTCTCTCCAAATCAGAACAACAGGCACAAAACTAATTATGTGATATTTCAGATCCATGTTGTGTTAATGGCACCAGATCGTGTGTGACATTTCCGACTTGTTAGACTATTATTCTCGCTTATTGTTATCTCTGCTGCTCTGAATACAGGCTCAGGGCTTTATATCCCCCCCATGCACCAGGCTCCCACCCCCTCCTTCCCTCTCTTGTTCTCATTTATCAGCGTGTGAGGATCTGTGGAATATTAAACTGGGCCATGTTGGATTGCTTGCTCTGCTCATTGTGGCCACTGGTGGAAGTTGTAGAAATGGTAGAGAAGGCAGGGAAAAGCAAATGCCTAGAGGGATTTGGGGGAAAAAGCCAGCGCAGCATGAGTCAGCCCAAGGGAATCACTGTGATTTAGTGGGAGCTGTGCCAGGCTGTGGGAAGACGTTCAACCCACAGGTGGCCTTCCAGTGATGGCTGCCCATCTCACCTGTCTTGTACTCTCCACAGATGGACAGGAGTCCACAGAGAGCCCTTCTGATGTAGCTTCATTTCCCAAATGCCTTGCTTGAAAAGACAAAATCGTTGCTTCTGCTTAGACCTATGTGTCTGGCCTTATGCTCTGAAGGCAGAACACGTACGCTGGCCCCTGGGCTGCCTCCTAGAGGTGACAGCTGGTGGGTCATGTCCCACCTACAGCCTCTGCCATTGACCATAAACCCAAAGAGATGTCCTTTGACTCTAGGTTTAGTGATGGAGGCTGAGGTCCAAATGCACAAAGAGCTCAGTGAACATCAGCTGCTTTGCAGCTGCAGCATGAAGCAGAACAAATGGCAGGATTTAATAAAGGGGTGCTGCTGCCACCATATGCCCACCAGGCAAATATCTGCAATGGCACCTCAGGGGTAGCACTTCCTAAGGGAAAATTACCACGCAGCTGCTGCCCCTTTAGGGCTCGTTCATGGTCCCAGGGACCTGCAGGAATACACAATCATTTTACACAGTTTTAGCTGCTCTTTCACCTGCCCGAAGAGCTCCAATATCCCTAGGACTGAAGGGATTGGCCCAAATACTGCTACTGTTTTGTTTCACTTCCTGAATGATTGTGCTCCTGGGTCTCTTTAGCCATACAAATACAGCAGCTGATTTGTCTCCACACAGCACTCAGCGAGATGGAGGGTGCCAAGTTCTTCCTGTTGATACAGGCAGAGCCAGGGCAATCATGCCAGCACTGGGACAACAGGGAAAAGACCGAGAGGGTCCTCTAGCCTCCACACCTGCTTGCTGAGGCTTCTCAGCCTGCCACAAATCACTCTTCCCTCTCCATCCAAATTCCCCTGCTCTCTTCTAACATCACTGTTGCTCCTTATCCCTGCCATCAAGACTCTGCACTGGTAGACCTGGCACTCCAGAGAAAGCCCATGTGCCTGGCTCCAACCAGCGGGTCTCTGAAACACCTTTTACTCTGCGACAGCAACTCAGGAGGAGACATCTATATTGGTAACTAAACCAGGGCCAGGTCACAGGCTTCAGACACTACATCATGGTCACTCAAGCCATTTAAATGTTCACATGCTCCCTGGCCCCCACCAGCCAGCACTCTCCCAGATGATCCTGGACACAGTTCAGGGGAAGGTGTGAGCCAGTGACTGTCACCAGTGGACTGCATGGGGGTATCTGTATCAGCACAAACCACACCACATCATGCCCCCTCAGGACCAGAGACAGGGTGCTGGCTTGTTATATTTACTAGAACTGATAGAACCTTGGTACAAATGAGTTTCAGAGGTGATACCTCACCAGGAATATAATCTCTAGCTTTATTCCTCTAGGGCTCAATTCAGGAACAGTTTGCAATCACGTACTGCTCCCTCCATGCCAAGAGCTGGGACGGGGTCAAAATATCAAAACCTGAATATTCAGGGTAAATTGCTTTCTATAACTGAGTCTTTGTCTTAGTTGAAGCCCCAACCAACTCTGATGCCACCAGCAGGGATGGAAGTCAGCCTGACTCCCTACCATGGGAGCCCTTATGAGGAAAATCAGGGAGTCCGCAGATGCAGGCAGGGCTCTACAAGTTCCCAGATAAGACTAAGCTGTCTGTTCGAGCCTGTGGGTTGTAGGCTATTTAGCAGACACACACAGAGACCTGACATAAACTTCAGCTGGGAACAGACTGCTTCCAGAAGCATCTGCAGGGATCTGCTGCAGGAACAGCTTGGCCAGAGCTGCTCCTGGGAACAGTGCTGTGCCACTGTGGCGTGCCTTCAGGGGCCCTGGGCAAGCAGCAATTTGTGGGGTTTCTTTGCAACAACTCCTTTTCAGAGACACTCTGTCTGCCCTTCTGGTCAATAACCCACTGAAACACTGCCTCTGAGCAGCTCCAGGTTCAGCTCCACAACCCCATTTCTGTGAGCTCTCAATTCCTGTCTTGAAAAGAGGGACTAGCAGGAGACTGTTACCATGGAAGAAGAGAGCTGGTTGCATCCCCAGCCTTTTCACAGTGGGGTCTGTCACTCTCCTGCTTTTGCCCCTTGCACCCCTTGCCCAAGAACCCATCTGTGCTCTCTGCCTGCTCCTGGACCGCTCCACACTGTCCCCCTGGTCCCCATGTCACCACTCCTCCCTAGAACAGCCACAGTGGCTGCTGCACAATATGCTCCACAACTTGTTAAGGGGGATGGGAGGAGGAGCAGCAAGATATAAATAAATAAAATAAAATATGTCTAGCTACTCCTTTTATCACTATACTACTTTGAGTCGTTTACAGAGATAATAATCGCCCAGGCTCCGCAGGAAGCACTGGTGGAAACAAGCACAGAAATCTCGCAGCAAGCACCCTACTCTCTCATCTGCTGTCACTGGGGCGCGAGGCAAGAAAACAAAGTCTTGAAGACGGACAGGCCAAGAGCTAGCCCCGGCATGGCTGGCCCTCAGGTGAGCAAGGTTGGGGCCAGCGGGACATGGAAGAAGGAAAAAAATGGGAAGAGGGGGAGAATAGAAAAGCAAAGCTATAGAAGGAGAAATGAAGAGAGAGGGAGCAAGATAAAACAGCACAGTGGGAACAAGAAACAGATCGAAAGAGGAGACAATACAGCAAAAAGCAATGCCAGCATATGCAGAAGTTTGAAGTCTGTCAGTAGAATGCTGCTTTCCTAGGAGATTCACCAAAAGTCAAACTGCTGGTCCATGTCAGGGTCTGGAAGCCCTGCCCAGGGCTCCCAGCTGCTCTGCCCCAGTGTGCAGGAACAGCTGGAGCAATCTGAATTCCCTGTCATGTTCCCAGCAGGGACAACACTCCCCTGGGATGCCCAGGCAGCCTAACAGCCATCAGGGTCTCTGCTATATTCAGCAAGGAAGTGGGAGACTGAAATGTCCCTCTGGGCAAAGGCAAGAGAATCACAGCAGGTTCCTCTTGGGGGAAAGCGGGCTTTGAGCTGGCACTGGCCAAAAGCCACCCAAACATGGCAAAAGAAAGAGCTCAGTCCTCTTAGCACGTGTTGACTCCAATGCTCCCACACAAACTGGCAGCTGTCTCTTCCAGTAAACAGATGCCTTCATGGCTTTACAGGACAATGGATCAAGGTCACCTGTTCCCAAGGGTCACCCATTCCTTTTCCCTTCAGGTTTGCTAATGTGGTACATCAGTTCACTGGCTCTTCAACACAACTCTTCCAGACAGACTGATTCACACATTGATTCACTTTTGTGCAGCACCAAATGTGACCCCATTTTTCCAGTGTTCTTCCCAACCTGGCGACTCTCCTACCAGACCACAGCAGTGCCTGCTGCGGTGCCCCCACTGCCCTGGGCTCCAGCCAGGACTGCCATCTGCAGCACCCAGGAGAAAGGACCCTTCATCCAGGAAACATCAAGTACCTCTGGGTGTGACTTTCAGTTTCCTGCAACACCAAGATCTATAATGTGACACTGGACCATTATTATCTTACTTGGCTTTATCCTGCCATAAACTGTCACCACCGCAAGGCTCAGGGAGCTGTGGCTGTAAGGATTGCACATGCTTTGAAGAACAATCCCCATATGCAGCTCACTGGCCCCTGCCTGGGATCCTCATGCATTGGCTGGGCCATGGGGAAGAAGCCTCTGCTTCCTCTCCGACCGGTAAAGCTTCCTGGGAAGGTCAGGCTGAGAATTCCCAAGCAATCCCTGCCGAACATGGTGAGTTTTAGTCTCTTCACTTCCTTCAGGCCCATTTCACGAGCCCAAACAACTGCACACCTGAAACAGTGGTCCCTCCACACGTCCTGACCCAATCTACGTGTTCCAAGAGTGTTTTCTAAGGAAAAAATGGCAGTGTTTAATTCTGCCTGTTCCCACAGAGGGAGGCAGTGCCCTGGGAGAGAGACAAAGAAAGCAGAGCTATTTAATTCAATGTATTTCTACATGGGACTGTTGTCAGTGCTGGGAATGTGCCATGGAACCAAAGAACAGTTGAAAAAGAAGCAGAAAGCAAATCCCCAGAGAGCAGCTTTCCTGCTCCTGACAAGGACATTAAATTGATCACCAAATATCATATATTCCTCAGCGCTCAGGTCCCTTGGGCTGTGCTCCTGATTTCATTCCCTGGCTCAGCGAAGAGACCATACAGATGGGTTTGGAAGAAAGAGGCTGGGAGGATGCTGCACTGGCTGGACCTGTCCCTTGCCTAGCATACTGCCTGTCCTGATGCTAGGTCCAATACCAGGGGAGTGACACACAGTGACACATGCATCCCCTGAGCATTTGCAGGGGAGCCTCATAAAATCTGCCCTTCGTGCTAGAAACCTGTGGCTGATTGCTGAGTAAGTCATTTCCTCCTGGGTGACTTAGCAGGGACTGTCAACAGTTTGTCTGGATTAGAAGAAGAACTCATCAGACAGCAGCATGGCCCACCTGCCTGTCTCTTCTCATTCCCATCTCCACAACCATTCCCTGCTCACTGCCCCCAGCAGTCCTGCCCCGTTTGTCCCCAGACAACCCTAAGCATTCAAGATGGGGAAAAGTCAAGTTGGGAGAGAGGTGCTGGGCTGCCTCTGTTCTTTTCTTCCCTGTCACAAAGCTTTCAGGGCCAGCTCTGCAGTCAGGGGAATATTATCTCTCTCCATGCTGCTGTTAATCTCTTTATGGCATCATTTGACCCTTTCTAACATCCATTGATTTTTGAACTCCCTTTACAGAAACTCTTTAGATCCCTTTGGTCTAAATTACTAAACATCAGTGCCCAGGGCAAAACACAGGAACAAATAATGCAATAAGAAAAAGTCCCTTCAGTGACCAGTGACTTCACTGGCTGCTCTTGAGGCTCTTTCTCCCTCCTTCCCTGCCTCTCAGCATCCCCTCTGTGGGCATCCTACAGAGATACTCCTTGAAGCTGTTCCCTGCTTCTCTCCCTCCCAGCACACAGAGGCACCTCATCCTGCCACAGCCGTGCTCTGGAAACTGGCACCATGGCACCTCCCATCGCACATCTGGCAGCAGGTACCGAGCCCACCTGCCACCACCACAGATACCCCAGCCCTGCCCCTCCCCCAGGCACCTTCTGTGCAGTCGAGATGGCCAAACTTGAAACACATGAAGTCACATCCAGAAGCAGCCAAGACTTTCTTAAGCTGCCTAATAGGGCAACTAAGTGAAGTGAAGGCTGCTGCTTTTAATTTACTGGAGAAATGACTTTTCACTCCAGATTAATATGTTTGCATTTATTCCTGTTTTCCTGAGCTCACCCCTTGTCCAGCAGTGGCTGTCTCCTTGCCTCATACTTGATACTTGTCCAAATGAAATACTGAGCTGTATTGTCTACTATTACGGTAAAATACACAATATATCACACTGATGCATTCTGTGAGTATGACATAAAAATGACGAATGTGCTCTGGCCAAACACTGAGATGTATTCATCCCACATTAGTGCAAAATGAATATTAATACACTGGAAAATGGCTCGGGTGATGAGGGTTTTGTGTCATATTAGAGAGGACACTTCATTCCTTCCTCATTTTTCAGACAGCATCAGCCCCCAGTCCCGACACAAGCCCCAGGATATCTAGCTCAGGCCTATTTTGACAGAACTCCAGCCAGGATCACAGAGGGTGAAGTGCTTGGACACGACACAGAGCTGAGGCCCCTAGGAAAATATTCATAGGGCCAGGGTGGTACCAAGGTTAAAACAGTCCCAGCTTTCTCTCTGATGCAAATGCCACATAATTGATTTTTCTCTATATTATTGCCCCTCCTCTAATTTCTTCAACCTCTAGCTGTGTCAAAGACCACCATGAGGGCTTCACAGGTTGTGGGATCAGTTCATCAAATTTGGATTTGGCTGAATTCACCTGGTGAGTGCAAGTTTGTGTCAACTTTTCAGAATTACTGCCCTGCTTTATGAGATGCATTAAAACAGCTGATGAGTGCAATGCAAGATACTAAACTTCACAATTAGGTCATTTAGTTATTCCATTGTGTGATTTCTACAACCACAACCCTATAGCTGAAAATTTATAGAGCACATACAACAGAATATACCAAGAGAAGGGGATTTTAATCTATCAATCATAAAAAAAAAACCTTTCCTCAACTCTTATCTGAAAGACTCAAGTGCCCAAAGTGGTTCTTGCTGTGTCTGCACACCATGGTTACTGCCCCAGCAGTACCAGGAGCTGTACATATAGCCAGACAGTCCTTGCCCCAAAACACACACTATCTAAGCAAGACAAAGTGGGGAGAGGTGAGGGAGGTTTGCATGTTATCTTAGCCATGTCTCAGGTGATATGTTCTTACACAATTGCTGCATCTTTGCTAGATTTCCCAGACTGGGACACCCCCAAGCAAGGCTAACCCAGTGCCAGCAGTTAAGCCCAGCTCACCAGGGCTTCATTTGCTTCCAGGGGATAAGCAACCCCAAAACAGCTCTACCACATCCATTTCTCTCTCTCTCTGGCCAGTGCTTCAAGGAAAGGTGAAACAGAGGTGACGGAGGGTGACGTAACACTGGAACAGGCTGCCCAGGAGGCTGTGGGGTCTTTACAGACTTTCAAAATCCATCTGGATGCCTTCCTGTGTGACATGCCCTGGGTGATTCTGCTTTGGCAGGGGGGGTAGACTCAATGATCTCTAGAGGGCCCTTCCAATACCTAACATTCTATGATTCTATGAAATGAGTATGTGCTTTATCATTAAAGCCAGGACCAGCCAGATAGGCACTTTGAATTCTGCAGGCCCCACAGCGCAGTCCATTCTGCCTTCGTGCCCACTGCACACAAACCCTCTCTTGCAGACGCAAGTTAGAGAATGTAAAGCCTCAAGAGCAGTCCCAAAGGAACGGTTTGTACCCAGCCCGCTCACCATGGCCTTTCATCTCCAGCAAGTGGGCCTTTCTACAGCACCATCAATACAGGATGAGAAGGAATCGTTAGATGTGGCACTTCCATCAATATCTCTAAGAGGAACAGGTGACGTGAAGAAAGGTGAACCTGAGACCTCTTCAGACTGGAGACAAAGAAATTACAAGGATCTTATATTTCAGATGGGTTAGCATTTTGGTTTATATCTATACCTAATTTATATACCTAGAAACGTAGCATCCATTTTTCCTTTGTAAAAGGGAAGTGGAGGCTGAAAGCTACAACCTTTGCCTAAAAGACTAAATGACCTTTGGAATAGGCTTATAAGTGATAGAAACAACCTGCAAAAGCATGTGTCCCTGCATCATTTAAGATGACCTTTTAGAAGGAAGACACAGGAAATGGGGAGAAAATGATCAAAGAAGGGAAAAAAAAAAAAAACAAAGCTGGGGGAAACAAAATTTTAAAACCAAACATCCACTGCTGGCATTCAAGGCAGCTGCCACTAGAACAAGAAAATAAAAATAAAAAGAGATTCGACATTTTATTTTCCTCTATCAAACATATATATTCCAGCTAATGGCAGTAGAATAAAAATTTACCCGATGCAGCCTGTGAGAGAGGAGAGAGAGGAGAGAGAGGAAGAGGAAAGAACAGGGAAGAGGGAGGGGAGAAAGGTTATTATAAATGTGTCGAGCTTGTTTATGGCCCTATATCAGCAAGCACAGCAGAAAGAGAGAGGCACCGTTAGCGCATTTTAAAAGTGTTTGGCAGCTTTGTTTGGGAATGTAAATAATCTTTATATTCAAGAGCGTTTATGTTTCAAGGAACAGGCAGGCATGCGCCACCTGCGCTGACAGATTTTTGAAGGACCTTCTGACATCCCTGCTGAGCTCTGTCTCCTGGGTCTGCGACATGGGTGCTTCTTCTGAAGGTCTGAAACTGTATCCAATGGAAAAGGCTGCACTGGGAATATAAAGGGATTTAGGGGAGGACTTAAAATCCACAGAAAACCCTTCAGTCAAGGTCAGATACTGGGCTGGTTCACCTCCCTGAAGCCAGAGGGGTTAAATTCCACTTCCAGTGATGTTGTAGCAAACGTGGAGGAAGGCAGCTCTGATGCTCAGCACAGATGACCACAGCTATGCCCAAACTGCAGCCCCCTGGAGCAGAGAGCAGCAGTGGAGGTCAGCTCAGCAGAGGATCTCATCACCCCTCTTTCTGCAGCTCCCAGGCTCTACTTCAGTTAATGTAACTGATAGGTAAATCACTCCCACTTATTTACATGGAAAATGTATTACCAGGAATACCCACGCCCTGACGAGAGCTGACATAATCATTTTTCACAGGCAGGATGGGGAGGGAGAGCCCTGAAGAGCAGCAGTGGCAAAGATAAACCAGGAGACTGCCATGAACATGGAGACAAGGGGGGACACCGCAGTGCCTCTCCATGCCACGGAGAGGGAGATTCACGCTCTGCAGATTAATTCTGAAGCACTGTTTAACACATCTCCCTTTGGGGATGAAGGATTTGCCTTGCGTTTCAATGAGACATTCCAAATCACACTCATTGTTCTCAGAAATCGCACTTAGTTAGAAGTGTCACCTCTCAAGCACGAAGGCGGACTCAAGGCTGCGCTCTGCACAAGAGCTGCACATCCCAGGGGCTGAGGAGGAGAGAGGAGCCAGGGGGGCGATGGAGGGGCAGCCATGCAGCTGGGGCAGGCTGGCATCAGGGTGGAGGAGCAGCAGAGGGGCTTGAAACATGGTCATGTGAAACCAAACAGCTTTAGTCAAGGGCATGAAGGAGAGGCAGCTCGTGGGATGGTCATCAGACTGGCAAGGACACAAGGGAGCTGTGGGAGGAATGGGTGGGTGTGCGACTGCCAGTGTACGGACCAGAGGAAAAGAATGCCTGGAAGAAGGGTAGGGACCAGAGGGCAAAGTTGTCCCTTCTTGTGTGGTAAATACAGACTGGTCAAGCTAAGATTTCCCTTTCTCTGATCTCACCTTTCATGCCTTCATTTCTGTTGTTTCTATCCTGAGCTCTCTGATTTGTCAAATTAATATAAAATTCAAAAGGAACCTTCAGTTTTGCTGTCCTTTTACATCCTGCACTCCCACAGCCAGAGGAGGAAAAGGGAAACAGCCCGAAAGGGTCAGCAGCTGAGGACATGCCTAACAACTCCAAATCTCTACCATGCACCTTGGCCTTCTCCAGTATCCACCACACATAAAAGGTATGAGATGAGCAGCCTTAGGAATACCTCCATAAGCACAGAGAAGCAGAGCAGACGCAGTGACAGCACAGGCTGTACTCTGCTCTCACTGGAAATCCGCTCTGAGCTGGAGCGTCGGATCCAAGGCACCAGCCAGAGTCTCTCCACTCCTGTCACACACAACTGTCTGTGGGACAATTATTGGAGCAGTCACTCTCCCACAAGTCTCCAGAATGGCCAACTGGTGACATCTTCAGTTGCTACTGACTTGAGGACATCTCAAGTCTAAAGACCTTTGTTACCCTTTTATTGATCAAGATTATTTGCATCTGCTTTACGAAAAGGTGTGGCTGCATTAAGCAAAGATTTTGAAGACACAAAACCAACGTAAGAGCAAAAGGTGTTTTTTTTTAAACTCAGCACACCAGTTCTTTCCAGGAGGCACTGGAATACTGTCAAACCTGTGATACCCTCCTGCTAAGAAGCCAGAAAATTCACCTTCCCCTGTGCAGCCAGGTGCCTGGAAATAATCATATAAAGGAATTTAAATGCAGATGTGTGATATTTACTGCAAAGCACGCAGGCAAGGGAAGGAATGCTTGAGCAAGAGGAGTAAATGACTATCGCAGGCAGAAAACCCACTGCAATTCATGCATCACACAAATGGTTGTGTATATTAAAGCAATGAGGACAAAGGGTATTGATTTAGCACAAGTATCAAGAGTCCCAGGTGCTAAACCCCGAAGAAATACAAACTGTGCTGGGCAGAATAACAACAAAACGAAATGATAAAAGGATATGAGTGTTTGAAAAGACGCGTAGGACGGGCTATAAATTCTAATAATCCATATTTCTCGAAAGCAACAGCTATTGACTCAAAAACAAAAGAGCAGGCATTGTAATGTAACAAATGTCAGACGGGATAGCAGCAGGAATTCAATTTGCTCTGGCCATATATCAACTTGAAACTTAATGTAATGGCACGTAGTTAAAGCTGCACCCTCACTTAATGGCTATTACCAGTCCTGGGTGGGTTTTCCAGCAAGCATAAAGCAGTGAGTAATTGGCCCCGCTCTGCCTGCATCACTGCTAATGAAAAAAAACGTGTCGTAGCCTGGCAGCAGCAGGAGAAGGGGAAGGCAGGGAACCCAGGCAGAAGTAGGCAACACTAGAGCTGCCAAGAGCCTGCCCTGCCAGGATCCCTTGAAAGAGTTTCAGGAGAGACCTCTAGGACTTCAGCTGACCAGCATCTCTTCTGTAGAAGGGCTGGAGCCTCACAGCAGCAGCCTGACATCCGTGTCAGCCTCCTGAATGAACTGGATTCAGGCCTGCTGGAAGAGGAGGAGGAGAAACTGTGTGGTTACACCTCATCCAGCTCGCATGCACTATTTAGTACTACTTGGGCAGTGGCTCTGCAGTCGGCCAATTAAAGCCATTGTAATTACTTCTCTTCAGTGACTGCAAACGGCCAAGTTAAATGACATATTTCCCATTCAACAGTTACTGCGGCTGCTGAAGTGAAGAAGCAGAAGCGTCGGCATTGCTGAGAATACATCCTGACCATATGTTAGAGGCAAAAGACGCTTACTGAATGGAAAAGGGGGGGCTGGGGGAGGATGGATGGATGGGGGACAGGAACCTTTGTAGCAATGAAGCATCCAGAGCAATTGAGGAAGGGCAAAGATGTAAAGCTCTCCTATCACTTTATTGCAGATAGGGAGGGGCATTCCCAGTAGGCACATTACAATTTCTACCAAGAGCAAATCTTGCAAAATGTTAACTTTCTAGGGGTATGCCACTCCAAATTGCAGGATACAATTTTGGAACAATCAAAAATAAGATCAGCCTCTGGGATAAACTCTCTCAGGTTTGTCATTGAGCCTTACGTGTGGTAGAAAAGGACTCTGGAAGGTCAGTCAGTGCTGTGCTGACCTCCCCGCAGCACAAACACAACCAATTGTATTCTGTATTGTGAAATATGGAATTGTGGCCTTTGACTTTACTTTGTGAGAACGATGCTCTTTCAGTGCTTCTCAGGAGACTATTTAAATGCATTCTACAGCCTTTTATTAAAGCAATAAAGATACTCAGAGCTTGCATCTTGGCTTTATCCCCTCATTTACCATGAACTGTAGCTAGAACTTGCAGAGATATCTAATGGTGGCATGGGTTACTGCAGGTAAATGCGTTAGCAAGCAGCTGCTTTGAGTGGCACAACTGGTTTTCATTGTGCACAATAACATGGAACATTGGTTGGGCTTCTGCACAGAGGAACTGCTGAGCTGCATATACCCTGGCATGGGCCCCCTGAGACCCCAGCTGCTCTCCTCAGGGCCACGAGGTACTCATATTGCTGACAGTTTTCCTGCATTCATCCATGGGTGAGGACACTCCCTGGCCACATCACCACAGAAAAAACAAAGGTCGAGGAAGAGCCCAGCTCTCTTGCTTACCCCTGTGCTTGGTGCCCAGAGCACACAAGAGGGAAGGAGTAGATTTCTGTGTTGATCAGACAGCTGATATATGCAAATGGAGTGCAGGAGGCTGAGTGTGCCCAAGGGAACCAGGCCTTCAGAGTGAGGAACTGGAAGAAGAAAGGTACTTTGAACAAATCCACATTCCAGATTAAATCTCATCTTTAAACCCTGAGTTCCAGTAACAGTATCTGTTTTAATGCCCACAGGCCTTGCTTTCCTCAGTAATCTCAGCCATCAGTCTCCTCTGACTGACAACACCAGGAATGAATCTCTTCTGAAGCTGACAAAACTCACTTGGAACTGCTTTTCTATTGAGCTGTGTTTATCCGAGACTGATACTGAAGAAAAGAGCTCTGAAGCAATTGCAGCCTGCTTTACCCCCCCAGTTCTGCACGGATGCAGTAACAGCCACCCAGGGTGGCTAAGGCCAATCTTGGCAAGAGGATCTGTTCTTTTTCTGTTCCTAAAGCCCCTTCCTCTGTGAAGGCCAAGGCAGTGCTGACACATCTTGGCTGATTCACAAGGAGACCTGGGGCGGGCTGCCTGGCAGAGGGGGGACCCCAGCCTGACTCACAACAACACAGCTAAAAATGTTCTGGGTGTCTTTTTACATAACCATAAAGATTTTATGGAGTGTATTTAGCCTCATGTCTCTGCATTCATCGTGTTAATGCTGAACATTTTACTCTAATGCCATAGTGGCTACAAGCAGGAATACTTAGCTTCAATAAATAAGAAGTAATCACATTTTCTCAGTGAATCAATTGAAAATAGCCACTGGGAGAATTCACCTTCTGAAGTCAAAAGTCAGGGGCTGTTACTGGGGTTTCCAGCAAACTACAGGGCCTATGGAGCATCACTGGGAGGAGGGGGGAAAAAAAAAAAAAGAAGAAGAATGGCATAAATACTAAAGCCTATGCATCTTCTAATTGTGAAACTGCTCTGGAGCTTGGGCACAGCATGCTTGTGCCCAAAAGCCAACATTAAACATTCAAATTTAGTCAATGGAGGGAAAGAGGAACAGAAGCAGATGGACTAAGACTCTATGCATTTGAGAGCAAAATCTACTAGCAAAGCACATGAGTGCTCCTTAGAAACTAGAGCACTTCATGGAGGAGCACACGCACAGAAGAGGAGTTTCTCGAGTGAGTCCAGATTATCACAACAGACTCCCAGGCACAGTTTCTGCAGATCTCTAACTATCCTTATCTAGGCTTTAGGCACACTCCTTTCAGCTACATGGGAACTCCAGCTTCTCATCTAAAATTGGCCCTCCCTTGCTTCTCTCCAACATTTTCTCCTCATTCTACCAACCAGAGCACCAGGTCACCTCATTTGCATCCTAATTTAACCACACTCCCAGCCTATCATTCAACTGTCAGCTGTAAAGTTAGGAAACAGCACTTCAGCACCTTCTGCACCACAGCACTACCAAATAAGCTCTCTTAATTCTGAGTTATTGGGTTCTATTGGGACCTGGTTGCATCACCATTGTCTAAATCTAGTCCTTGGCTATAAAAAAAAGAAATACAATCCATAAGGGGTCTGATCCCCAAGGTGTGCTGACAGCAACAAACCTGATGCACAAAGTAACAGAGCTTCTTGTCCAACAGATGGGAAGGATGGGGTGGGCAGAGAGGATACCTAGTTGAAGGTAGCACTTGTCCCTACCAAACATGCCCTATTTGCATTTCCCAGATTCTTAGATTCTGAAAACACAAAGATGTTTGTGTGAAGCTTCTTGAAGCTTCAAGCTATCAGCTCCACTAAACTGTTTCTCAGAACTTTACTGGGAGGCTCTGGAACTGAAAACTGAGATGGTGGATGACTTGCAGCTGTGCTCACAGCGTCTATTTCCAAACACAGAGACACTGTGGCTGCGGAGATAGGAGGTGGGAAGCTCATTTGCTTTCTCCATCTCAGTCTTTTCTTCTCTCTAAGTTGTGTACAGATAAATGGCAACTTTGAAGTTGACAACCAGACATCAGCACTGTCCCATGATTGGTGGCCCACCAAGAATATGACAAGCTTTTCAATTTCCTTCAGCAATCACCAATCTTCCAGGAGACCCTTGATCAGCTCTCCTCAACTCTACACAATGATCCACAAGGTCTCTAACAGCAGCTTGCACAACATCACCCAGAATACCTTGTGTATCTCCCTTTGAAGCTGTGACCTGATTACCATAAGCAACGCACTGCAGATGTACCTCTGCAAGCCCAGAAGCACCAGGGGAAATGAATATATTAGTATTTATCATATTAATGCAGATCAAGCTGGGTATTTGTTCTGACATTTCAATAATAGCTTTTTCTATTTTTTTTTTAAGCAGCAGCTTGTATTTTCTTCTCCTTTAAATAATTCATTGTTACATTAAACTTATTTTAAATTGGGGTCTTTTTTTCATCAACCTAAACCTTATTTGGGTGGCCAAAGGGAAAAAAGGGGATAAATGAAAACCCTCTCTTTTCTCTTCTCCATTCTTTCATTCCCTTTTTTTCTCTCTTGTTAAAATCTCTTAATCAAAGTGACAATCTGTCTTTCCCAGGAAAGAAGCTGGCGCCTTTGAACAGCGCTGCTCCCATAGCTCTCTGCTTTGATGTGGGATTTACCTTATGCCTTTAGCCATCTCAAGTGCCTGTGCATGCAGGCACTGTGTGTATCCATGTGTGTCATGCCACACATCCAAAAAAAAAAAAAAAATAGGAGTGAAAAGACAGAAAATGCCATGACCACACAAAGCAGTGTTGTGAACCTCGTGGAGCTGCTGCTGAGCACAGTTCAGAGGGGACCTTGTTCTCTGCCTTTTGCCACAGTGGCATCTTCAAGCACTTCCTTGTTTGTTAATTTCAGCGAGTGTAGAGGAGTCTGTTACAGGAGGCAAATGCACTAGAGAAGATCAGGTATGTACTGGAAGCTCTGCTCCTGCAGTTCACTATCCCTGGACCATGGCTACAGTATGTTCACATCCAGCATCCTGCTGGGTGATGAGACACAGTGTGTGACTGTGGTGTTATCATGAAACTTGCTGTCCCCTCTTCCTTCCCTAGGTTTGACTCCAGGCTGCCCCTGTTCTCATCACAGTCTCTCTCCTGGTTTGACAACTGTTTCTCTCTTCCTCTCTTTTAGCCTGACCTCAGTACTGGCTCTGGGGGACAGCAAGGCCTTCATCTTGTCTCCTCTTCTTTGAGGATACAGCATAGCATTGTCTGGTATAGCACAGTTGAATTTGACCTTGAGGAACATAAAGCCAGGCTTGGGTCAATGGGCCACCTCCATAGCACAGGCCCACCTTGTTTCCCATGGGTCATTAGTACCTAGACAACCCTTCTTTCCCCTTGCCAGTAGGGTTGCCTCTCACTATTGTTCTGGTGCCTCAGTGGCATGTTTTGTTGTGGTATGAATGTCACAAAAAGCAAAAAAACAGAGCAGAGCTATTAACATCTTCCAGCTTCCCAGTCAGAAAGTCCCTCCCTACAACATGAGGAAGAACCATTGCTTGCTCCTTTAATTTTACAACAGTTATTCACCATGTAATTCCACAAGACCTCCAATCTACTTCTAACCATGTGCCATCTGGGATTTCACCCAACCTGTCAGATATCACCTTCCTGATCAGTATTGGGACCTTTCTCATGCTTAAGAGAAGTTCTTGGTCAGATTTCTTAGGTTGGAGATTTTACATGTGCTTATACTTACCACAAGTCTTCCCCAGTGTTTTTTCCTAGCAGCAGGCCAAGTGTACAAATGCTTTACAAAATACTAAATAACATGAACCTCAGAACTACCAAATCTCCAAAGCAGCTTCAAGTCAGAGGAAACAAAACCTTGATGGGAACAGAATCCAGTACTGCCTCACGTTTCTTGTACAGAGAGACAATCTTTAGAGCAAAACTGGTGTCCTCTCATAATGCCCCACTACCAAGAGTCAGAGCGGTTTTTAAAAGTTTAATGTTTCAAGTTTTCCCCACTTTGCTCTTCCTTTAGAAAGATATACATAAACACACAGAGAGAATTTTCTTCTGCTTGAAAAATACATATACACCAAACACATATTTTTTTTCTGTATTTTTTTCTTTTATGTGTGTCCTACTCCTCACCTCTTCTAATCATCTCTGCTGCATGGGTGCTTTTCTCATCACCACGGTACCCTTAGGTTCACCTCCCTCTATTTTAAGAACATCTGTGTTCTCCTTTACTTGGATCTTTTCAGTGCCCTCCCAGAGCATTATCTCACTGAGCATATATTGTCTCCAGAATCTTCTGCCCCCTCCACAGATCCCTTTCACTGGATATCTGTTTTTGTAAGTCCTTTAGCTGCCAAAACCAGGGTCATATGCCTTCCGTGGAGGAGTGACGGAACACAGCAGCTGTCACTTAAAATCTAAGGAAGTCTGGACAGACAGGGATTGTGGAAAAGTACACAAGGTAGGCTTGAAACAGAGACCAAGAAGAAATGTAATTCTTGAGGAATGAAACTGAGAGAAGAACAGAGGGGACTGAAAGTGAAAAGACAGTGACCAGGGAAAGGGAAGAATACAACAAAGATGTTTTACAGTGGATAGGAAGCATTTTTTTTCACATGTATCAGGAAGCAGGGATATCTCCAAGGAGATTTCCCATTGTAGCTAGAATATGAACAGAAAGTTTCCACCTCTGGGTTTTGTAATGTTTGACATAGGAGGTAAAGTCTGACTCTTCCTCCTCAGAAGGACACCCCTGAGTTAGAACTTTACCACTTCACTGTCTGTCCTGACTGCTTTTACATGCGACATCTAAGTCCATCCATATACACTTGCCCTCTAAGCACCCTGCTTTCCAGAGGTGCTGAGCACCCACAACTCCTACTACACACAACGCACAGCCTCTCTGGGAAGCGGCATGCCTCCTTAGATAGTCAGATCCACACCTCTGTGCACAGCTTTAAGAAATGGGGCACAAGAGGAGGCTGTTCTGAGTCTTGCTGACAGTTCCAAGCCTGTTCCCCCAGTGTTGTCTCAGGTCTTGGAGGTTGCAAATTATAGACTCAGGGTGCTGCCCAAGATAAAACCCAGGGATGGGATTTCTTTGCAGAATCCCAATGTCATTTCTAGCAGGCAAGCAGAGCAGAAGGACAGGACAAGAACATCCAGGTACGGGGCACCTGGGCACAGCCATGCCAGTCCAAGGACACCTCCTTTCCTGCTCCTAAAACTGAGTTTCCTGTCTGCAGTCACTGTGCTGCCCTCACCCTCATTTTACATTCCGCATCTCCCTCCTGAGGTTCAATGCAGGCTTAATAGATTGCATGCTGGAGAAGGTGTCCCCCCCAGCCCCTACCCTCATTCATACCCAATCAGGTGTACCGATTATGCAAATTAAATACAGTTACATCACCCCCTGCACCTCTACCCCACCCTGTTCCTGCACAAAAAGCAGGGGGGGGAAGAGTAACAAACCCTCCATTCATAACCAGAAACATTAATTATATGTAATGATGGGCAGTCAACTCCCTGAAGCATTTGCATAATTACTAATGCTAATGGATTCAGAGTGCCTCTCTCCTTCTTGTGGAGGAAATTTAATTGGAAAATGCATAAAAGCTTGAGGAGGGAGGAGGGTGCTCTGAGTGGTCTGAAGTGGCACACACAAAGCAGAGGAGCTCTCTAGGAATGGAGGAGGAAACATGGTCACTCCCTCCCAGATCCCATGGCCAACCTGCCTTTTCTTTCCTCACCTGTGCTGGCATCATCCCCATTTCTGGGGAGCAGGCACAGCAGGGATGGAGGGATTGGTGTAGAGCGCATTCAAGTCAGCTGTCTTGATCCCAAGGGGATTATAAAAATGAGATTTAATGAAATCAGGCATTTCTCAGCTAGGTGCCTCAAAAGACAGCAAGTAATAAAACATGCCACTTTCTTGGCAGGAGGATTTCTTGGGCCCTCTGGCCCCACAAATCTCCAATAGCCGTGTGTCTGTCTGTTCCCTGATACATGCTCGTAGCTGCTGAGCTTCCCTCTGGCAGAACTTGCTTTCTGCCTGCTGCCTCCAGCTACACTGCCGCCATGTTTGACTCCCTTTATCACAGCAAAACTGACCTTGTGGCAAAGGGCTGGCTGTGGCACAACAGTGAGAGAGCTCGAAGAATGCTCTGTGCCTTTGAGGAAACGCCTTTTCCTCACTTCTGTCAACCTAATGATGGATAAGGGAGATGTCAAATCTCGGGCTGGATCATCTCCTATCTCACAGCCCCCTCCCACCGTTCTCCAAGCCAGCCCATCTCTGTGGCCAGTATTTTGTAAGGGGTGAACAAGAGTTCATGTGGCCATGAGTTTGAACTTCAGTTCTTCCTCCTTTTCCCTGTGTTTACTCCCCACCTCTCTGGAGTTTGGCACGAGGTCTGGGTGTATGTCCTGCAGACAATGCACATACAAGCCCTCTGCCCCTGTCCTCCTTGAGAGGCTGAGCTCCTGAATGGAGAGAAGTTCTGTGCTGCACTGTGAGCAGCTGGTGAGGCAGCAGATGGCTGAGAATCTGTAAAAATAAAAAAAAACCTGGGGCTGTGACAGCGGCACTTTTATTGTTCACCCATTCCCACTGCCGCCAGACTCCGGATGCATATCAAACAGGGCACATGCCCTTGCAAACACCATCACAGACAATTGTGCAAAATGGTGACAAAGTTACTCTAACACTGCCAGCCAAGCGGTCTGAAGAGGACACGCTGTAACAATAACAAACCTCTGCATCATTGCAGAGGGAGAATCAAACCCCTTCATCTTGCCCCTTTGCCATACTTCAGCAGTGGCGCAACACCCCAAGGGACCGGACACCCGTCATTGTTTTTTATGGCACTATAAAGCCCTGTGCACACCTTCAGCAGTGCATAAATAATAAATAACAGCAATAATATGGTCCCTTGAGCAAAGCAGCATTTCATCAGCAAGAAAATTGTTCCTCTTAACATTCCAGTGGGCACTCATTGTCAGCCCCTTGCTCTGGAAGGGGTTTGCATGTCTGTTTTCCATTGCAATCAGCCTGTAGTGCAGGGAAGGTCTTGGCTGTTTATCATCCTTCTGAAGTAAGATAAATTTTGTTAACTTTTAATACTTGTGAATATGGGGGACCACAGTCAGGCAAAAAGTGGCTTTGGCCACTTCTCTTCCCAACTGCTGACTTTCAGCAGCTGCTCTGGGCCTGGGTGTCCATTTCAAACATTGCCCATAAGACACAAACCTGACACACCTACACGCACCAGAACCAAGAACCAGTGCTTTAGGCAAGGCTGAGATGGAAAATGTTTCCACTGTCCTCGTCCTCTTTTGTCAGCTCACTGGAAACCTCATTCAAGATCCACTGAATTCAGTGGAAGCTGCAGGTTTCCAGCACCTCCGCAAAACAAATGAACAAAACCCTTCAGGAGTCCAACTTTCAACATGGAGCATTGAGGTACTGGTATATACCCAGACAATATTTCTTACTCAGGCATGTTTGAGTGACTGCTTTTTTCTCAGAATATTGTTTAACCTCTAAGTGACTTGATGATAACAAATTCTGAATTTTAGCAGTATAACTTGTTCACTCTAGATCCTCCAAAACAGGTTTTGAACTATTTCCCTTGGGAGATTTCCAAAGTCTAAGCTCTCAGCCTCCATTTCCCTTTACTTTGTTATTTTTTGAAAAATAATGACACATTTGGACATATAGATATTTTGCCTGGATTACAAAACACTTTGATCCATTTTTCCAATATAGTAGAAATGCATGGACAGCATGGGGCACATTTTCACTCCCTCCAGCTAATCCCAATGCAAAGAGTAGCCCAGCATCTCTTCTTTTTGAAATCATCCTTTTTCCATTCATTTATCACTAGAGAAAGAGGATGATCAAATCAAAGAAAAAACTGCAAAAAACTGCACTAAGTAGTCTATCTGCTGATTAAATCTTGTTTCAGTCAAGGGTTCAACTTGAACAAATCTAAACTTCTAACAAAAATTATCTACATATTTCCATTGAGGAAAAAAAAAACAACACAACTTTTTAATTGTGGTGCAAAGCCTGCACCAGACTGCAGACCAGAAATGGGAACCCTGAAGGTGTCTTTGCTTGCTATTACACTCCAGAGCTCTGGTCTTGGTTTTGTAACCCAGTAAAGGGAAAGAAAAGCAAGGAAGAACAATTCTGCAGGAGTTTACTAAGGTAATACGAAAAGCAAACAACCACCACAGTGAGTATTATTTCATTTTATTGCTAAGATTTAATGCTACTATGTGCAAAATAGGGGCCTGAAATATGGTAGCAGAACTTCCTGGTAGGGGTCTCAAAGTGGAGGCTGCTCCAGAGCACCTTAACAATATTTGCCCGGTCTCAGCTGCCTACATGTGGAGGGAAGCTCCGACTGTTGGGGCTCGCCTGTGCCAGGATGTGTGCCTGTTCCCAGATGCAGGAAGAGAGCTGCCAGCACCACAGCTGAAATAATGAGCTCCTTAGAGCCCAGGACAAGAAATGGACACGAGCTTTGGGGGATAAAAGAGATTTTCTCAAAAGCAAGCACAGGCTCTCCCTCCAATCATGCAGCAAGGATAGAGCTTGAGAACAAAGAGCATCAATGAGTCGAAGGACTAGAACTGGCTAAGAAAGGTACTTCAAACGCTCACCTCGGCAGAGACAGTCCAGAGTGACTCAGGCTGTCTGGCAAAGGCTGCTTCATTTCCTCAGACTATCTTGTTATTGGAGATCGAGTGTCGGGTAAGTGATCTCAAACAGCAGTAGTTCATATTTGTCTAGCATCTTCAAGACCAATGGATCCTAAATGTCTTTGCAATTTCATACAGAAATGGTCTCAACTGCCACTAGGATCCAAAGAGGCAGACTACAACTACATTTTTGGAAAAAAAAAAAAAAATCACGCAGATTATCGTATTTTCTGAGCCTGTTGATCTCTAAAGATTATTTCTCCCCCTAGATTTATTGTGGCCTAAATTCCAGTATCTGGAGGGTTGCTGGCCCATGAACCTGAATGACACAGAAGAAAACAAAACCAAACACAACCAAAAGTCAGAGGGGAGGGAGAGGAGAAGAGAGAGATCTGTAACCAAAAAAAAAAAAGAGTCAATGAGTCTAAGAATCATTTGCTTATTTTTTTCTTGGTCAGGTGAATCCCTCAATAGCAACAGCAGCGCTATGACAATAATTCAAGATATAACTCCTGAAGATTCAGTATTTTCCAAGATGAGCGAAGAAATGATTTTGCATGAATCACTGAAGGTAGCTATAATTATCAGAAGATTCACAACGGGGTTTTGCAGAAGATATTTCTCAGTTGCTGATGGTGGACTGTCAGATGCAAGACAGCACACAAACAAAACATTTTTAAGGTTGCTACTACAGAATAGCATCAAAGAACATTACTGAAAGGGTTCTTCACTGTGAGAGTGACAGAGCACTGGAACAGGCAGCCCAGGGAGGGTGCAGAGTCTCCTTCTCTAGAGACTTTCAAGACCCATCTGGATCTGTTCCTGTGTGGCAAGCCCTGAGTGTTCCCACTTTGGCAGGGAGGGCTGGACTCAATGACCTCTAGAATGTTAGGGTCCAACCCCTAACATTCTACAGTCCTAAGGGTTATTGGTTGAAAACAGAGAGAGTAACAAAGTGGCTTCTGTGAAACCACAAAGGCCCACAACAACACTATTTAGTTGTTTGCACAGATCTCTTGAATGCAGCAGCAAATTAAATAATGTTGTTTCTACAAGATTAACCCGTGGCTAGAATGCTGCATCTTCATAAGGCAAAATCTTTGTTTATTGACAAAAATATATTAACTTCTTTTTCAGTACAGAAATAAAGATATCCTAGAGAAGGACAATTTTATTTGCCATCTCTGATGCTACAACCTTTGGAAATATATAAGTATTTCCAATAATCATTTATAACCAGAAAGCCAAAAAGGAAGGAACCCATTGTCTTCTTGATTACTTTGAAAGTAGCACTGAAATTTCATTTGGAATATTTTAAAAGTTAAAGATTTACTATAATGAAATTATTTCACTATTGGCAAAGTGTCTCCACTTGTAATTGGTAATGTTCATGATCATTTGTATATGGAGTTGTATTTCCCAAGGCTAATGGAATAGAAGAATATATCATATAACAAGTATACTACAGATTAATCATCCTTTGATCAAGGAGGCTGCATTGCAAAGTTTTAAATCCTTTTGACTCACCTCCCAAAGTGATCCAGTGTTCCTACAGGGCATTTCTATACACTACATTTAAAAAGATTTTTTTAAATGTTCTTAAGCTACTGGAAGTGACTCTGGTGCAGGAGAGAAGAACTGAATTGTTCAGTAGCAATTTTTAAGTTCTTTCAGGCTACCAAACACAGGGAGGCACTTTCAGCATTCCATGCCACTCATGGTCCTTTCACAGTGTGCTAAAAGCTTTTTAATGATAGAGTTTTAAAATTAAAACAATGGTAAAATACATTAATTGAAAGGTAAGCTACAAAAAGGAGTTGAAGAGAAGGCCATAAATATGACTTTAATAGAAGAACACATTGTATCCCAGAAAAAAAAATGGAAAGAAATTTTACTAGGCAATACACATTAGCTCTCAAATGTCTGTCTTTACATTTCAATTAACTAAACTGCCTTAATCCAATTCGACCCCTGAAAATACCTGTTGACTTCTCAAGAAACCATGAGTATTACTCAAAGGCTGAAATTTCTCAAAAAGCTTTGTGGAGCTGTACCCTGACTACAGCACATACTGAGAGAGTTGAAAACATGCGCACAGGGTTCAGAAATCCTATAGTCACATTTGGCCAAAGTTCTTTAAACTGTGGCTCTTGAGCCTCCTAACTCTCGCAGCATACATCACGTCCCTTCCTTCCCTTTGCAGCAACAGAAATAACATTTTCCTTGAGAAACAAGCCAAGACAGATTGCAGAAATATTGACTCTGTTAAGACTGAGTTTCAAATGAAAGTCAATATCAATTATGCATGTAAAGAGTTTTGTGAAATAATTTTAAAAACAAAGATGCATTGAAATGCATTGAAATTGCTAATAAGTATTATATTTTAGATAAAAACTGACACTTAAGAAAATTGAATTTTATACTTGTGAGCAATAGAAAAGCATGCTAGAAATGTTAAGGAAAATAGTAGTTCTTTAAAATGTCATTTAAAACAATTAGCTAAGAGAGGTGGCTGTGCTAACTCTCTGGTATTAGAGTCCCATGAGTACCTAGTTCCCAAGAAATGATAGTCAAAGCTCTTGTACGGTGTTCCTTCAGCCAAATAGAGACAGGGGATCTCCACACAGCACAGGCTTTCAGCTCAAAGGAAGCCATTTCCACACCCTCAGGTACAGGAAAGCCACAGTCCAGGGACCTTCCCTGTTCTAACAAAAGGGAATTAGAGGAAGGATCACCATTTTCTCCAGTCCTTCACAGATCATTCTGGCAGAAGGAAGCTTTGTAGGACAGTTACTTTTCTAGGTGGACACTACTTCCAGCACTCATGTGGTTCCAACCACATGTGAACCTGTGCACCTGACAGTCTTGTTTTAAAAGCACGTATTTTGTCAAACACTTCAAAATGTTGTAACAACACTTAAAAAAAAGTGGCTTTCTTGCAAAGTTTGATGCTCCTAGCTCACCTGCTTGGAACATTAAGGGCCATATAACTATGCAAACCAGCCACAAGACTGTGTTCTTCATCAGCCCAAAAACAGACCAATCACCATCCTTTATATTTCACAAGAAATGCACTTTTTTTTTTCTTTACATAGTCAAAGAGAGTGAAGGCTAAAATAAGAACACTAACATCTGCCACCTTGTTGAAGGCTCTGTCCTTGAACTACTTAGAGACATGCAGTCCAGGTGAGCATGCTGACATTTGCTAATTCTGCATTTATATAGCACCTGAAGCACCTCACAGGCATGCCGGGACCAGGAGCACATGTGCAAATCCAGTACACAACTCAGAATTGCACCCAGACTCACACATACACAGGCAGCACTCTCACAACCGCTTCCTTAAGAAGGGACCTGGGTTAGATGCCTATATAAAACCCAGGAGATCTGTATTCCAGTCATGATTCCACCACAGACTCCCTGTGTGACCTTCGGCAGGTCATTTAAGCTCTGTAAAAATAAGACTGATAACACTTCCACTATCTGCCTTGCCTATTTAGACCTTAAGCTCCTCAGGCAGAGATTGTCTCTTACACACCCCGAGCCTATAACAGTTGGGCCTCTAGTAACTACTGTACTACAGATAATTATTAACGGTAACAATGCAAGCTGCACTGACCAGGACAGGGGTATGCCACTCTCAGAAACATTGCAAAGGAAAAAATGTACAAAAGCAGAAAGGTGTGATCGAGCAGAACAGGAATATTATCAAATGCAAACATTTTTTAGCTCTGTGATCAAACTGGAAGGCAGAATTGGGGCTGTAACGACAGAAATCATGTTATTAGCCACTTGCACAGCCTGACAGCACAGCCCCATGCAGAACGCATGAAAGCTTTCCCTTTCTATTATGCTTAGGTACTGTGATGGAAACTCATTTTTTCTCCTTTTCATAAATAAAACCATAAATGACTATCAGTCTGCAAAGTCAAAATCTTGCAGGGGGAGCTGCTCTCATGTTTTATCAATGAGGCAACAGAGCACTGGGCATCATGATTTGTCTGTTTGCCTGTTTTCATTACCTTTTTAATGTTAACATTAAAGTCTTCTGGAGACTGTATTAAAAAAACCTCTTGTAGAATGACTGTTTGAATAGGGATGAAATGCACCTTTGAGAATAGCAGGTAATAGCAGGGATTTACTTCTGCCTGTGAGCTGGGAAAGAGGTTGTAATGTCAACGCTGGGGTTTGCTGAAAAATTCTTTCCTGTTACAGGCTCTCCGTTTCTCCTCATACCTTTTAGCCTTTGCTCAACAACAGCACAAAGGGTGCTAGAGGCCATGGGATCCCAAACAGCAGCACTTACTAGCTATAAGTGACCACGGGATACAGCTACTCTGACTCTCTACGAGCTGCTTCTCCAGATCACAGCCTGTTTACAGGATATAATCCCAGTCCATCCACCAGGGCCTGAGTGATTAGGTGTGCTCTGTTTAAAAGGGAGATACACAGGAAAAAAACACAAAGAAGAACGCTGTAGCTTTACACCACCTTCTGATGACATACAAAGTAGAGACCAAAACCTTTGGGCTGCATTTTGTTGATTTTTTAAATTTGATTTGGTTGTTTTCATTCCTGCTTGGGTGGTTGTTTTTGTTGTTTTGGTGGGGGTTTTTTTGTTAAGTTTTTTTTTCATAATTACCTTTTTTTTTCTCCCTTCAATTAGACATTCAGATCTTGTCAATCCTGTTTCTCTATCCATTTGCGGATGGGTTGAGAACTAATAGTTTTAGGATATCAGAGGAAGCAATAAATAGAAAGAGCCCTAAAAATCACAACTAGATTTTTATCTAAAATGAGGCAGTCGCTTACAAAGATGCATTTTACTAACCTAACAAATGTTCGGGCCAGCTTTTGCATAGCAGGAGGTGCAGATTGCTTCAGAAATTTGCTTTACAGCCCACCCAAAAACACTGAGGCAAGTGCAAACCCCATACACACACACCCTTATGTGCACACAGACAGAAGGATTTTTAAAAAGGAGTAAGCAGCTTTCCTGTCATAGAATCATTCAGGTTGGAAAAGACCCTTGGGACCATCAAGTCCAACCATTAGCCTTACTCTACGAAGTTCACCCCCAAACCATGTCCCCCAACAACACATCTAAACAACCCTGAAACACATCCAGGGATGGTGACTTAACCCCTTCCATGGGCAGCCTATTCCAGTGTCTGACTACTCTTCTGTCAATTCCTCTGCTCCTCTTACTGGTTTCTGACAGACTCCCAAATTCCCCCATTACATCCATGTGCAAGAACAACTGATAACTACCCTCTCTTGGGCATTAAAGCCAGAAATGACAGATAAGATCACTTATGCCACATTCACATTTTTCTTACATGCATATACGTTGCTTAGGACACAACTCATTCCTTCTGGCACAGCTCTGCTGCAGAAATACTGGCTGGCAGTGGGGCACTGTTTGTGCCCTTCCAGCCCTGCATCTCCTAATACTGGCTGGCAGTGGGGCACTGTTTGTGCCCTTCCAGCCCTGCATCTCCTAATGGAGATGGAAAAAAAAGTGGAAGAGCAGAAAAGCTCTACCAATTTCTCTCTGAAGAGTCAAGCAAACCTGCCACATCTGAGTTTCCCAGAGCAGCTACTTGTACATGTGAAATGTGCAGAGGAAGGAGACTATTTGATTTCAAAAATCTCATCAGCTCTGAGGAAAAGGTGGTGGAGTTGCTCTTTATGTGAGAGAGAAACTGGAATGTATTGAGTTCTCCCTGGGGGGGCAGTGAAGGTGAGTTAAAAGCTTGTGGGTAAGGATTAAGGGGGAGACTGAGACTAGTATGGAAGACATTGTTTTGGGTGCTTACTACAGGCCACTGGATCAGGATGAGGAAGCTGATGAGGCTTTCTACAAGCAGCTGGAAGTAGCCTTACAATCACAGACTCTGGTTGTCATGGGGGACTTCAATTATCCTGACATTTGCTGGGAAAACTACACAGCCAGGCATATGCAGTCCAGTAGGTTCCTCCAGTGCATTGACAATAACTTTTCGATGGAGGTGGAGGAGGAGCTGACAAGGAGAGAAGTACTGCTGAACCTTGTACTAATAGACAAAGAGGAACTGGTTGAGGATGTGAAAGCAGGGGGCAGCCTTGGCTGAAGTGACCACAACATAGTGGAATCACATGCGGCAGACACAGGGCCACAAGGAGGATCGCTACCCTGGACTTCAGAAGGGCTAACTTTGGCCTCTTCAGGGAAGTGCTTGAAAACATTCCGTGGGACAGGGCTCTAGATGGTAAGGGAGCCCAAGCAAGCTAGCTTTTTTTTCAAGCACCTTTTCCTTCAGGCTCGNGGGCAGCCTTGGCTGAAGTGACCACAACATAGTGGAATCACATGCGGCAGACACAGGGCCACAAGGAGGATCGCTACCCTGGACTTCAGAAGGGCTAACTTTGGCCTCTTCAGGGAAGTGCTTGAAAACATTCCGTGGGACAGGGCTCTAGATGGTAAGGGAGCCCAAGCAAGCTAGCTTTTTTTTCAAGCACCTTTTCCTTCAGGCTCGAGATCAGAGCATCCCAAAGAGTAAGAAATCAAATAAAAGAGCTAGAAAACCTGCATGGTTGGGCAGTGAGATAATAAATAAACTTAGTGGAAGAAGGAAGCATATAGAACATGGAAGGAGCAGCTGACTGCTTGGGAAGAGCACAAAGAGGTTGTCAGAGGATGCATGGATGCAACAAGAAAAGCTAAAGCCTCCTTAGAACTAAACCTAGTGAGGGAGGTCAAGGACAAGAAAGGCTTTTTCAAGTATGTTGGAGGTAAAAGGAAGTCTAGAGGAAATGTGGGCGCACTGCTGAATGAAGTGGGTGCTCTGGTGACTGAGGATAGAGAAAAGGCAGAGTTACTGAATTCTGGCTTTGCCTCAGGCTTTACTGCTAAGGACAGCTCCCAGGGGTTCCAGTCCTGTAAGACCACAGAGGAAGTCTGGAGGAAGGAAAATTTTGTCTCAGTTGAGGAAGATTGGGTTAGAGAGCAGTTAAGCAAACTGAACATCCACAAGTCCATGGGCCCTGATGGGATGCACCCATGAGTGCTGAGGGAGATGGCAGAGGTCATTGCTAGGCCACTCTCCATAATCTTCAAGAGGTCCTGGAGAACAGGAGAGGTGCTCGAGGATTGGAGGAAGGCCAATATCATCCCAGTCTTCAGAAAGGGCAAGGAGGAGGACCCAGGTAACTATAGGCCGGTCAGCCTTACCTCCATTCCTGGAAGGGTGATGGAAGAGCCTGTTCTTGCCACCATCTTAAAGCACGTTGAGGAAAGGAGGCTTATGATGAGTAATCAACATGGATTCAACAAAGGGAAGTCATGCTTGGCTTATCTGGTAGCCTTTTATGATGGCACAACTAGAGGGATAGATGAGGGGAGGGCAGTGGATGTGGTGTATCTCAACTTCAGCAAAGCTTTCAATACTGTCTCCCATATCCTCGCAGCCGAGCTTGAGAAGCGTGGCTTGGATGGTTGTGTGGTGAGATGGATTGGAAACTGGCTGAAGGACAGAGTCCAGAGA